>LPNX010573820.1:14327-161819 GCA_001517045.1 Pseudotsuga menziesii
AAGAGGTCTAAACATCTTCTATCTGAGTCTAGACTGAAAATCTGTGAGTTGAAAATGAGGTTCAACAAGCTGTTTGAAAGTTTCAGCAGTGATGGTAGAAGGTAATAGATCAGCTTTATTCTCTACAAGATTACCAGAATAATCAGCTTCAAGAGATATGGGTATATGTATATCATGCTGAACATGTATTTCAAATGAAGGAATAGGATCAATATCAATAACACAAGAAGAATGCAGATTTTCTTTTTCCAAAGTGGGATATGTACTTGAAGGTTTATGATCATTGGAATAGACAAAACAAAAAATAATTCTTTTGACATGCAATGGGAAAGATAGGAAATAAGTGATGAATATGAACAAAACCTCATGGAGTAAAGTAACAAGCTGATATCCAGTCTTTCCATTTGGCTTCTTCATTTTTCTATCAACAAAATTCTCCTTGCAATGGAATCTTTAATCGTGGAGTCACCAGTGAAAATTTGTAGTCTAAAATATTTTCTAACTTTGTTCACCTCTCAAAATCAGAAGAATAATGATATCCTAGGGAAGATATACTTCAGCTTCGTTCCCGACAACAGTGCCAAAGATGTTTGTGCCAGAAATTGTTCTTAGACTACCAGAAGAACAAGCCAACACAATCTCAAAAGTAAAATTAAATAAAATAGGTTTTAGGGTTTTAAAAACTTCATCAACAAGGAGGAAATAAACATCCACAAGATAATACAGAACTGAATCATGCAAATTAGATAAACTGGGGATCAAACACATCCCAATAAGCCATAAACATTACACATGAAATACTAATTCCACCCACACGCTACAAGCATTTACATGAATAAAAGTTTAAACAAGAAATGAAATTGTAGACTGAGCAATCAAACAAATCAGAAATGAAAAAGCATGACAGGTAAAAGGACTTATCAGTTTATATATAATCAATAACAGCCATCCACTTACATAAGAGTTATAAGTGCTAGCTTGAGAAATCAAAGCTCCAAAAGCCTCTCCTTGAGTGAAAAATCCCCTCCTCAAAACTGTATGTTTGTCTTCCTTTTATCATTACAAAAGTAAAGTAGTTCCATAACTACCTTCTAGGTCGAAATTTGAAAAAGTTACATCAATTAGTTACATGATAACTCAAAATCTTTAAAGATAATTAACCAAAAAATAGCAAATCAGATTTGGGGAAATTTGGTGAATTTTTGGAAATTTGGGTCTCAAAGACGCCTTCATATCTCTCGATCCGGAACACCTGTGTAAACACTGAGAGAGATTTTTTTAATGAGTATGTTATGAACAAAAAATATCTCTTGGTTTTTCAAAATTCCTCTTCAATTGATCGGAATATGTTCTGCAAATTTATGACTAAAACAGGAAATTATTAAAACCCTGAAAATAGGCCACAAAGATGAATTCAAATCTCTCAAACGATAATAGCTGTTGCAAAACTGAGAGAGGTTTTTGTGAATGAATCTGTTGTGGACAAAAACTGCTTTTTGTTTTCCTGAATTCATTTCCATATCCTCGTAATATGCTCCCAATGATAATGACAAAAATAGGAAAAACAGAGCTACTACAGGAATCTCCTCATGAAAATATTTGACAAAGGAATAAAAAATGAGAGTTAGATTATAAATCAAAACTTGGAATGAACTTTTATTATAATTTTTTGAAAGCTTAAATATGTACATATTAACTAATAAGCCCAAAAGACAAACCTTAAAACTAAAATAATGAAATGATTCAACCATTAAAGCATTAAATCCAACCAAAATTATTGATTGTCAAAAATCCTTAAAATCAACATGAAATATAAAATCATTTTAAACCAACGGTTGAAAATTAGGACAAAAAGAATAGATAAGCTTAGAACAATATCTAGTTATAACATCTCCCATCTCTTCAAATCTGCAACTGCCAAGACAAGTCTGATAGAATCCATTCTAGATACTAGAGCGAATGTCTCATTGTAGTCCAACCCTTGAACCTGAGAGTATACCTTGGACACCAATCGAGCCTTATACTTGGTTTTGATTCCATTAGATTCTATCTTGGTCTTGTAGACCCATTTTCATTGAAAAATTTTCCTCCCTGGAGGAAAGGAGACAAGTTCCCAAGTTTTATTGTCATGTAGCGAATCAAATTCCTCATCCATAGCCGCCTGCCATCTAGGATCATGGAAAGCTTCCTTGAATTTTTGAGGATATGACCCCAACATCATGAATTACCTCTCAGGAAGAAGTGGATCGGTGTGAGACAATGCAACATTCTCTTTCTGATACCGAGACCTCGTTCTTCTCTTATCATCTAGATCCCCAACACCATCCTTAGTTTCTTTAATGAGATATTGATCCCATTTAGGCTGCTAAGATGAAGTGGATGTTGGATCTAGATATAGATCTCTTTGAGGTGTAAACTCAATATATGAATCATTATATCCTTCCTATTCTTCTAAATCTGAATCTGAATCTGAAATGTTAGACAATAAGTATGTATCTGCAATACGAAGTAAAGGAGTTTTGATACCTTTATCTGCTTCGAATAGAAGCTGTGGTTGTATTGGATCCTAGTATGGCATGAAATGAGAGAAAGCATATACCTTGGAGGCATGATATACAATTCCTTTCTCTATAGTCTTCCCAGTTGAGATTTATGTGATCTCTACTAAGTCAAGGCCAAATACCACTTTCTTTGGTAAGTGTGAGTCATCTGATATACAAACACCAAATTTTATACAAGAGAGGGAACATAGAGAACATTCTTGAACTCACTATGCTAGATTTTAATGGAACCTCTTCCTATTTCTAGGATATGAGAGTCATCAACCATATGAATAATAGGCCCTCTTGTGAGGTTGAGAGTGGTGAAGAAATCCTTGGAGGAAACCATGTGGTTGGATGCTCCAAAACCAATCAAGTAAGCTTTCAGCCGAGAGAGGCCGGATTTCAAGGCATGGAATCTCTCATGATCTTCTTTTGGTTGTCCATTGTCATATATCTTTGTTCTTTGTGGAAGATAAATATGGTTCTTTTTAAGGAGGGTGGACAGCTGGTCAATCTGCTTCTTCATACACTGGTTTTCAGGATGAAAACCCCTCATACAATCAGGAAACTATGTCTTTTCAAACTTTTTCTTTCTCTTGGAGCCCGAAGATCCTTCGGAAGACTTCTAACTCTCTTTTGGTTTTGAATCATATTATTTAGGATCCTTCCCCTTGTTCTTCCCTTTATCTTACGTGTTGGTAGAGTCTGACATCAAAAGAGCTTGGTTCTTGTAATGTTGGAGGACTCCCATTTGGACCAACTTATCCTACTCCTGTATTAAAGACTCAGCAACGCCATCAAGTGAATGAATATTCCAACTAGGGATGGAATATCTTCCGGAATAGAAGGTAGAGATGAAGACAGAATACTCAGAACCAAGTTTGTTGAGAAGTGAGAGCACAAGCTACTCATCCTTCCTCTCTATTTTGTATTAGTTACATTGTAGTGCAAGAGACTTGAATTTTGTAAAAACCTATTGGATAGTTTCAAAACTGTTGGGTTGTAAGGATACCAGCTTGTTCTCCAAGACGTCTCCCTGAAGCTCATATTTCTTTCGAAAAAATAATTCGAGCTTCTCCCAAGATTCTTTGGGAGTCCTCAATCCCTCAATCCCTGAAGTTGATATCCCTAGAGATGTGAGCAAAAATAAAGCCAAAAGCTTCATCCATCTGGTTCAAGAACTTTTTTTTATCAGAAGGATGATGAGGTTTTTTCTTCCCATTTTCATCTTGTATAGGCCAATCTTGTGCAAGAAGACTTGCATATCTTCCCTCCAATCAACATAGTTTAAGGGTGTTAGGATACGGGGTAAGAAAGACTAAGAATCCATCAATTCTCCTTCTGATCAATCAATTTCTTCAATCAAGCTACGTAGCACCAATAAGAAAACATTGAAAAATCAAAAACTATTTGCACTATGTCAGAATCAAGCCTTCCATATTGACATGTACACATTCTCAGGGTCGGTCACTCCTGCAGAGACTTCTCTGAACGAATCCAGAGTTAGCAATGCACACTTTGTGGGAATTATGTGGAAACCCAAATGCTTATAGTGTACAATGGAGATTGGACGGAGTTGAGGCTTGCCTGAGTAGGATCTGATACCATGTTTGAATTATTGTTCTGTTTTTCTTTAGGAAATGAGTGCAATTAGATTGAATTATTATGCAGTGTAATGGAATGAATAATACAGACTGAACAAGACAAATTTCATAGGAAAGAGATGAGTATTGGTTAGTATAATTACAGTATAAACTTCATTAATTCCAGAAGTATACAATAGTGTTACATAAAGGATAATTTGAATCACGTGGATAGGATTCAAATCCACCAACTCAATCTGACTACATGGCTAACTAGAAGTGTCTAAATCACTATCAGAGTTCACTAGGATAACTCAATAATTCTAATTCAGTCTCTCCATCAATTATAATCAGTTAAACTAGTTGAACTGATGTGGTAGGTGAGAAGTAGGTGAGAATAGGCGCCTTCCCACATGAAACCATGCAATAGTGGTGCTAACTAAAATGGAGGACATGTAACTGAATGTATCTGGAGCATAACTTAGCTTGACTATTTACCAACTACCAACAACTTAAGGAGGTTGGTGGTGGCACTCCCAGTGGCTCCTAAATTGTAGGGATTGGTCTAGGATGTGGCATAAACTCATGCATGAAGGTGCAGTTAGTTGCACTTAACCTCTATTTGTGTTCCCCACACTCTAGTGACTTGTACAGGTGGCCCCATTATCCCAAGTGGACCTAATGGTACTAGTGGAACCAATAATAACTAAATGACTCCTAAGTTAGGAAAATATAATCTAATAGACTAGTTTGGACAATGAAGGATTATAAATCCTAACAGGCATTTCTCCCTTACATTCAAGGGATCCCAGACAAAATAGAAAAACGCCCGAAAAAGAAAAACATTGATTATGTTTTCTCACCACAAAAATAAATAAAAAATATCCTTAGGCCTATGAAATATCTGACAGACCCTACTCTAAAAAAAGGGGTTTACCTAATTCCTTGTTAATGCGGGAAAACCTACATCGGTGAAATAGGATGGTCTATTTGAACTAGGATTAAAGAACACTGTGCTAACATCCTTCTAAATAGAACTCATTAATCATTGTTTGCAGAACACTCTCATAACACAAAGCACCCAATAAAAATAGATGATATGCAGGTGCTAGCGCAGGTTGATAATCGATGAAGAACAAGAATCAGGGAGGCAATCAAGATAGTTAAGAACTCGAGTTGCTTGAACAGGGACAAATACATGACCATCAGTATATCTTGGTTACCTAACCTAACTAACCTAAATAAGAAATAAAATTAATCAAAAACTAAATTATAATTATAATTAAAAATAAAAATAAATTATAATTAAAAATAAAAAATAGAATTAAAATTGAAAATTATAATCACTTCACTAAACTAACTATATTATTATCAAAATGAACAAAATAAAAAATTACTAATGAAGTAGGAAAATTAAAGATCAAATTAACTAATTATAAAAATTAAATTAACTAATTATTAGATTACTTAATTAATTAATCCTAAACTAATCAATATTATTTAAATCCTACTAAATTACTTAATTTACTAACTAAAGTATTAAAACTAAAATTATAAACAAAACTAATTAATATTAATAATTTACTAAATCAAATTATAAATCAAAATAATTTATTACTAAATTAACTAATAAACTAAAAAATTAATAAACTTCCTATTAAAACTTAAACTAATCAAAAGAACATTAAAATCAAAAGAACAAGTAAATTGTTAATTAGATGAGATTAATAAACAATTAAATAAAATTTAAAATATGGTAATTGAAATAAACCTAAAAATTAGAAATTATGAACAATTTAAAACCCTAAAAAAACTAATAACCTTGTCGACACCATCCAAAGGAGGTTGTTATGTATTAATACATTAATGGAATATGAACAAATTTCCCAGGCATCTTTCTATTGTCCTGAAGATGATTCGTACATGGCTCAAAACGTCGATGTCATGTCCCCGGTTTTGACCCCGTTTGCATGATGTATATATTGTAATTAATCGTGGTGAGGAGCTCAAGGAAAAAGCCCCACCATCGATTTTGTTGCGTATGTTTCGGCAATGGGGATAATTGCCGATGGTATGTCGTGCTATTTGGCACCTTATAATTCGGCATCATGTAAACCCGCACATCAATTAAAATAAACCACAACCAGCTACGGCAATGCAACGTTGAATGAAAAGGGCATGGATTCCAAAGGATAAGGGGGTGGGGGATGTCAAACCTTGGTTATGGGGAAAAACCCATGTTTTATTACCTTGTTGTTTTGCCACCTTGTCTTACCCAACCTCTTTCAACCTCTTTAATGTTCTGTTGGGTAGTTGGGCAGTCATGGTTGCTGGTGGATGGGCAGTTATTGCCTTTGGGAGTGGGGTGGCAGGACTGTCAGTCCTTTTCCCACATCCACACTCCACCCACGACTCCATGCTTGCCCTTCCTGTTCTGTTCTCCTCACGCGCCTGCTCAGGGTGCCCATCGTGCATTCTCTCCACGGTCTGTTCACCTCTACCCACGAATTTGTCTGATTGGCTCCTCATGCACAAGCTCTGGGCGTTTTTGGGTCTCACGTAGGTTTTCTTCCTCTCCCCCACGAGTTGCTGAGCACCCACGAACTGTAAATTCGCATCCTTCCTGTTGTGTGTGCATCCACAGGAAAAATCGGATTTGCTTTCTCCTCACACAGGGCCGCTATTGCTGTGCATTCTCACGCACTGGGGATTCCTTCCCATTTTTGTCTTCATGCACTGGATATTGCCGGATTTACCCACGCAACAGTTTTCTTCTGCGGATTTGGGGATAGTGTGGCCATATCCCTCACTCACAGGACGATTGTGGGTTTTGCATTGTTGCCCACGTGCACCCACAGGCTGGGAGACTGTGGTTTCTTCCCCCAACTCAGTATGTATATGTTTTCTTGGTGTTTTTGTTGCCAGGACGGGCTGTGTTTTCCCACATTGTTGGCTGTGGTTGCTGTGGTATTCCTTGCATGCTGGGGACTATTGTAAATTCACCTGAGAGTCATTTTGGCCACGATAGGGCCAATAATGACTCAGTTTTCATCTTCCTGTTTAAGCTGTGACAGCTAGGTAATTGCCTGAGTGCAATGGTTAGTCTTCGGACTGTGCTGGCTTGGCTTGTTTGTGGAAAGCCTGTGAAACCCAGCTGGATTGGTTTGTTGTTTGTGCCCCTTGGCTATGTATAAGCCTGCAATTGACCCTTATTACGGAGGAATCATGCCCAGCTCGGGGGTGGTGGCATTGCTGAGAGATTGATGAGCAAGCTGGCCTATGGTTGGGTGGAACGTTGCAGCGACGTAGCTGGTTGCGGGTGAATTCTTCATCAAAAGATAAGTACTGCTGGTTAATTCATCTCTGTAATTTATGATAAATGCTGGAATGTCTATGTTTGCTTCCGCTGTATAACGAAAGGATTATGCATCTGAGCATTCTTGTGTGATGATGTGCATCTTTGTATGATGGCTATTAAGCCTTTTAATTTCAGTATCTGATTTCTGTCAATGTTCATGGGGCTGTTTGCCCGGACGTGTTTGTTGTGTTCGTTGCGTCCTCTTCGCTGGTTGAGGGCTGGGGACGTGACAGTCGACATCAACCCCTCAGTCACTGTAGACTCTCCACTAGATGCTATGAATCTTTACTGGGGAATCTCAGCAAACATAATTTCCAACCATTATGGAGGGGACACCTTGAGAAACTTGAGACATCTGGAAAAAATTATGATAGCTAAAAACAAGAAGATCGCTCATCTTTCATTTATTAACCAATGCAGGAAGAAATGAATCATCCCCACATTCGTTGGGTCTCCCATTCCCTTAAAAACAATCACAACAATCAACTCTTTAGGAAGATGGTTCTTAGCTGGTACGCGATCAGATTAGGAGCCTTCACTTTTCCATGGACAAGTTGGAACGCTAGCTATTAGAGTTACACATCCAACTAGAAAACTTAATGAATATCACTTCATGGGATTATTGGGATCGTTGCTCAATTGGGATAACTAAGATGTCATACACAAGAATAAAAACCAGGCGTAACGCCTAACTGATAAAAATGGAACATTAGGATATTAGCATGGTAAGCCACGAAACAATAGTGACTGGGATAGAAAATGTGATAAACATGGAGAGTGAATCCCCAAAATCCAATGCAATTAAGCTGCAAACGACAACATTTGGGGTTCCAAGAACCAACATTGTTATCCTGCAAACGATGGTGACTAAGGGTAACCACGTTCTACAGTTTCCAAGGAGCAACACTACCAGCCACCTACTAAAGACGATGATTGAGGGTAACCTCAATCTACACAATCCAACAACCAGAGTTCATTTAAATCCCAAAAACAATGATACAACCAATTTCTATTCCATTTCAAAAGATCATGGGAGAGACCAACTATCAAGGGATTGCCAACAGATTGAAGAAAAAGAAAAAGAATAAAGGGGAGCCCAATGGATTGATTAAAAGGTAATTATTGGAAACACAAACCACAAATTCAAAAGCAAGGATCCCAACATATTGGTCATTAACCTCTCAAGCCTCGAACTAGATGCACCCACCTGAAAAATCCTTGATAAAGCTCTTAATTTTTCCATTGCTCCTGAGAAGATTCTAGTTGAAGACAGCATCTGCACCATAGAAGAAAGCATTAAACATCTACCTAAAGATGAAGCTGAAGAGGTGCGTCAGGATTTGAGGTAACCCTGAGAAGACACCAACCACCGAAACCCAACATCACAAGGGAAGAAAGAAGATCCCTTAAGGAAATTGAAAAGAATGATCATACCATGACTTTGAAAGCTGATAAAGGTGGAGCTATGGTTATTCTTAACAAGAAAGACTACATTGACAAGATGAAATCACACCTAGATCTAAGTGGTTGTTATAAGAAACTCAATAAGAACCCTCTCAATTGGATTGCAAAAGAAGTTACTAAATCTATAAAGAGATCATCCTTGGACGAATAGGTCAAGAAAAAACTCATTATCTTTGATCATTTGGTTCCAAGAATATACAGACTTCCCAATATCCACAAACCTGGCATTTCCCTCCAACCCATAGTAGATACCATAGGCTCACCAGCCTACAGGCTCATAAAATTCCTTGCAAACAAATTAAAGCCATTCGTAGGAAATACAAGCTCATTATAAAAGACTCATCATACTTTATCGAGAAAATCAAAGATAGACATATGGATGAGAATGAGATATTCTTGACCTTGGATGTTGTATCCCTCTTCACAATGATTCCCATTAAAGAAGCCATCAAATTCATATAAGACCTCACTGATACTAAAACATCCAAGCTCGTGAGATTATGTCTTAATTCCACATTTTTCAACTTTAAGGGCAATCTTTATGAACATACCTATGGAGTATCGATGGGTTCTCCCATTTCTCCTATTATAGCTAACTTATTCATGGATAACTTTGAGCATAAATCCTTAAACTCTGCTAATCCAAAACCAAAAATGTGGTCCTGATTTTTCTATGATACTTTCTTAATATGGGCCCATGGAAAGGAAGACTTGGAAAATTGTGTGGATCATCTAAACAAACAATCTGAATCCATCAAATTTATGAAAGAGTTTGAGGAAAACAATGCGCTTCCCTTTCTTGATACATTGGTTATAAAAAACAAGATGGGGGTATATCCCACAAGGTCTTTAGGGAGAAAACCCACACATAGCAATACCTTCACACCCTCTCGCATCACCACCCGAACCAGAAAATGGGTGTTCTTAACACTCTAATCACTAGGGCCTTAAGGGTTTCTGATAAAGACCACATAGATTTTGAGAAATAACACCTACACAACGTCTTCCTAATAAATGGTTATAGCCCATCTCAAATCAACAAAGCCCTCGCAAGAACAAAGGCCCATGAGAATAAACCAAAGGATTCCTTCAAAGATAAAAAGGTGGGTGCTCACAAGGAATTTCTCCCTTACATTCAAGGGATCACAGATAAAATAACAAAAAACTTGAAAAAGAAAAACTTTGATTATGTGTTCTCACCACCAAATAACATCAAAACGCTCCTCAGGTCTGTGAAAGATGTGATAAACCCTAGTCTAAAAAAGGGGGTTTACATAATTCCTCGTGAATGTGGGAAAACCTACATCGGTGAAATAGGACGTTCTATTCGAAATAGGGTTAAAGAACACTACACTGACATCCGCCTGCATAGATCTTATAAATCAACGTTAGCAAAACACTCTCATAACACAAAGCACCAAATAAAAATAGAGGATATGCGGGTGCTGGTGCAGGTTGATAATTGGTCAAGAAGAAGAATCGGGGATACAATCGAGATAGTTCACAACCTAAGTTGATTGAATAGGGACGATGGCTTGACCATCAGTAGATCCTTGTTACCTAACCTAACTAAACTAAATAAGAAATAAAATTAATCAAAAAATAAATTATAATTATAATTATATTTAAAAATAAAAATTAAATTATAATTAAAAATAAAAATTAAATTAAATTAAAATTGGAAATTATAAATAATTCACTAAAATAACTATATTATTATCAAAATTAAAAAAATAAAAATTTACTAATCAACTAGGAAAATTAAAGATCAAATTAACTAATTATAAAAATCAAATTAACTAATTATTAGATTACTTAATTAATTAATACTAAACTAATAAATATTATTTAATTCCTACTAAATTATTTAATTTGCTAACTAAAGTATTAAAACTCAAATTATAAACAAAACTAATTACTATTAATAATTTACTAAATCAAATTATAAATCAAAAAAAAATTATTACTAAATTAACTAATAAACTTCGTATTAAAACTTAAACTAATCAAAAGAACAATTAAATTGTTCATTAGGTCAGAATAATAGACAAATAACTAAAATTTAAAACATGGTAATTGAAATAAACCTAAAAATTAGAAATTAAGAATAATTTAAAACCCTAAAAACTAAATAACCTAGTCGGCACCATCCAAAGTAGGTTGTTTTGTATTAATACATTAATGAAAGATGAACGAAATTCCCAGGCATCACTATTGTCCTGAAGATGAGCCACGCATGGCTCGAAACATCGACATCAACTCCTCACTCACCACAGACTCTCCACCAGATGCCATGAAACTTTACTGCGTAATCTTAGCAATCTTAACGTTCTTTTCGACTTAATGCATCTCAATAAATAATAATGTACTTTTTATGTATTATCTACTGGTGCAATGACAACAAATACATCACTTTCTCTATCCAAATTAGAAACACGATCATAATCCTTGTCAATCACAAACACTTCATTATCGGATTCTTCATATGTGATATTTCCAAATGGGGGCAATGGTGTCAATTCTTGGTGTATCCACGGTTTGATAAATTTGTTAGTTTGGTTTTGACACTCATCGAAGGACTCTACATCATCAATACATGCAAGACAAAAGCGAGAGTATTTTCGTTTCTCGATTGTGTGTATGTTTTCCATTTTTTTACTCCTTATGGAGTGTAAGTCCCTTGTTTTAGGGATTGTAGCACAATTATATGTCATTGATCTTTCAATATAACCCATTACAATATTCCAGAAGAACATTTTCAATAAAAAACCATAACTTGTGCAAATCAAATTTCACATTTAAAAACAATTTATTAAACTTATTTTTTAAATAATTTAAACAAAAATACTCATCTACATATAAACATAGTAAATAATTGCATTTGAAAACATTAAGGGTCATCGAAACAATTACACACCTTCTCACTTTATCCATCCTTTCATTGAATTCATGGCTTAAATTTTTCTTACACCAATTAACAACATTGTTTGAATTTGCGAGGTGAGAAGTTGAGTGATTCATTTGATATCTCCTAAGTGAACGTTTTATGCAAGCCCCAGCGCCATCATGTTCTCCTTTTTCATGTCCTGTTTCAAAAAAAATCCATGTGCACACCCAATTATCTTTAAAAGTGACCCCTCGTCTTAATAACTTGTTATAAAGCATATTTAAACAATGTAGGACAAAACATGTATCATGTGTATGATCGTCACTAATGTAGAAATGATACTCTTTAATCACTTCACAATTATTTTCATCACTATTAGAGCCATTGACTTGAAGCTCTTCATGTTTGTACAAAATATGCACAAGTATAGATACTTGGTTTGAATGATAATACTAATTTTTTATCTCCTTTTGTGGAGTGAAACTATAATTTTCAGCAAAATCAACAATTGATAATATTGTTCCTTTTGGAAATACATCTCGTGATTTCTTGAACTATAAATCTTGTCATCGTGTTGTATGAGAGTGTTTGATATATCTATATATTTTCTCCTTGAACGACTCCATAAAACATGTCATAGGGATATCAAATTCAACTAACTTAATATTTCTTGATGTTGTCATTGAATCTGTAACATGAGTATAATCAACATATTCATATCTCTTCCATTTTACAATGTTATTTTACAATTCAGGATCATTTGGATCAATGGGGTATTTAACATCAAACATAGCCAAATGAGAACATTCTTTACATTTTCTTCCACTGATGCATTGTTTCTTATAGAATGCTTGATCATTCTCTCATGCACATAATAATTTAGATACAAATTCATGAACACTTGAAGGAGGGGGGTCATTTGGCCAACACTATATTCCAAAATGATTAAATGTCTGATAATATAATTCAAATTATACATGGTATCGACAACAACATGAGTCACAAACAACAATGGGCCTGACATACCATGGTTTAAGCTTCACAAATATTCTAAGGGAAATATTCACATCAACATTACTCTCCATAAAAATTTTGAACATTTCCACTTGAGTGACTTATGTTATTTGTTTGGCATGAGTTTCATAGTTTCCTTTAGATATACGACGCCACACCACATCCTTTTCATTTGGTAAGACACAAGAGTTTAAATGCCAAAACTCTTTCACCTTGTCCCTCACATTATCTGGAAGTATATCTTGTTAAGGTTTCCTACAAATAGCAACCCAACATGAAACTTCATCATCTTCATCTAATTGAACCCTAATGTTTTTATGCTTCCATAAACTTATTCTTGATGTTTTTAACGTTCTTGCAGTCATGGCCAACAAACAATTAGTTGTAGTGTTTTTTTCCATAACCCATGTTAGCAATGTTTTACAACCAAACTTTAAATCAAGAGATCATTTCTTTGCAAGTGTGGCAAGGGCCGAGGTTATATTTTTTGATACCATCTCATTTTTTCTAACCTCTTTGACAGTTTTAATGCCTAATACTTTAATTGCATCTTTTAGACATTTTTCCTTTAACAATCTATGTAACAATTGAGCTTGTGATCCTCGGATGCAGGTGCTCATTTGAAGACTAAGGCCAAAGGTCCAGGTGACGCAGCACACAACTATGCCTCCCCGTCACCTTCTTGATGTCACCCTTTCGTCCGCCTAGGGCCAGACGCCTTCATTCTCATGGCTACGCTCCTTAATAACTAGATTGTACTTGGAGATCCTACAACAGGTGGGCAGTATAGGGACGTCACCTCCCAGTTGGATCACCTTAATGATCTATCTTGTTCTACACGTCGTTGTGCTAAATTGTCAAGTAATTTTCCATTCTGTCACCCTGCTCATTGCACCCCTGTTTCTCTCCTGAAAGAGATCTACACAGTCTCTTTGTTTCCTTCTCCTATGGTTTTCCTCTACTTCTCAACCATGTCACGACGCCAGATAGGAACTCCATGCCAAGGTTGAATTGGGAGAGAAACCCACAATCAACTCCTAGGCCAGTAGCAATGGCTTTGACCTTGAAATTCCATACTCCTTACGCACCATGATCAATGACTAGGAGGACAAGCTCTCAGGATCCCTTACAATCGTAGGATGAACCTCAGAATGCCGCATAAATTATTAGGTCTTGAAGAATATTCTAGTTCGTCTTCTTCTCCGCTTCTCCACCCAACCTCTCCTCGACCTTGTCCCTCCCCCACCTCCACCCCTTGCAGTTTCCTCGGCTCCTTTTGCCCTCCCTGTGTCCACTTATGCACCCATGGACTGTGAACCCTCCTCCTCCCCTCTACAAAGTTGTATGAAGACCATATGAGTTGGAAATAACGCCTTCAATTCGGATTCTCTGAAGAAAATAGAGCCTCTCCCAGTTAAAAGTCCCTCACCTAGCAAGAATGATGTCGAAAGCAACAATGAAGAAGATAATTCTAGCGATGAAGATGCCTCCAGTGATGCGGTCGATGACAAGGACGAACTAGGAAAGCCAAGTTCCCTTGGCTTCGGGACTCCTATCATTGAGGAGCCGTAGTTCAAACCTTAGCCAGGTTTCTTGTCTTCAGGATTCTCCTTTTTTGTTATGTCTCGGGAATTCTGGGATTCTCAGGTCAAAAACTCTAGACTGTTAAACACGTTTTTTTGTAAAAGAGTTAAATCTCTTCTATTTTGGATCTATTTTCCCTCATCCAGGGAGGATTTGGTAGAATTTTTTGGTTTGTCATCTTCTCTACAGAATATTGAACCTCTACACTTGCTTGTTCCTCTCAGTAGGATAGATTTTATGCTCTGTATCACTTTTTGTATCACTATTATTTTTCTTCAATAGAATAGTTCATGAACTTACAAAAAAAAAACAATTGATATTGTGGTATGATATAAATACCTTCAAGATAATTTTTAAGTATCTTTTTTGCTTTATATTGAGTTGTATGATCACGCACCGGAGGTCCCAATTCTTCAATTTTACTTGAATCCATATTCTCCAAAAAATAGTCATCAATGATGATATTGTTGCAACTTCCAATTAATCTTTGTAAATTCACAGGTATGGTAGGATCTTGTAGGTTGGATGTTGACCCTGCATGAAAATATATAAATTTATAAGATTGTGAACTTTCAGATCAATTATATACTCAAGTATTAAATACAATTTTATAAACATTAAAAAATATTTACTCACCAATCATGGTCTCAATGTTAATGTTTCCCATCGTTTGTTCCGCATTTGTCATTTCCTCTTCACCTCCATGTTCTTCATTTCTTCCATCAACATGTTCCTAGACATTTTGCATTATTTCATCACATCCATGTGCCTCCACATTCTGCATTTATTTTTCACTGCCATGTGCCTCCAAAGTTCTTTCCAATGCTCTTTTTTCTCTTAACTTTCTCATGTTTTCATGTTTTCTTTCTTTTCTTGCCTCTCCATCAGTTCTGTTGTGATCATTTTTGTTGCATATTTCTTTTGGTTTCCCACGATGAAAGAATTGTAAATACACCCTTTTGGTTTCATGTTTTCTTTCTTTTCTTACCTCTCCATTAGTTCTGTTGTGATCATTTTTGTTGCATATTTCTTTTGGTTTCCCATGATGAAAGAATTGCAAATACACCCTTTGTAAAGAAATTTAATATAAAAAACTTTAAACATCCATAACCCAAAAAAAAACCTAATAACTCGCACTATAAATATCCGAATTGATCAGAAGGTGAATTTTTATGGAAATATACTTTCGGGAAAGAGTATCTATATAAATCTCGGACAAGAAAGTTTAGAACTTTGTCGAGAACCACTTGCATTTAATAGGCCGACCCCTAAAAGATTCTTAGGGTTCTATGTAATAAAACTCTCGCATGAGAGTTGTTTTATTCTTTCAGTCGAGGGTTTAAACCACCTCTCGAGCAAGTATTTGATTTAACCCCGAGTTTCTTTTTGGGTTAAATATTTCTCGCCCGAGAATGTTTCTCAGGTGATAGTTTCTTTTCAATGAATACAACAACTATTTATGTAGTTTTCTGGTATTGGTGAGAAACTTTCTCATTGTGGAAACACTTCAAAATATGAGAATTACCTGTTAGAATAGTAGAGTCAAGCTAAACTAGTTAACCTATCTAAGCAACCAACAACATATCGTAAAAGATAAGAACAAGAAAAGAAAAGGACAAGAGAACACCGATATACGTGGTTCACCCTAATGGGTTACATCCACGGGAAGGTAGTCTTCTATTATCTCCAGAATGTCTTCTCCAATCTTACAAGAGAGAAAAGCACAAATACCCCAAAGAATATAGATGATGTACAACAGTGTCACAATAGTACCAATACTACATCAAGAATGCATGATATGTAGAGACTCACTTGACCCTATAATATACTAAGAGATGAGGAGGAATTACTCTCACATATTGCATGTGGGATAATATAATTCTCCAAAATAGCATCTCTTAATACAATACCATGGACAAATACTCTACACAAGTAAATACAACACCATATAACTATGAGTTAAATGTATTACTCTTTTACTTAAGATTGTAGACAACTTATGACATAATACAAAGACATTATTACCTTCCAAGGAATATAATATATTCCAACACTCCCCCTTAATAATGGTTGGGAGAAGGGCCCACACTAACACTAAGGAAGGAAGGATCATTACTGCTCCCCCTTGATGACAACTTCCCGCATTCCAAGCAAGGAATGAAGATGCACAAACTTCACCTCGGTGAAGGATTTGGTGAAGATATCTGCTGCCTGATGCTCGGTAGGGAAATACTAAAGAGAAAGAATACCATCTGCCACAAGTCCACGAATGTAATGAGCGTCAAGGTCGAGATGCTTTGTCTTGGAGTGATATATCGAATTATAAGCAAGCTGGATTGCACCTTAATTGTCACATTTCAACACAGTGGACAATTTCGGAGCCAGCCCAAGCTCTGTAAGAACATGTCGTAACCAAACTGCTTCTTTAGTTGCTTCTTTGGCTGCTCTATATTCTACTTCACATGAAGATAAAGAAAGAGTCTTCACCTTCTTGATCGACTAAGAAATCAAACTTGAACCAAGTTGAAACACATAACCTGCAGTGGACCGTCGATCAGAACTGTAACCTGCCCAATTAGAATCCATGTAACCAGAGAGTGAAACTATAGTACTGCTTGAATAAAAAACACCATAGTGTAATGTACCCTGTAAATATATCAGAATCCTCTTGGATTCCTGCCCATGAATTTCATGAGGTTGTTGCATGAACCGAGAAACCAAACTGACGAAAAAAGAGAGATTTGGTCGGCTGTGAGTTAAATATATCAAACTACTTACAAGCTGACAATAAAGAGTAGCATCAACAAGTGGTGTGGTACACTCAATAGTTAACTTTACACCAATCTGAAATGGCGTAGGAGCAGATTTACAATCACTCATATGGAAACTAGCCAACAGGTTTGTAGCATACTTCAGTTGAGAGAGAAGCATACCATCTGCCATATGCCATATTTGAAGACCCAATAAATAATGCAATAAACCAAGGTCAGTCATTTCAAACTGCTTTTGAATATCACTTTTTAGATTTTAAATTAATGTAAGTTGGTTCCTTGTGATGATTAGATCATCTACATATAAAACAACAATGAGAATATTAGTACCAAAGTTCTGAACATATAGATTTGGATCAGATATACAACACTTAAAACCATTCTTCAAAAAATATGCATCAATTTTATCATACCAAGACCTAGGTGCTTGTTTGAGACCATATAAAGACTTGTGTAATTTACATACTAAATTTGATGATTCAACATTAATAAAACCAGGAGGTTGTTGCATATAAATTTCTTCAATAAGATCACCATTTAAAAAATCACTTTTAACATCCATTTGGTGTATTTCCCATTTATAAGATGAAGCAATAGATAAAATGGTTCATATTGTATTCATTTTAGCAACATGAGCAAAATTTTCATTACAATCTATACCTTCAAGTAGATTAAAACCTTTTGCAACTAACCTAGATTTATACTTTTCAATATGTCCTTCTACAATGAACATAGTTTTATAAACCCATTTACAACCAACTAAATTCTTAACAATAGGAAGAGGAACAAGAGACCAAGTCTTGTTCTTCATAAGAGACTCATACTCAATAGTCATAGCTTGTTCCCATTGAGGTTTACCTTGAGCTTGAGCATAAGAGGTAGGATCATCTGTGGCCAAAACTTTGGTCATAAGGAAAAAGTTAGATCTAGTTCTACGAGGTTCAGAAGGGTTATCGACCTCACTATCTGATGGTAAACAACTTTCCATAATTGGTTCCGGTAATGTTAATGTTACTAATGGTCAATTGGAAGATGTTTTTCATGTTGAACACATGCCCATTAACTTACTTTCTATTTATCGTGCTTGTCAAAAAAGGTTTAAATTTGAAGCATGGCCTGACAAATATGTTCTTAAAGATATCAATCAAAATTTCAAAGTAGTTTCTTTTGGTCTTGTTGATCATATTGCTGGTCTATATAAATTTGTTGTTTTTAACTCAACTAAAATACAACCTTTTTATTCCTATGTTGCCCACATTGATGAACAAAGTAAATTATGGCATGAAATATTTGGTCATTTGAATTATGGTAGAATGCAATTGTTAACTAAAATGGTACATGGCTTGCCTCATATTTCTTCTAGTAACGGTGTTTGTGAAGGTTGTGTTCTTGGTAAACATCATAGAGAAATGTTTGAGAAAGGTAAAGCTTGGCGTGCTAAAGAACCTTTGCAATTAATTCATAGTGACATTTGTGGTCCTCTTGAAGTTCCCTCTTTATCTCGTACAGTCTATTTTCTTACTTTTATTAACGACTTTAGTAGAAAATCATGGGTTTATTTCTTGAAAAATAAAAGTGAAGTTTTTTCAATATTTCAAATTTTTAAATCTTTGGTTGAAAATGAGTTTGGTAAGAAGATTAAGAATTTAAGATCAGATAATGGGGGGGAATTTGTTAAGAATGAATTTGAAGCATTTTTATCCAATTCAACACCAAAAGACTATACCTTACACACCTCAACAAAATGGTGTTGTTGAAAGGAAAAACAAAACTTTAGTTGAAATGGCTAGATGTATGCTTTATTCTAAAGGATTACATAAAAAATTTGGGCTGAAGCTGTGAGTTGTGCAAACTTTATTTTAAATCGAGTTCCTACAAAATACATTAAGCATGTTACCCCCGAGGAAAAATGGAATGGTAGAAAACCTGATATTAGTAACTTTAAGGTGTTTGGTTATGAATGTTGGGCTCATATTCCTGATGATAATTGGAAAAAGTTAGATCCCAAGGCTCACAAATATATATTCATTGGTTATTCTGATGATTCTAAGGCTTACGGGTTATTTTATACCTCTACTCAGAGTGTTATCATCCGAAGGAATGTTCACTTTGTTGAAGTATCTTCACCACCTGAGTCTGTCGAACCTCATGTTACACTAAATAACCCATTGTCTCATGTTATTCCTATCTCAGTTTCTTCTTCCAGTTCTATGCCTACTATTGATCCTAGTTCACCCTCTTCTTCAAGTATTCAACCTGAATGTACTGAAGCTGAAGAAACTTATGTTTCCTCTAACCTTCCTATTTGGGATCGGAAAACTCTTGAATCTGCAGATAGTGAGGTCGGTAACCCTTCCGACCCTCATAGAACTATATCTAAATTTTTCCTTATGACCAAAGTTTTGGCCCCAAATGATCCTACCTCTTATGCTCAAGCTCAAGGTAAACCTCAATGGGAACAAGCTATGACTGTTGAGTATGAGTCTTTTATGAAGAACAAGACTTGGTCTCTTGTTCCTCTTCCTGTTGGTAAGAATTTAGTTGGTTGTAAATGGGTTTATAAAACTATGTTCATTGTAGAAGGACATATTGAAAAGTATAAAGCTAGGTTAGTTGCAAAAGGTTTTAATCAGCTTGAAGGTATAGATTGTAATGAAAATTTTGCTCATGTTGCTAAAATGAATACAATAAGAACCATTTTATCTATTGCTTCATCTTATAAATGGGAAATACACCAAATGGATGTTAAAAGTGCTTTTTTAAATGGTGATCTTAATGAAGAAATTTATATACAATAGCCTCCTGGTTTTATCAATGTTGAATCATCAAATTTAGTATGTAAATTACACAAGTCTTTATATGGTCTCAAACAAGCACCTAGGTCTTGGTATGATAAAATTGATGCATGTTTTTTTGAAGAATGGTTTAAAGCGTTGTATATCTGATCCAAATCTATATGTTCAGAACTTTGGTACTAATATTCTCATTGTTGTTTTATATGTATATTATCTAATCATCACAAGGAACCAGCTTACATTAATTCAAAATCTAAAAAGTGATCTTCAAAAGCAGTTTGAAATGACTGACCTTGGTTTATTGCATTATTTCTTGGGTCTTCAAATCTAGTGTATGGCAGATTGTATGTTTCTCTCTCAACTAAAGTATGCTATAGACTTGTTGGCTAGTTTCCATATGAGTGATTGTAAATCTGCTCCTACGCCATTTCAGTCTGGTGTAAAGTTAACTATTGAGTGTACCACACCACTTGTTGATGCTACTCTTTATCGCCGGCTTGTAAGCAGTTTGATATATTTAAATCACAGCCAACCAGATCTCTTTTTTGTCGTCAATTTGGTTTCTTGGTTCATGTAGAAACCTCATGAAAGTCATTGGCAGGAAGCCAAGAGGATTCTGATATATTTATAGCGGACATTACACTATGGTGTTTTTTATTCAAGTAGTACTATAGTTTCACTCTCTGGTTACACAGATTTTGATTGGGCAGGTGACAGTTATGATCGATGGTCTACTGCAGGTTATGTATTTCAACTTGGTTCAAGTCTTATTTCTTGGTCGAGCAAGAAGGTGAAGACTCTTTCTTTATCTTCGTGTGAAGCAGAATATAGAGCAGCCAAAGAAGCAGCTAAAGAAGCAGTTTGGTTACGACATCTTCTTACAGAGATTGGGATGGCTTTGAAATCGTCCACTATGTTGAAATGTGACAATCAGGGTGCAATCTAGCTTGCTTATAATCTAGTATATCACTCCAAGACAAAGCATCTTGACCTTGATGCTCATTACATTTGTGGACTTGTGGCAGATGGTATTCTTTCTCTTCAGTATTTTCCTACCGAGCATTAGGCAGCAGATATCTTCACCAAATCTTTCACCGAGGATAAGTTTGTGGATCTTCGTTCCTTGCTTGGAATGCGGTAAGTTGTCATCAAGGGGGAGCAGCAATGACTCCTTCCTTCCTTAGTGTTAGTGTGGGCCCTTCTCCCATCCATTATTAAGGGGGAGTGTTGGAATATATTATATTCCTTGGAAGGTAATAATGTCTTTGTACTATGTCAAAAGTTGTCTACAATCTTATGTAAAAGAGTAATACATTTAACCCATAATTATATGGTGTTGTATTTACTTGTGTAGAGTATTTTTCCATTGTATTGTATTAAGAGATGTTATTTTGGAGAATTATATTATCCCACATGCAATATGTGAGATTAATTCCTCCTTATCTCTTAGTATATAATAGGTTCAAGTGAGTCTCTACATATCATGTATTCTTGATGTAGTATTGGTACTATTGTGACACTATTGTACATCATCTATATTCTTTGGGGTAATTGTGCTTTTTTCTCTTGTAAGATTGGAGAAGAAATTCTGGACATAATAAAAGACTACCTTCCTATGGATTAACCCATTAGGGTGAACCACGTATATCGGTGTTCTCTTGTCCTTTTATTTTCTTTTTCTTATGTTTTATGATACGTTGTTGGTTGCTTAGATAGGTTAACTAGTTTAGCTTGACTCTACTATTCTAACATGGTATCACTCTCTTGTAAAATTGGAGAAGACATTCTAAATATAATAGAAGACTACCTTCCTGTGGATGTAACCCATTAGGGTGAACCATGTATTTCAGTATTCTCTTGTCCTTTTCTTTTCCTATTCTTATATTTTATGATATGTTGTTGGTTGCTTAGATAGGTTAACTAGTTTAGCTTGACTCTACTATTCTAACTTCCGACATAATACAAAGACATTATTACCTTCCAAGGAATATAATATATTCCAACATTACCTGTTTGAGTTTATACCAATAGATTCTTCATTGAATCTACTTTTTCATAACTGTATCATAATTTGTGAATTTCATTAAGGATTTATATTTTTTACTATTTTTTTTCTAAACTATATCGTTACAAAATTTAGTGAGCTCAAAATCAATCACAATGAAAATTCAAGATCATGACATTGACAACAAAAAAAAGTAAAAACTCACAGGGATGTTCCTTGCACTATCCTCTTCAAAAAAATAGTTTTAGTTTGTATGATAAGAGTCACATTTGAAAGAAAATGGGAGGACACAAACATGTGTCAATTAGGAACCATTTTTTAAACATATGTTATTTCGAAAAATAATAAAAGATAGTGTTTAGGTCTGAAAATCCTCAACATATAGTCCATTGCAAAGTACAATATGTGCAGATTATGAACAAACATTTGGTTTCCGTAAAATGAATAACCATCTCTAAAAAAAATGAAGGGAAAATAGGTCACTCATTATCCAAACATAAAAATTTAAAGTATATGTCGTTGGTGCCCTTCAAATTTGTCCTACTATATGTCCATAAAAAATTTCAAAAAAATATGAGTATGAAGCTAATAGAATTCTCTAAACCTCTTGTGTTTACGTCAAGGTGAAATTCCTAAAGGGGACGTGGGTTTGAAAGGGTTTAAGTTGAAAAACATAAAATTTTGCAGTTTTTTTGTCAAAAAGCAGGCAAAAAATGTATACCAACTTGGTGTTTTCACCCTTAAGGAGGTTCCTCCATCGAAGAGGATTGCTATTTATCTACGTTCTTCATTATTAAGGCATGGCTTACTCTCTTCTTTCCTATTTCTACTCTTTTTATGTTATTTCTAGGATTTGGCTGCATAACAAATTAGGATCTAGAATTGTTCATAGGTTAGTTGCATAATGTGGGACACTTATAGATCTGTCCCACCCAGGAACTGTCATAGCTCACTTTAGTGAACCCCATAATGGAATCCCCTCTGTTTTGCACAAAGGTAGAGCAAGATAAATCACATTGGATGAATTAGAATACTTGAGACATTTAAATTTTAAGGAGTATGAAGGATCCAAGGACGTGTAATAGAAAAAATCAAAGGAGATCAGAGAAATTTACACTGTACTTATGAAACTACAAAAATTCAATGTTGGCACAAAATATAATCCAAAGATGGAAGCTACCAGAGATTACTGGGATGAAGAAATTGTATCTAAAATAGCCTCTCTCTTGAAGGAATATGATGACCTATATCCGAAGAAATTCATAAAGATTAAGGGAATCCAAGGGGGGTTGAGTGAGATGAAGATTACACTAAATCTGGATACCGAACCTATAACTTACAAGCCATAGAACTGAATCTCCGAGAAAAACAAAAGGTGAAAAAATAGATTAACCATATGGTTAGTGTCAGTTTGATCTTTCTAGTAGATGAATTCGATTGGATCAACCCTATAGTAATCCAGAGTAAGAAATACATGGAGGATATAAAAGTCTACATTGACTATTGCATCTTGAATGGTGCAAGCATCAACAATCCATTCCCAACATCGTTTAGTGATGAAGTGTTAGATCTAGTAGCAGGAAATTAAGCCTACTCTTTCACAGATAGACTTTAGGGATACCACTAGTCTGAATTGCAGAAGAGGATAAAAAAAAACAATTTCACAATGGAACGGCGATCATTTTCCTATAATTTCATACCAATTTCACAAAGGAATGGGGATCATTTTCCTATAACATCATGCCATTTGGATTGAATAATTTCCATGATATTTTCTCTAGGATAGTAATCACAACCTTTAGAGAGTTTCTCCATTAATCTTTAGAGGTTTTATTAGACAATTGGGCAATTTACAGCCTATTGAAAGTGTAACACCCCGGTTTTGACCCCGTTGTATTGAATGAACATGATGTATATATTGTAATGAATCGTGGTGTGGAGCTAAAGGCAAAAGCCCCACCATCGATTTAGTTGTGTTATGTTTCGGCGAACGGAATCGTTGCCGATGGTCTATCGTGGTATACAACATATATTAAGTTTTGTCATCATGTAAATATGCATCTTTAATTAAATAACCCAACCAACTATGTTCGTGGAAACTAAATTGAGAAGGGGCATGATTCTCATAAGGATAAGGGGGGGAGAATTATTAAACCTCGGGCCTATGAGGAAAATCCATGTGTCAGCTGTTGAACCCATGTGGTTTTCACCCACCTTTTTTGTCTTACTCATGTTTCCTTGTCTTATCCAACTACCACCATTAAAAGTTCTGTTGTTAGTTGGGGCAGTTATGGCTGGGGAGTGGAGTGTGGCAGGATTGTCAGTCCTTGCCCACACGCACACTCCACCAGCAGGTTGACCCTCACGTTGGCAAGGAAAAAAAACCACCACCGCCATCACTCCATGGGGGACTCTCCATTCTCTTGACTACGCCATTCTCTCCATTGTCAGTTCATCCTCACGCAGGGGTGGTAGCTCTGTTCATTCTTATGCAAGAAGAAACATCCTGTGTCTCACGCAGAGGATTCTTTTCTTGTTTGGTCTCACGCAGCCAGGAGAAGGAGTCATTTTCCACTGTCATTCACGTTCTCCACAGAGAGGAATCTAGTGTGTTTTAATCTGTATATTGGAATCTGGTGTAAATTTCTCTCATGCAGCGAGCTTGGAGCCGTGTTCTTTCACCCATGATTTTCCCTTGTGAATAAGCCATTCAAGTTCTATGTGTGCATGTTTTCCATATGGATTTTGTGGATTGTGTGGGTGTATGTTTTCCTTACAGACTAGTATGGCCGTGTAATTTTTCTGTCACTTAAATGTTGAGATTGGGGCTGTTGTTCTTCCCCTGATTGGTGGTTGCCACCGTTCTTCCCAAGATTCACGGGTTTGTTGTGGTCTCCCTTACATTTTGTTGTTGTGTTCTTCCTTACGTTTTGGTTACTGTGGATTGTATGAAGTCATTTTGGCCATGATAGGGCCAAGAACGACCTAGGAATTGATTTCCCATGTCCAAGCTATGAATTGCTTGTTGCTGCGTGTATGCAGTGGTTGGTCTTCGGACTGTGTTGGGAGTAGGGATGGGGGCTTGGTTTGCTTGATAAACCTGGTGTGTTTGGAAACCACACAGACAGAGCTAGAGGGTTGGATTTCTTCTCCACAACCCCTGAATAGCACTGGAAGGGAAGTCAGGGCCTGAGGGACTGTGTAGCAGAGAAGGGACTGATTCCTTGTTTTGGGTGTGTGTGGGTGTCTGAGAAGTCATGCTAGTTCTGTTGTAGGCATTCCTAGCTCTGTAATGGGCTCACCAGCTTAGCATTTAGCCTTTCCCAGCTCCTGGATGGCCTGATAAACCCAACTATCTTGGCTTAGCTAATCCATCGTTTGCTTGATAAACCCAACTGTGTTGGCTTAATTGATCCATCGTTTTCCTGATAAACCCAACTGTGTTGGCTTGGCTATGTTTGGTGTAACCTTAGCTATGTGTAAGCCTGCTTGTTCCTTATTCCTTGGGGAATCATGCCCAGCTTGGGGGTGGCAGCGTTGCTGAGAGATTAAGGAGCACGCTGGCCAATGGTTGGGTGGAACGTTGCAACGACGTAGCTGGTTGCGGAATGAGTTCCTTATAAGATAAGTAATCTTGCCTATTTTACTTTTGCAAGTATATTTACTATTAATGAATATGATGAACATGTTGAATGCTTGTATGAACGTATGTTTGCTTCCGTTGTGTATGATAAATAATCATGTATGCATGTTCTAGTTCAAAGCATTTTCTTTTAGCATTTTATGCATATCCATGTTCATGGAGCGATTTGCCCGGATGGTTAAAGCCATGGTAGCGCCCTCTTTGCCGATCGGAGGGTCGGGGACGTGATAGAAAGATCATGTTGTGTTACTCCAATTAATATTGGATAATTGTTGACAAATGGGGATCTCTTTGAACTTGTGGAAATGCATTTTTTTTTTCCTTTTGGTATCTTGTTGGGACACATTGTCTTCTGTGATAGATTATTGGTAGACCCTGTGAAAACTGCTGCAATTGTCAATTTAAAAGCACCTACATCATCCAAATAGTTTTGTTCAATTTTGGGGCATACATGCTACTACAGATGATTTATCTGCAACTATGCATCTAACATAGCGCCATTGGAACTGTTATCACTAAATATACCTCATCAAAATTCTCACTCCTCTAAGCTTAAATTGCTCTTTGTTTCAAATTCTATAGCAAACTGAATCACTTTTGTCCGAGATTTGCTACAAAATTCTCATAAATTATGTAGCAAAAATTAACTAATCTTTCACTTTGATGCTACTAAGTTTTTAAAACGGGTTCCGACAATGTCTAAGCTAAATATCAGGTTGTTGTCATGTCAAAATATGGCCTACATTATTTAGTTAAATCAATGGTTTTTCCAAGAACGTATTAGCTGTCAGATTGGGAAACAACAAAATGGATGGAGTAGATTAAAGCTATGAATTAAATGGTTATTTTTGAAATAATATTACAGAGGGGCTACACAATAGTAAATCAATTATCAAATTCAAAAATTATGGAGGAATTATGCGTATGAATTCAAAGATAATTGCCATAAAAAAATTCTCATAAAATTGTAAAATTTTTATTTGTCTACAATTTTGATTATTTAAAACCTTGATGTATAAATCAATAATTGTTTTTCCAAAATTGAAATATGATTTCATATGTTTATGAGAATAATAATTGTTTGTCAAAAATTGAAATATAATTTCATATATTTATGAGAATACGAAATTGTTTTTCAAAAATGATGTGTTGGAAATCAAGAAAGTTTTTTTCCCAAAACTCAAAGTATAATTTCATGAAGTATTTTAGGGAAGATATGAAATTTGTTTTTAGAACCGTTGATAAATTAAAAATGTTTTTTAAAGGGTGGTGGAAACAATTATTGAATTGATCATAATCTCAAAAATTTAGAAAAGAATGTGAAGAAACTTAAGATGGTAAAATAAGTGGAAAGATCAAGCCTATATTTGTGAGAAAGGATTATAGTGAGAGGATGGAGATAACGGAGTTACGGGGCTATTCTTTTTTATGTCAGAATTCAATTTCACCGGCATCTTGGTATCCAGTTTTTTGAATTCATTTAAAAAAAAATGAGATCAACCTCCCAATTGTTTTCAGATTCAATCATGCAAATAAAATCCAATCATTCTATATTTCTTGTCAATGAGTCAGATATATCCTTACTTTTAGTTTAAGAATAGATTTTATTTCTAAAACTTGTAACATATTGGTATATAGGGTTTTTATAAAGATTATCATTGGATATAAAAGAGCGTAGTTTATACACTAATTTGGGTATCTAGGATTTGTAATAAGCTCATTTATATATTATAAAAAATGACGGTAATGGAGACTTCCTCTTAAAAAGAAGCAGGGGATTGGAGACTGGTAAGCTTTTGTTGGGTTGAGATTCAAGCTATCTCGTATGGACCATATTCACTATATTCATGTTTATGTACTAATCAAATAACATAGAGATTATTTTTTTTTGGTTAGAGTGTGTACTCTTTTATTTCGAATTCACTATATCTAATATTGGATATAAAATATACTTCACACTACATTACATGTTTCACTTGTTTTCAGATCGAATAGAAAGGCTTTTTTTTTGTATATTACCTGAGATTGGTGAGATGTATTTTATATTTCATATATTGATTTTAGAACATTGTTTTGGAATTAACCTTGAGCCTGTGAATGTATAAGTTAACTGCTAGTGACCTTATATGTTTACTTTTCTCTTTTATTTCCTCTTTCTATTTGTGACTTTGTTTAATCCACAAGAAGTGTGCCTTTGAAATGATGAACTGTTGTCTGTTGAACTATTGGAATTTTTTATTTGACCCCAGATCTTAATCCCTATTTGACATACGTATAAAAACTTAAACTATTTTCATGATTGAGGTGGCCTAGATTTGTGCCATAGTAGTCAGGTGCAGACTTTAGGGATAACAAGAACACTTGTTAAAGAAGGCCGAAGCTTCCAAGTGGACTAAATATTGTAAAAAGGTGTTTGTGACACTAAAAGAAAGAATGGTTAATGCCCCTATTTTGATATTCCCCAATTGAAACAAGGAATTTCATGTACATGTTGACCCTTGGAGCCATATTAGATCAACCAAGGGAAGGAGATATGGATCATCAATTTATGTTTCCAGTATAAATCTATTGCAAGCTAAGTGCAATTATACAACATCCACAAAGTAGGAAGGATTGGTGATGATCTACTCCCTACAAAAATTCCTCCACTATCTGCTGGGAGGACCCTTTAAGTTCTTCACTGATCATTGATCTCTCAAGTACTTGGTGAATAAACATGTTCTAGAAGCCCATATATGCAAGTGGCTACTTGTGTTCCAAATTTTTTGTTTGAAGTTATAGTCTAACCCAGGAGATATAATCATCGACCTGTTCTCCTCTCACAGATAGAATCCGAAAAATTGGACAGACCTATTGATGATAAACTCTTGGATGCAATGCTATTCAAAGTAGAATAAATCCCATATCACCTAGAAGAGATTGCATTATTTCTCACAACTGGGAAGGAACCCGATAGTTATTCTGCAACATAGAAATACTACTTGGTCATCAAAGATTCAAATTACCAATTGATCATGGAACAAATTTACAACTTGGGAACTAATGTAATTTTACAGTATTGTGTACTAGATCATGAATGATAGAGAATTGTATGGGAATTCCATGTCATTGTTGTGGGTGGACATATGAGCGGTAATGTTGCAGGATGGAATATACTACAAGAAGGGATTTGGTGGCCTACGATGTTCAAAGATGCTAAGGAATACACCAAGAAATGTGATGTCTACCAATGAGTCAGTAAGACATATCAAAGGGATGAACTCCCACTCCATCTAGTGCAAGGGTTGCAACCATTTGAGAAATGGACAATTGATTTTGTGGGACCTATTAATCCCCTAATGAAATATTCTAACGCCTGTTGGGTGAATCCATGAAGATGGGTGTCTATTTTGGGGGGTATTATGAGAAAATAAATTTGATTTTTTCATGTTTTTCAACTTTGGGTGAACGAAAGTGATATTTTCGTTTAGAATTTCACTTTCAAGTAAAAACAAAACTTTTAGATAATTATGTTAGCTTTCTATTCATAATTTTTTCAATTTTTTTATTATTGAGATTTGATATGTCGTTTCAGAAAATGTTTGACAGTGTGTCCTTATCAAATGAAAGGACTAAAAAATAGACATGTTTGGTTGCGCCCCTAAAATCATTGTTAAACTTGTGTTTTGCAAAAACAAAATATGTTACGACAATCTACACACAATATACTATTGCGATGATGATAAGTTTGTAACCAACGGATCTATACACTAATTATAATATTTATTTGAATTCTATCAATGGGGAAACCTTGTCTATTTTCAACATGTGTTTGGTTGCACCACTTTTCTCTCAATTGACTATAAAATTTAAAAATCTATGAATACCCTTTTGAAGTAGACACTCCAATTAAGCGCACCATATTTGTTTCAATTTTTTAGGTGGTGTATTTTTTAAATTTATATATTTTTCATTTCACCGCATGTTGAAAGAGATGAAATGGAACTCGACACATGTTAAGAAACAAAAATAAATAAAAATAGCGGATCTCACCTATACACAACAAAATCTATACCTACGAAAAGTAGATTCAACGACGAAACGAATGGTATCAAGTCCGACAGTCGATTTGTAGTGTAAGGCATCCATTTTACCTTCCGAAAATGGAGAAACCTGAAAATTGCGCAGGTTTCAAGTCTCAGAGGTTATTCAGCCGAACAATGTTTTTTCGTTACGGAACCGTTATTTATAACACAAACAAACAAAAAAATTCGTCGACCGGAAAAAAATTTGTCTGCCGAAATTTTTTTAGCTTGCGTTCTTCTAGTTATCTACCATCAATGGTTGGTTATCTATTCATCAACTATAAGTTATCCATGCACGACAGTAAACAATAATAATACATTACAATTTATCATATTACTAGCACACCCATGAATAAAATAGGTACTCTTCAAGGAGATACACTAGGCTTAATATATCCTTTGTTTATTGCAACTCCTGTAATTGTATTGTTCATTTCGTTAATTCTAGGATACTTATATGATATGGAGCTCATGATACTAGTGTTGAAAATGACATTAGATCTATGTTAAAATCTAAATATCGTTTAGGTGGCAATACTGATATCTTATCACAAAATACAACTTCAAATTCATTTAAAATAGGAAATTGTTCCAATTCCATTTTTTATTTTTCGGGCTCAAATTCTTTAATTTTGATGGCATAATTCCTAATACACTTTTTTATGTTGTAGTGCTGAAATTTGTCGTGTAGATAAAGGTCTATAAATTTCATTCATTGTATGATACTTATCCTCCTCATCCACACTACTAAATTTTTTTATGCAAATAGTCGATAACATCTTTATGAGATTCTAGCCAATCCATACCTATCAAAATGTCATAAAATCCTAGGGGAAGTATATTTAAATTAACTGAGGTATCCAAGTCATTAAAACTTAATAACAAATCTTTAACTATCTCCGTAACTTTCATTTTTACCTTTGTTGCCAGCTATACCAACCATGCATTTTTTTGTTTTTCCTTACTAAGTTTACACTTTTCAACTACTTTTGGTGCAATGTAACTTAAACTAGACCTTGAATCGATAAGTATTGAAACATGTATGTTCAAAACTTTACCTTCTACTTCCAACATTGTGGATTGATGGTCCACCTGCCGATATTCCAAAGAAACATTAACTATAGGGATATTCCTGGCTATGTCATTCACAGTAGAAGCTTCCTGCAACATGCTTATGGGTTACTATTCCATCCTCCACTGGAAGTTTCGATACTCTTTACCCCATTGCTATTGGTTGAATCTTGCCTGTTGTAATTTTTATCAGTATGACCTCTTGTTCCTTTTCCAAAAGGTGAGGGTTTAAATCATTTCCTACGTTGATCGATCTTTTCAATTTTTTTAATTTTTTCAACTTCTACTCAATTAGGATATTTGTTTAAACAAATGGTAGCACAACTAGGCCTTTCTAATTGCTTCATCCATTGTTGAAGAATTTCAAACACAATCTTTTCCTTATACACTAGGGGTAAACAACAGATAAAACTGTATACCTTAGCTTTTTCAACTTTTAGGTATTGTACATAGCGTTGTAAATTTACAATCTCGGATACAAATTCTTCCATGGTTAACAATCCTAGTCTCAAATCATTGAATTATTGGGCTTTCTCATCATAATATTGTTCTGACATATACATTTTTTCAATAGTTTTTTAAAAAATTTCCAACTCAACTCTTTACTACGCATGTTACTGACACTCTTAGCCTCCTTCCACCACGGAGCAGATTTAACAACCAATATTCGATCGCTTTCTAAAATTCTCCATTAAACATGAAGGGCCTTAACTTTTTGAATTCTCCCCGTAACTCTACAAGTCTTTCTTTTTGTTTTTCATTATTCATTTCATCACCTTTCTTTAAATCCCGGGGGGTTATATAGGAATGCTATTTGTAGTTTCCTCACTACTGCAACTTTGTAGTGCTCCTTTTCTTTTCTTGTAAGGAACATAAAATAAATATAATAATTAAATTGATAATATTACCTTAGTATAAAAAATATTAAAATTCAGAATCAAGTTACTAATTTTACCTTAGTAATAAAAAATATTTCTATCAAAACTTTCTAACATTCATAACATTCTCAACTTCTCAACACTACATCTGCAATCATACATTAACTTAACAATACATACTTTCATATATTTTTCACCTATACAAACTTCCTAACATTCCTAACCTTTCCTAACATTCATATATTTCCACCTATAAAAACTTTATAACATTTCAAACATTTCTTAACATTCATTCATATATTTACAGCTATTAAAACTACCTAACATTCATTCATATATTTGCACCTATCAAAACATTCACTCCTAACATTCCCACATTCACTGCTAACATTCACTCCTAACATTGCACCTATCAAAACATTCACTCCTAACATTCCCACATTCACTGCTAACATTCACTCCTAACATTGCACCTATCAAAACATTCTCTCCTAACATTCCCCCATTCCCACATTCACTCCTAACATCCACATTTCCCATATATTCATTATTAACATTCCCCATATATTCATTCTTAACATTAGCATTCCCCTATATTCATTCTTACATTCATTTATACATTCATATATTTGCACCTATCAAAACTTCCTAACATTCCTAACCTTTCTTAACATTCATTCATATATTTGCACATAAAATCTCCTAACATTCATTTCAAACATTCATATATTTGCACCTATTAAAACTTCCTAACATTCTGAACATTAACATTTCTATATTCATTCCCCATATATTCATTCTTAACATTAGATTGCACTTATCAAAGCATTCATTCCTAACATTCTCCTATTTCCACATTCACTCCTAACATTGCACCTATCAAAACATTCACTCCTAACATTCACCCATTCCCACATTCACCCCTAACATTTCACCTATCAAAACTTCCTAACATTCCTAACATTAACTTCCTAACATTCCTAACATTAACATTTCCATATTCATTCCCCATATATTCATTCTTAACATTAGATTGCACCTCATTCCTAACATTCTCCTATTTCCACATTCACTCCTAACATTGCACCTATCAAAACATTCACTCCTCCCATTCCCACATTCATTCCTAACATTGTACCAATCAAAACTTCCTAACATTCCTAACATTAACATTTCCATATTCATTCCCCATATATTCATTCTTAACATTATATTGCACCTATCAAAGCATTCATTCCTAACATTCCCCTATTTCCACATTCACTCCTAACATTCCTCCATTCCCACATTCACTCCTAACATTAAGATTCCCCATATATTCATTCTTAACATTAACATTCCCCATATATTCATTCTTAACATTAAATTGCACCTATCAAAACATTCACTCCTAACATTCCCCTATTCCCACATTCACTCCTAACATTAACATTCCCCATATATTCATTCTTAACATTAGATTTCACCTATCAAAACTTCTTAACATTTCTATCACTCTCAATTTCTCAACAAGAAACATACATAAATTTAATAAATTACATACATTCATATATTTGCACCAGTCAAAACTTCCTAACATTCCTAACCTTTACATATACATGTATATAATCCCAAAAACAACATCTAAGGTCAATACACATTTATGTAATCCCAAAAAACAATCATGAACATGTGAATTCAATGTATATGTATATAATCCAAAAAAACTATCATGTACATGTGAGTTCAATGTACATGTATATAATCCAAAAATTATGTACATGTGAGTTCAAAGTGCATGTATATAATCCAAAAATTAAGCTCCTCCATGTCCAAATCAACTACAACATATATATCTACATAAAAAGAACAATATAAATAATTCTCTAAATAGAAGTCCACCACTATCCTCGACCAGGATCTTCCCCTTGGACTCGTAACAATCTGCAACATGTATAAAAACAAATTATGAGTAGCATAAATTATTTAAAGAACTTTAAACCAAAATCAAAACATTAAAACATTAAACTAATATATTGAAGAACAATTCAATTATTAACAAAATTACTTCCAATTCTCTATCATCCATCGGAGTCTTCTCTTTGCCTCTAAAAGGTGGAGTAGACCCAAGCTACAACATATATAAAAACAATTTATAAATCTTACAAATTATTTAGACTATTTTAAACTAAATTTAAAAAAATAAAATATTAAACTTACAATTCCAACACTATCGTCCAATGGAGTCTTTTCTTTGCCTCGAAAAGATTGAAGAGACCCAAGCTTCAACATATATAAAACAATTTACAAATGTCAAACATTATTTAAACTATTTAAACATATATATCAAAGAACAATTCAATTATGAACAAAATTACCTCAGTGCCAATATCCACATCCATCAAAGAGCCTATATCTTCACCTCCAATTTCAATATGTTCTCTTCCATTAAAATTTAAATTTTGTTAATAAATAAATCATAGTAAAAGCAAAAAATATTAAGCTTAGCAATTAACTTAAAAACGAAAAAATAAAACATTAGCTCACAATAGATAGAAAATCATCTAAAAAGTTCAAATCTAATGAAACCTGCATAAATAAGTCAAATTAACAATAAAATACATAGTTAAATTTAAAAACAAAAAAAAATATCTTTCAAACATAAATATAAATGTGTAAATTTTAAATATACCTCTGCAATATGCTCTTCTACATTTCCATCATTTTGACTAGTGGAGACTCTAAAATTATGTTCATTTAACAATCAAGAAAACTGAAAACAATAAACATTTACGTAACGTATTTATTACTATACATCAAAAAATAATTTATCATACATATATATAATGTAACAAAAAGTTTAATTCAAAATGAATAAAAAAAATAATAGATTGGAAGTACACAAACCTCTGCTATGCTTGACGTGTTATTAGATATTCTATACGAAGCTATATTACGACAAAGCTTCGCATATGCCTTTAGATATTCAATGCCCACACAATCTAACTAATCATTTGTTTTGTAAACAAAATTTTGCTGAATAGTGGCTCGAGCCCTCTCTCGACTCAATCCAACATCAACTCCTACAAATGCCAAAGTCAAACCTTCGACAACATTATGCCTTGCAGTTGTCCCAACTTGTGATGTGGGATACATCTCTGATTTGTAAGTCACAAGCCTAGGTGGAAGAAATATCAGAGGTGGAAGTCGAAGAGTACTAGTATCTCTAAGGGCACCTTTTCGATTGCATATCCTCCCCTTTCCAACTCCATAAAACTCGGAATGAATATCAGTATAGTCTGGCTTCATTCCTAAAAAAAAATTAACAGAACAAAACCTAGCAAAATAATTACGAACCTCATCATTCCATGGCAACCGACCATAGGCTGCAAGAAACCGATCATATAAAAAATGTGCAAATTCAGGGTGCTTAAAATATTGCACTTTCAATGCTTTCTGCTTTAGGCCCTCTTTGAAGTTAAACATTGAGTTGGCATGTTCTCTAGTCACCCTCTCCTTCACAACAACCCACTTGTCTGGACCCATCACTTATGCCTTTATTCTTTGCATCAAGGCAACAAAACCATCTGTTGTTGGTCCAAGATCCTCATATACCTCAATGAATTTTTGTAAATATTGCAAAACCATCTCTATACTTTGTTTGTTCTCTGGAGCGAGATCCAAACTAGAAAGATCATTTTGCAGCTTGTCATAGTGAGCCCTACAACTTTCAAGAGTTGTTTGTTGAAAACCACTTTCCCATGGAATCTCATCCGATAAATCTAATGGATAGGTTGTAATGGGCATACAACCCTTAGCTAGCTAGACATATTGCATCCTTTCTCGACCTTCGCCACCTTGTGTAGGATGATGAGCCTCTTGTGAACCTTGCTCTGCTTCCACACTTGTCTCCCGTATAGAAGGTCGAGATCCATGTTCACCCATAGATGATAAGGGGGAATCATCTCTACCACTATCGCCACGTCAATGATCAGATGAATGTGAACTATACAATAAGCTTGAGTCCCGAGGTGAAGTCGATAATCTTTGATTTTCATTTCAGACACCAACTCCTGAAGAATGTGATGACCTCCTACGCTTCTATCTCAAAGGCTGCTCTCTTTCCATTGGATATGATATCTACAAGTTTACACAAATATCAATTTCTACATGTTAATTAATCAACTTCAAAGAGCTAGCTACTATTAAAACTAAGATTTCAATGTAATATAAATAGAAAACAAAGGTGGTATGGAGAAATAACATATATAAAGATGATGAGGCTTCTTCGTAATAAGGAAAATACCTGAATCCACTAAATACACTGGTATATGATGGTTACTACGCACGTTGTATAACGTTTTGACCCCGACACATGCCATAAACTTGTTTTGGTTCAGAGGCCAAAGGTTGAAACGTAGAGTAATTTGAAGCCAAACATGCTGATCCATTAAATAATTTTGCAAGTCGAGAGGTGGAAAATGCGGGGAGATAGTGTGTCAGGCCTAAATATCCAGGCCTGAAGTTCGAGAGCCGTAATGCCTCAATCATTAAGGGCCTAACCTTCTACATGTTAATTAATCAACTTCAAAGACCTAGCAACTATAAAAACTAATATTTCAATAAGGACCTACATATCACTAATATTATCTAATAGTCCTTTAACTGCATGTGCATGAACTACATTTTGCTAAGTATAAAATATAGTCTAAGGCAAGTGCAAGTACTTACCTACTCTATAGACAGACACTACTGCTGGCTACTAGCTAGCTAGTCATTATAGAGTTGTTAGTGAGAGGATCACTATTAAATATAGATAGAGATTCTATTTTTTCAACTAAACTTATATTGTAGGTGAATCAGCTAGCTCATCTCTGAATCTCATAGGGAGAAAGTATTTCTAGATTATTCTACGTCGTAGTCTCGATCGAACTGACATAATATCATAATAGATATCTAGAATTCCTTGCCTTCTCTTCGTTTCTCAGCTTTAAATACTTCCACTTCCCTTCTTCTGGGATTTGGAGTGTTTACAATGAATTATATATCCTAGTTCCTATTGTTGTATAAATCAATGAAGAGTAAGGGCAGTGAATCAACTGATAGCTATCAATCACTTGTTGTGATTTCATGGATTTATCACATCAAATGGCAAGGACATATAACTTTAAACTTGGAATAAGGAGAGCGTCTAGGGACTGACTACATACACCTATGGATTCCCCCCATTAGTCCAGCCTATCCCTATCATTTTACGTTACACTTCTAGTTGTTTTGGTCTCTATCCCCATAAGAAGATAAATCAATTATTTCTTTAAACTTGCCTTTATCTATCTAACATTTTCTCTCTATGTTTCAAAAAAGCATGCAATGGCAATGGAACTTAATGCAATGCATCATGGACTAAGATAGTCATAAAGTGCCATGGGACTTATACTTCGGCTAGTAGTTGTATGGACTAAAGCAAGTAGTAGAGCTTATGGAAAAAAACTATATAGTTATTACACTATAGCTGAAGTAGTAACTCAGGCAAGAAGTAAAATGAAAAGGTTTTGAAATCCTGTCCCCTACCAATGAAAAAACATACAGGAATAAATTGTTTACTTAGGGACTTGATCAGCTTTGTCCATTTGGACAGAGTCGATCAGCTTTGTCCATTTGGACAGAGCTGTTCAACTCTATCCAAATGGATAGAGCTCATCAACTCTGTCCAAATGGATAGAGCAGATCAGCTCTATCCATTTGTACAGAGCTTATCAGCTCTGTCCATTTGGACAGATCTGCAACCTGTGCAGTCTTAAATGTCATTTAGAGATGCTACATATTGCAACTGCATTAATGGTGACATGAATTAATCATTGCATAACCCACCAAAACCCCATAAAGTATATATTTATATGAAGTTACTTCCCTCCCATAGATACCTTACCCTACGTAGAAACACCCCCTGCTCTACGGTCCATTAACTCCTTAGTTCCCTTAGTTTCCATGACATAAAACATCAAATTTTCTGACACCCCCAGCTCTGTCCATTTGGACACCCCAACCATGGATCTTTTCTCTAGTGGAGTTATTTAAGCCTACATAACCATGGATTATTTTGGACAGAGTTGTCTAAATATTCTATAAATTTTCATGTACATAGAGAATAAGAATAAGCTAATTAAAAAGTTATGGATTTTTTTTAAACATAGCTGTCTAAATATTCTATAAAATTCCATGTACACAGAGAATAAGAATAAGCTAATTAAAAAATATAGAAAAAGAAAAAACATTAACAGATTTCAAGTTTTATGTTAAATTTTATTTAATTAAAATCATTTAAAATATGTATTACACTTAAAGCCAAATTCAAAATCTAAGATCTTATATCAATAGTGCTTCATATGTTCTTTTAATTTTTTTTGCAACCAGCTATGTCCAAATGGATAGAGTTGTTCCTGTTCAACTCTGTCCAAATTGGCAGAAATTGAACTGTATATCAGCTACAAAATGCTATTTATGGGCGTGTAGAGGCCGAGAGTTTTCTTTTGAGGTTATTGTAAAACCGGGGAAGTGTACTATAGGCCCTGACCATTTGTATCAGTTGGAATCGGGTGAAACTGGGATTTTATTCAATATAAACTATATAATGGAGGCCCTTTAGGGAGAACGGCTCCTATCCTAGCCCCTCTTAGAACGGTTATATCTATGATAACCAGGATTTCGCCAAGCATAAGCTTTAAGAGTAGTATGATTACAGTTTCATATATTTGTATATTATGCATAATACTACTACTTATGGAGTTCTATTACACTATGCTTAACTATGAACACTTAAGTTTGTTTCTCATTTGTATTGGATTTGTTAACCACATGTTATCTATGGGAATAGTTCAGGTCATAGATTATAACCATGTAAGCTTAAATAGGCTTGTAACTCTTTATATTAAACATAGCTATATTGAACACTATGTTATACCGATATAAGCTTTGAATACACTCTATTCTATGAGATTATGTTGTGCTTATAACTAACCTATATTGATTAGGGAAACTATATAAGTGTAACCTTCATAACCAGTAGTGGAATCACTTGTATTACATTAGCTTACTACCATTGTAATTATGAGCTTAGAGATTACATAAATACAATAGGTGGAATCATTAAACATAATAGATTACCCTTGTTTATCATGTGTAATATGAAACAAGCACATAAGCTAAGCTGTACTGCTGTTACTCTGTACTAATTATGTAATATATAAAGGTAATCATGTACAGACTAGTGTGTACAAAACATACATCTGTCCAAATGGGCAGAGATGTTTAACTTTGTCCTTACTACCATTGTAATTATGAGATTAGAGATTACGTAAATACAATAGGTGGAATAATTGAACATAATAGAATGGTTACCCTTGTTTATCAAGTGTACTATGAAACAAGCACATAAGCTAAGCTGTACTGCTATTAATCTGTACTAATTATGTAATATATAAAGGTAGTCATGTACAGACTAGTGTGTACATAACATACATTTGTCCAAATGGGCAGAGCTGTTCAACTCTGTCCAAATGGACAGAGCTGTTCAAATCTAATTACAACACTATCTTTCCATAATACCTTAATGGTATAGCTCTGATAAGAGTACTCATAATGATGGCTTAACAAAGTTTAGACAAGCTTTACCTCACAGTACTCGTAATGATATAAAAGTTAGGCAAGCTTTACCTCATAGTCAAGGGGCAGCACAACAACACCACACCACAAGAAGACCACGTACACCTCCACAAACAGACCTCCACGCCGAACATACCTCCATGATCGACCTCTAAGAATAGACCTCCAAGCCGAGAGGAAACCAGATAGATAAGGGGTGACAAGATGGCGGATGTACACGTCAGATGACTGGGTGACGTGGACTTGGATGAGACAGGTGGTGAGATGGGTGGTGAGATGAGACGGGTGGTGGGAGCAGCAGGACGACGACAAATCACAGGAGAAAACAATGAAAATGAGGCCGCAGCTAACCTTATATGGTAAAAAATTATTCAGCCGAACAATTATTCGGCTGAATAATGATTGAAACATCGATAAAAATTACCGGTTGGCAATCTGTTCCATCAAATTAAATGGTTACCATTAAAGTTTATTTGGCCAAATAAAGGATTAGTTATTCGACCGAATAACTATAATTATTCAGCCGAATAAATATAGTTATTCGGTCGAATAAATATAGTTATTCGGCCGAATAACGTCCGCTATGTTGGTTGGGCACCGATTCTCATGGAAGTGTTACCCAACTTCGAGTTTTCACCCTGTTGTATCATTACCACAACAAATTACCTAACCATATGGACCAAAGCAACACCTATCCATGACTGCTCCATAGAAACAATAACCCACATTATTTATGAGAACATCAACACTCAATTTGGGTGTCCCATAAGCCTCACAAGTGACCAAGGTAAACATTTCTTCAACACCATTATTGAATCATTGGCAAGAGACTTCTTGATACAACACCACAAAAGCAGTCTATATTACCTGCAAGCAAATGGAACCATATAATATTTAATAAAATCCTTGATATCAAGTTGACAAAAGTATACTGCTCAAATCAGGATGATTGTAACAATCGAATACTAGTTGTGTTATGGGCATGCATGGACACTACAAAGAATTGTATAAGTAGACGTTGTTCCAACTAGAATATGGGAGAGAAGTGGTTTTTCTGAGGGAATTTGTGGTTCCAAGACTCTATATCATGCATGAAACACACATGATAGAAGAATAATTAGTTGTGGAATGTCTTGCGTAATTAATGGAACTTAATTATTGGTTGACTATCATGCAATAGTTGAAAAAGAGCGGCATAATGTCTTGCATGACCGACATATAAAATAGTAATAGTTTGACAAAGGAGATCACATTTTATTATCTGACAATAAGTTCATGAAGCATCCAAACAAACTCCAACTGCATTGGTTGATACCCTTCATTATTAAATAAATTGAAGACTCTGGAGCTATTAATCTCTCACATCTTGATGGTATCTTACATCCAGTTTGGGTGAATGGCGCATGCCTGAAACGCTATGTTTATGAATAATGATTTTATAAGAGACCACTCATGTCACAAGGAATGAGTTAGTTAAGATTTAGGTTTTTTTTTTGTCCGATGATTTTTCTACTTTCAGTTCTTAGTTGTTTCGTTGATTTCAGTTCATTGACAGTTAGTTCAAACCATTATGGTCAGCGGGAACCCACTAGTCCCAACTTATATTATGCTAGTGCCACGTTGCAATAATGCAATTGTCTCATTGGATCCAATTCATATCATATCTTGCTCATGTGAATCTATCATTGTTTCATGTCATTCAGAAAGTCATCATTTCAATCCTCTGCAACTCCATCTTCACAACACCTTATAGTCCCATCCATGCATTTACACAACTCAACCTCTCATCATCACCCATCCATAACACACATACTTATGTTATTTCATATCCCAACCCATTATGTTCTTCATATGTAACTGCAATCATCGTTATATTCGTGATCCTATTTCTTGGTGGACTCTAGGTTCTTCCACTGTGTGACCATGAGACTATTTCTTAGTGGATTGTGGGTTCTTCCACAATGTGACCATGAGCCTATTTGTTGGTGGACAATGGGGTGTTCTTCCACAACGTGACCATGATCTTGTTTCTTGGTGGATTTCGTGTTCTTCCCTAGCATGACCGTGAGCATGTTTCTTGGTGAACTGTGGGTTCTTCCCCAGTGTGACTGTGAGCCTATTTTCTTGTGTGGAATGTGGGGTGTTCCCCAACAAGACCATGAGTTTCAATTTATGTGTGGATTGTGGTTTTCTTAGCATGATTGTGTGTCTATGCACTATATGTCTACATCATTACTCAACATTTTTTGTTAGCATGACTATACTGGGCATGACTATGCTTATTGAATAAGAATTCTTGGCCAGTATGATTCTTCCTTAACCATCTTAGGCTCTCTCTCAAGGTACGTAAATTTTTTTCCTAGTTGACTTGTCCCTTTGGTGACAAGATCAAATCTAAAACATCTGAGTATAAGGATGATGCAAATATTGGTTATGATTCTTTATTGTTCATATCTATTGTAAATTATTTTATCATGTTGTTGCTATACATGGAATTTAATTATTCTCGAGGACCAACTTTAATGCAGTGAGTAATGAAGTGTTAAGTTGAAAGAGATGAAAATTATGTTTGTTTTTTATTACAGTTCAAATTTTATTAAGCAATACTATTTTGAAGTTGAGTTTATATTTTCATGCATTGCAGTTTACTACTTAGGTTAAAAACTTCTCTAACCTTTGTTAACATGATTGTGCTTGTTGACTAAGAAGTTTGGGTCAATATTCTTCTACTTTAACCCTCTTAGGATCTCTCTCAACTTTCAAGGTACGTAAATTGTTTTCCTATTTGACTTGTCCCTTCGGTGAGAAAATCAAATCTAAAATATCTGAGTATAAGGATGATTCAAATATTGGTAATGATTCGGTTGCAGCTGCAACAATTTTCCCGAAATTCTAAAAATTTTGGGACCCTCCTTTGTTTTGGATTAGCCTGTTTTTCTTCCCTACTTTGATGCAATGTTTTCTCAGAATGTTTGTTTTAATGCCTGGTTTCTCTACTTGATGCCTTGAAGAGCCTTTTGAAACCAGCCGGATTGCTGCTATTAAGCGTACTTGAAGCTTGTTGAAATCGGAAGTTGTTTTGCTTGAATTTTCCGCCGTTGCGGCTGTTTTGAAGATTGTCTCCCCCGATTGCAGAACCTTCCGACTGCTGATTCCTTTTATTAACGACGGACGTTTTCTGATTGGGCATCGGATGCTCTTTAGATCTTTTATCCCGCCGTTGCGGCTGGGATTTTGATGTCAACTTCCGGTTTTCTCCCGACTTACGTGTTGTTTCGACTGATTTCAAGTTTTAAATCGGAACCTTTGACCATGTTTTCTTCCGCCGTTCTGGAAGGTTGTGAGCTTTCGTTCGCCGACTTAAGATCCTCCCGACGTCCGACGCATGTAACAAAAATCGGAAGCTTTCAGGATCTTTGCTGCCACCGTTGCGGATGGTTTCGAGTTTTCACCTCCCGATTGGAGAACCGTCCGACGGCCGATCGGCCGATTATTGCCCGCCATGCGCATATACCCAGTGTGATAAACGTTGGACCCGTCCGCCATTGCGGAAGGAAGATCACTCTCGACTGCCGATATGAAAACCCTCCGACGCCTGATTTATGGTCTCCTTGCATGTGTGAAAGGTTTATATATAGCGGGGACAGCATTTTGGTTTTATATTGTTATTTTTCGCTGCCGAGAACTGTCACGTTGAGCACCATTGCGCTGAGCTGTCATTATTTGGAGGGAGTGAAGGTCCCGCTGTTGCTGTACCGAATTCTAGGTGGAAGAGGTAGGATTCTGACCGTCGTCGACTGACCATTTTCGACGGGTTACCAGGTAGGCCTTCGTCTTTTCCCGTTACACTTAAGCTGTTCATGGTCTTCTCCCGTGGTTTGGATGCTACCGGCGGTTTTCCTCATTTAGATAGGTTATAATCTTGTATGAGTGGGATTTAAGTTTTGACCTTGGGGGGAGGCGTTTTAACCTTTGAGCCATTTTATTTTTTTCGCCTATTTAGCTTACCGCCTCGCGTGCGTAGGAGTTGGGGGGTTTCGGCGCAGACGGCTGTTACGCCGTCTGCGCCAAACCTTCCTGCACAGTCATGTTAGGCAGAAGATAGATAGTTTTGGGGATTTCTTTAAGGGTTTTTTTGGTCTACTGTGTTTCCGTGGTGTGTTACCCGGCTTTTGAGCCTTAGCCGTTTACCTATGCGTCTCTGCGCGGCCTCGCCGAAGCTTGATGTTGAACCTGTAGTTTGCCGGGGGGGCTAGGTTTTTGAGAGGATTTTTATGGTCGCCAATGCTGTTCCTTCACAGCTCAAGCCGCAGCCTGTGTCGATTGTGCCACTCCTCGCAGCCCTTTGTGCTCCGTCACCTAAAACCCTAGCTGGTTTAAGGGGAGGTGTCGCTGTTATAGTGCATTAACTGAAAGAAGTGTGGGTAGTGTTTTTATGGAAGTATCCTGTGCAGAAAGTGAAAATAATCCCCGCGAAATGTATAGTCAAGTTAATATAACTTTCCCGCCACGATTCGCATGAGTCTTCATTAGTTATGTGTCTTCTGGGCTTTATGGTTAAAGTGTTGACTGGCACAAGCCTTCGCTGTGTTTGCTATGCAATAGAAGAATAGCTGAATGTTTCACCATGCATGTGATTTATATGTTTGCTTCAATGTATTGCTACCATGGGAAAAGTGACATGTTGCAGAATAATGTAGATTTAATACTGGCATAAGTATGGTTGATAAGCTTGCTTCATGTAGATCCTAGTCTCAAGGCATTATAGGGCTGAGCAATGTATGCATTGATACACTGAACCTTATCATACTAGGCATAGGACAATAGCACATTGCATAGTATTGCATACTAGTTCAATTATTCAGCCTGAAGGGTTTATGTCTTAATTTCATTGACTGGTTACAGTCATGATACACTTGAGAAGGAATAAACTGCTGCACAATGTCTGCAAATTCGAATTGCTTAATGTCACAATGTTATACATGGCAGGAGGAACTTACAATGTCCAAAAGGCAAAAAAAGAAGGCCCCTATGGTCGAAGAACAATTAGCAATAGAGGTCGTCACACAGACTGAATATATATATGAAGACACCCAAAGTATTTCTGGTGTGGAGCCTGAGTATAAATGGGGTGACATATACAGACTGATTTCCCGCAGGGAAGTTCTTGACATGGGTCTTGAAGAAGAACCAATCTATGCAAACATAGAGAGATCCGCCATCATGAAGGTGGCTACCAGACCAGAGCTGTTCCCATGCTCCAAGGTTATTAGATGGATTGTGCCCCATATAAACACAACCACAATGCTCATAGAAAATGTCGAAGGCCAGGGCTATCCTACATTTAGCCCGGGATATGTGGCATTGGCCTATCATCTGCCAAAACATCAAATCTTTATATCTGATGCTTGGATGGATAACATCAGAATGGACCTGGTGGAAACCCTGAAGAAGATGCTCTTGCAGGGAAAGCTTTATCGGTACAGAACATCCGGTGAATATGACACAGCAAGCTTGAGGGCTCCGTACAGATTTATAGCCCTGATGCTGAATAGGATCTTCGGGAGAGCCCATGGCAGACTCTTCAAATTTGAATGGATACCCATTATGTTCCACGTAGCAACCCAAGGAACAGTTTTCAATTGGGCCAGCCTAGTATCAAGCAGTCTTTCTTCTTGCGTGGCTGCTGCCTTGGGAGGAGAATCCAAGAAAAAGTCTGAATTCTACATGAGTTCGATATTGGTAGATTGCATACTGTGCAACCAGCCTTTCCCTGGTCTCAAGTGTGTCTGGGACAGGGAAAGGATGCTTGTGTATGCCGCCTATAAACCATTGTGGGATCAGCAGTACCATAGCCACTACCGGGAGGTCTGCGAGCAATTCATCATGCCACTCTACACACTCATCTTCCGGAAGGAGTGTGACTGTATTCAGAGGAGGCCATGTGGGTAATAGAAGAGCATGCAGACTATTTCCTGACTGAGAATGGCATGTACATCAGAATGTTTGGTGGCACGAAATACCCCTTACTGCTTCCCAAATACGCAACAGATTATGTTATTCATAAAGAGGCAGTCAGGCAGGTATTCATTGATGGAATAGGGAACTACCTTTTTGAGCAAAAGAAGGCTACATATCCTCCGCTGCCATTCAAACTAGGTAGTTACAGATTTGCCAATGTAAAACAAGCTGCGGAATTCATAGAAGAATTGGGGAAGTTCCATTTTGGTGAGATGACTTTTCAAAGGAATGATACTCACGGTAGAATGGCAGAGCACTGTAAAGAACATAAAGTACATTTTGAGTACACTCACCACTTTGACAAGGAAGAGTCTGTCTTCCGAAGTGCCCCTAACTTGACAGCTCTAAGAAGGAGGTTTAAGCCAAAGAACCCCACCAAAGGTGGAAAAGGGGCTGAGCAAGCCAGAGCTGAAGAAGAGGCCAAGAGGAGACAGGAAGAGGCCCAGAAGCTAGAACAGGAAGCTGCAGAATGGCTGCAGAAAGGAGAAGAAGAAAAAGGAAAGTTGCCCAAGAAGCAGCTGAGCAGGCAGCTGAGGAAGCAAAAAGAAAGCTAGATGAAGAGCTCCAAAAGTAGGAGGTTGAAAAAATAGAGCTGCCACAAAAATCAATTGCTGAAACATCAACAGGACAGACCCAGGAGGAGGCAAACCTAGAGGTGCAAACCTTGCAAATACCTGCTGCTATCACTCTTGTGACCCCTACGCTCCAGCTAATACCTTTCACTCAGAAAAAAGGAGAGGAAGTTCCCGACTTCAGCACTGTCTATTATGACAGGGCCACCAAAAGAATAATGAGGAGGACGAAAAATAAGGTGGAAGTGAAATATCTATCAGGGAAGATGGTCACAGATACCACTATCATGCTATGGACGGACAAGGATCCTAGGTTCACGATAAGAGCTGGGGCTGCCATGATTGATGCATCTGAGGACAACATAAACAGGGTGATGATTGAGCTAGATTCAGCCAAGAAGACCTCCTCTCAGCTAAAAGACACACTGAGAAAAGAAAGAGATGAAGGTAATAGGCTCAAGAGGAAATATGAGCACATGCAAAGGGAACTGGAATCCTCAAAAGGTGAAGTCTATACCCTTCAAGTGGAGATGCAAGCAAAGGGAACAACACAGGAGTCCCTAGAAAACATACAACAGGAAGCCCAAAGTCTAAAGAGTGATAAGGAACAGTTACTGGAAAAGGTGGAAGATCTAGAGGAACAGATAAAGATCATCTATGAGTCCAATGATTCATATGCCAAAGAACTGAAAGAGGAGCTCGCTTCCTTGACTGCTGATCTGGAGGAAGCTAAGGAATAGCAGGTAAATCTGCAGCCATTTAAAGAATATATCCTGGCTCAAAAAGCTCAAATGCTACAACTGGAGACGGCTCTGGAAGAAGAGAGGTGCAAAGTCCTTCAGATTGACAACAGGCTGGAAGAGATCATGGAAACTTCCTCATACTTCATTGATCGATCTCAGGAGGTTCTTGAGGTTTTGAGTGCCAAAATGGCAAGGCCAGAAGATGATGCGAGACTCCAGAAGGGCTACCAGCAAAAGACCATCAAGCCCTCAAGAGAGATCACAACCTGGTAGAGTTCGCCATCAGTACTGCAGAAGACTTCAAGAAGGCTGTAAAAAAGACGCAGGGAGCATGCTCAGAGTATTTCAGAAGGCTCCTGAATACGTACAACCGATGTCAAACAGAGGCTGAGCATAGGCTTGAAGAGTTCCCGGACCATGAGGCCTTTATGGAAATATTACAGAAAATATATCAAGATGCAGAGGCCAGAACTCAGCAGATTAGAGCCATTGATGACCTAGTACTGAAGAACGAGGTAGGCCACGCAGCCATTAGCATGCAGTTTCTAGAAGATCAGCTTTGGTTGAGCCCAGCAAGGATCGAGGCCATCAAGAACCAAGTTGAAAAGTTCGAAATCAACATTCAGTTCCTAGAGCCATGCGTATTTGAAGGCATTGCTGCTGAAGCAGCAGCATGGAAGAAGTTTTTAGATAGCCAGGCGGGACCCTCCTCATAAAGGACCAGTCAACTTTGTAATAATTTAATAATTTTGTAAAAGCTTTTTGAGAAATGAAGCGTTGGGAAAGAAAAAGGTTGGGAAGCCCAAAGGTCACTTTGGGCAGCCCAACCATTTTGACCTTTTTGTATAAAAGTAGGAAGCGTAGAAGGAATAGGGGATTTTTTACCCAGTAAGACTGGCGATGACATATTGTAAGAAGAACTACTTCATTTTGCAATAGAAATTGCAGTTTGCCTGTTGAAAGAAGATCGGTGGGATTTCAAATGTTTTGCCATGGATAGTTGAAAGATGAACTACTTTGTTTTTCAGCATTGTGTCCATGAATCGTGAGATTGTTCTAACTTTATGACCTATGTCTTGTTTAAATGATTTCTGATTTATTGTATGAAATAACCACCATGAGTAATGCATGCTTATCATGAAATAATTAGCTATCTGGTTGTGGAAATATCTTTCATTGTTCATGCTTGTAAAAGTAAATGTCAGCTATCTGTAATTGCTTTTATCATGTGTGCACATCAGCATTACTCATATCTATTAAATATAAGTTGGCTCCCCGGGGATAGGTAGATAGGGATAGATAGATAGTTAGGTCATTGCATAGCTGCATGTGTGATTCAGATCCTGGTGAGCCCAAGACGAGAGGTAAGAACCTGTGCATCACTTTGTGAATGCTCCTTGCATCCTTCACCATCCTGCATAATTAGGTAGATACTTGCATTTCATTCTTAAGTCAAAATACAAATTCCGGTGGACCGGGCCGCAACCGGTAAACCCTTGTTTTGTTACTTTGACCTACGGTAGCCGGACCGCAAACCGGACTGATTCCCTATACCAAACAGTCAACGGGCTAGTTGGGAACGTTGATTGGGGAGAATCCCTTACTGTTGTCTCCTGCAATTTTCCATGCCTCAACAGTTTTGGCGCTAGAAGGAGGGCCGCCAGTAAATGGATGGCCTTGGAACTTAATTTTCCCAAGACTATCCTACCAGCAGATGTTTGAAGCGTTCAACCTAACTCAGATATTTGCAGAGTCCGGTGCTATCCTTGAAGGATTGTTTTCCTAGTGTTCTTTTCGTTTACCGTTGCTCATGGCTGGTAATCAACCCAACCCTCTGCCAGCATGGAGAGCTAGGTCACCTCTGAGCTTGACTCCTCCTTTGCATAATCTACCTCAAGCCTTTGACAAGCTATTGCCTAAGTTTGATCCTGAGGAAGGGATTGTTGTTGACGATCACCTTCAAAGCTTCTACCTAGCATTAGAAGGGCTAAGGGCTGGAGAACATGAAGATGTGGTCTGCAGGCTGTTCCCCCACACTCTGAAAGGAGCAGCAGCATCCTGGTATTTCAGTTTTCCTGCAAACTCCATTCCTGATTGGGATACTTTTGAAAGAGTTTTCAAAAGTAAATATACAACCCAAAAAAATGCACGCCTCATTAATGAAAGGTCTTGGTCGGTTAAGAAAAGAGAAGAATGAAAAGGTGCGGAGTTTCTCTCAGAGATTTTCATTGTATCTAAAAAAAAATTCTGTAGTTGATAGACCTTCAGACAAGGTTTTGATTGAGTATTATACATTAGCCCTAGGGCCTGAGCTGGCCATGTTTGCCAAGATGAAACTCAAGCCTACCCTGGTAGAAACTTATGAAGAGGCTGAAAGGGTAGAGGCTGAAAGTGAGAGTGTAGAAGATTATCTTGATTCACTGGAAGACAAGACTATCGCCAAAAGAGTCTCACTGCTGTCTAAACCTGGAGAAGATCAATCACATGATTACCAGGGAATGATGAAAATGCTCCAGAAATTATCCAACCGAATAATAGATCTAGAAAGGGAAGCAGACATTCATAAATCTTATAAGCCTCACTATCCGAAAAGAGAAAACAACGACCAATGGCAAGTTCCTCCTTCCAATTCGGCATCAATAAACATAACAGAAGTAGGAGGAGATAATTTCTGTACCTTTCACCAACAACCTCATTCTAAGAAGAAGTGTCCTCAATGGTTACATTCAATGACATTGGTGATGAACAAGTTGTTGGACCCTAAATTGATTAAGGATAGTGGTGAGGGAGAAAAGGAGAAACAGATCATAAGAAAACCAGAGGATGATACTATGTTCTCATGGAATGGTATTTCACTATTTGACATTGAAGATGACACTCCTAAATTTGACTGCACATCTACAACCACAAAGGACATGGGAGTCATATACCAAGAAAATGAAATGGTTTCTAAAATTAACAATGTGCAGGAGAATGTTAAGAAGTTGGACGAAGGAAAAACGCATAAGAACAATACCCTCAACCAGAGGACCGAGCCAATCATTGAGAATGTCAAACTTGTAGAAGAACAGATCGGTGTTAATGGGGAAAACTTGGATGAAACTCAAGAGCTAACGAAGGATATACCTGCTCGTAACCAACTAGGAGAAGAAGACCAAGAACCAGGCTGGAAAGAAAACCTTGACACCTCGCCTTTCCTTTTGACTCTAGAAATATTGAATTATAATGTGCATAACTGCTTGATGGACTCTGGAGCAGCAGTGAATGTGATTCCCCTTGAGATTTGTAAAAGGATTAATGGACAGCTAGAATCCACACCTCGTGAAGTAAATCAATTAGATCGCACAGGTGTCAAGGTGGTGGGAGAAATGAAGAATGTCCTCATTCGTTTGGCTGCAAACAACAAGATATGCCAATTCATTGATATTATGGTGGCTGACATATCAAGGGGATATGGGCTCATTCTCAACCGAGATTGGACTGCCAGGTTGAAAGGTTATTTTTCTTCAGATGGGTCGTACCTGTTGTTACCTCTCAAGGGTACCCCAAATCCAATAAAAATTCTGAGAGGACCATACATGAAGTATACTGTCACTAAGTTAGGAGAAGGCAATGAATCTGTTGATTCTATCCTGGGAAACTACCTGACTGAGCTTAAGCCGAGACATCATTCCTCAAAAGGAGCCAGTTCTATGATGGACACTCAGCCTGAACTCCTTCAGCTCCCTCAGGCTGAAAGTGATGACTGCAGGATATTAGATATGGGTTCCATTTCAATAACAGCACAGTTAGACCATGGCTAGATAACTCATGTCTAAAATCCAGCTCATTCCTTAGCTCTCTACGTTTTAAAATTTCAGGAATGGGCAAAAAATTTGTTTTCTTTTGTTTTTCTTTTGTACATAAATAAATTGTTTGTTTTTACTAGGTGCTGGTTTTATTGCTTTAATGTTTTGATGTTTTTCTTTCTTTGGTTCTTTGCTTTGCTGATGTTTCCCTTTAGTACTTTTCTTTCTTTCCTTTTGGTTTTGAATAAAGAGGCAAACTTTTGGTTGCAATGGAAACATCAGGGTTCTTTATTAACTAAAATCTTGAGTGAAAGACTGTACTTTAAAGCATAGATTGTCTTCTAGTAACTATATTCCTAACTGGCATGCATTCATTGAAGTCTCACTTAACCCCTGTAAATAACTCAGAAGTAAAAGAGGTCTGGAATACTATTTCGAGGCTCCGTCCACCTCACATTTTAATATCCGAGGGGGTGACAGCATAAGATCCATGGAAAGGAAGCAGAGTAAGACAGTATATCATATATAAATGATCCCATGCCATAATGTCAGAAAAGCTAAAAGCTATCAAGAGTCAAAACTCTTGACAGGAATAAGACATACCAAAACAAAGCTTGACAAGCATGAAATACTAAAATGGCCACAAGATCCTCTCCATCCGTGAATTAAAATATGAAGTATATTGTTCACACAAAAGGACACTATGGGATAGAGGATCCTGAATTAAAATTCAGTAAGAAAGGCCTGCAGGAGGACTCATATCAAAGGAATAAAAATTTCAAATAGCACAAAAGTGCAAGTTGGCATGGGAATGAGGAACAAAAGGATTATGCTGCTTACTATCTGTTACAATCCTGTGGTGTCCAAGCTGGAAACCACCTAAGGACAGGCAAAATAAACCTCACATACTTGGCCTCAAAAGAGTTATTCAGACCTAAAACACGGCTGATGTTACCTTCTCCCAAAAGAATGGGCTTCTTCTGAGTAACTTAATGCATAATTTGGGCTAGCTTAGGAATGCAGACATCTAGAAGATTTTGATTTTAGTCAGACAGTCTTGAGCTGGGGAAAGGTTAATTCAGAGATCTGGAGTTCACCAGGTAGTCGCCAATTGTTGCAGCTGCAACAATTTTCCCGAAATTCTAAAAGTTTTGGGACCCTCCTTTGTTTTGGATTAGCCTGTTTTTCTTCCCTACTTTGATGCAATATTTTCTCAGAATGTTTGTTTTAATGCCTGGTTTCTCTACTTGATGCCTTGAAGAGCCTTTTGAAGCCAGCCGGATTGCTGCTATTAAGCGTACTTGAAGCTTGTTGAAATCGGAAGTTGTTTTGCTTGAGTTTTTCGTCGTTGCAGCTGTTTTGAAGATTGTCTCCCCCAATTGCAGAACCTTTCAACTGCCGATTCCTTTTATTAATGACGGACGTTTTCTGATTGGGCATCGGACACTCTTTCGATATTTTATCCCGCCGTTGCAGCTGGGATTTTGATGTCAACTTCCGATTTTCTCCCAACTTACGTGTTGTTCCGACTGATTTCAAGTTTTAAATCGGAACCTTTGACCATGTTTTCTTCCGCCATTCCGGAAGGTTGTGAGATTCCGTTCGCCGACTTGAGATCCTCCCGACGTCCGACGCATGTAACAAAAATCAGAAGCTTTCAGGATCTTTGCTGCCGCCGTTGCGGATGGTTTCGAGTTTTCACCTCCCGATTGGAGAACCGTCCGACGGCCGATCGGCCGATTATTGCCCGCCATGCGTGTATACCCGGCGTGATAAACGTTGGACCCATCCACCATTGCCGAAGGAAGATCACTCTCGACTGCCGATATGAAAACCCTCTGACACCCGATTTATGGTCTCCTCGCACGTGTGAAAGGTTTATATATAGTGGGGACGGCATTTTGGTTTTATATTGTTATTTTTCGCTGCCGAGAACTGTCGCATTGAGAACCATTATGCTAAGCTGTCGTTATTTGGAGGGAGTGAAGGTCCCGCTGTCGCTGTACCGGCTTCCAGGTGGCAGAGGTAGGATTCCGACTGTCGTCGACTGACCGTTTTCGCCGGGTTACCAGGTAGGCCTTTTCATCTTTTCCCGTTACACTTAAGCTATTCATGGTCTTCTCCCGTGGTTTGGATGCTACCGGCGGTTTTCCTCATTTAGCTAGGTTATAAGCTTGTATGAGTGGGCTTTAAATTTTGATCTTGGGGGGAGGCGGTTTAACCTTTGAGCCATTTTATTTTTTTCGCCTATTTAGCTTACCACCTCGCGCACGTAGGAGTTGGGGGGTTTCGGCGCAGATGGCCGTTACGCCGTCTACGCTAAACCTTCCTGCACAGTCGTGTTAGGCAGAAGATAGATAGTTTTGGGGATTGCTTTAAGGGTTTTTTTGGTCGAATGTGTTTCTGTGGTGCGTTACCCAGCTTTTGAGCCTTAGCCATTTACCTACGCATCTCTGCGCGGCCTCGCCGAAGCTTGATGTTGAACCCGTAGTTTGCCGGGGGGGCTAGGTTTTTGAGAGGATTTTTACGGTCGCCAATGTTGTTCCTTCACAGCTCAAGCCGTGCCTGTGTCGATTGCGCCACTCCTCGTAGCCCTTTGTGCTCCGTCACCTAAAACCCTAGCTAGTTTAAGGGGAGGTGTCATCGTTACAGTGCGTTAACTGAAAGCAGTGCGGGTAGTGTTTTTATGGAAGTATCTTGTGCAGAAAGTGAAAATAATCCCCGCGAAATGTATAGTCAAGTTAATATAACTTTCCCGCCGCGAGTCGCATGAGTCTTCATTAGTTATGTGTCTTCTAGGCTTTATGGTTAAAGTGTTGACTGGCACGAGCCTTCGCTGTGTTTGCTATGCAATAGAAGAATAGCTGAATGTTTCACCATGCATGTGATTTATATGTTTGCTTCAATGTATTGCTACCATGGGAAAAGTGGCATGTTGCAGAATAATGTAGATTTAATACTGGCAAAGTATGGTTGATAAGCTTGCTTCATGTAGATCCTAGTCTCAAGGCATTATAGGGCTGAGCAATGTATGCATTGATACACTGAACCTTATCATACTAGGCATAGGACAATAGCACATTGCACAGTATTGCATACTAGTTCAATTATTCAGCCTGAAGGGTTTATGTCTTAATTTCATTGACTGGTTACAATCATGATACACTTGAGAAGGAATAAACTACTGCACAATGTCTGCAAATTCGAATTGCTTAATGTCACAATGTTATACATGGCAGGAGGAACTTACAATGTCCAAAAGGCAAAAAAAGAAGGCCCCTATGGTCGAAGAACAATTAGCAATAGAGGTCGTCACACAGACTGAATATATATATGAAGACACCCAAAGTATTTCTGGTGTGGAGCCTGAGTATAAATGGGGTGACATATACCGACTGATTTCCCGCATGGAAGTTCTTGACATCGGTCTTGAAGAAGAACCAATCTATGCAAACATAGAGAGATCCGCCATCATGAAGGTGGCTACCAGAGCAGAGCTGTTCCCATGCTCCGAGGTTATTAGATGGATTGTGCCCCATATAAACACAGCCACAATGCTCATAGAAAATGTCGAAGGCCAGGGCTATGCTGCATTTAGCCCGGGATATGTGGCGTTGGCCTATCATCTGCCAGAACCTCAAATCTTTATATCTGATGCTTGGCTAGATAACATCAGAATGGACCTGGTGGAAACCCTAAAGAAGATTCTCTTGCAGGGAAAGCTTTATCGATACAGAACATCCGATGAATATGACATAGCAAGCTTGAGGGCTCCATACAGATTTATAGCCCTGATGCTGAATAGGATCTTTGGGAGAGCCCATGGCAGACTCTTCAAATTTGAATGGATACCCATTATGTTCCACGTAGCAACCCAAGGAACAGTTTTCAATTGGGCTAGCCTAGTATCAAGCAGTCTTTCTTCTTGCGTGGCTGCTGCCTTGGGAGGAGAATCCAAGAAAAAGTCTGAATTCTACATGAGTTCGATATTGGTAGATTGCATATTGTGCAACCAGCCTTTCCCTGGTCTCAAGTGTGTCTGGGATAGGGAAAGGATGCCTGTGTATGCGGCCTATAAACCATTGTGGGCTCAGCAGTACCATAGCCACTACCGAGAGGTCTGCGAGCAATTCATCATGCCACTCTACACACTCATCTTCTGGAAGGAGTGTGACTGTATGTCAGAGGAGGCCATGCGGGTAATAGAAGAGCATGCAGACTATTTCCTGACTAAGAATGGCATGTACATCAGAATTTTTGGTGGCACGAAATGCCCCTTACTGCTTCCCAAATATGCAACAGATTATGTTATTCATAAAGAGGCAGTCAGGCAGGTATTCATTGATGGAATAGGGAACTACCTTTTTGAGCAAAAGAAGGCTACATATCCTCTGGTGCCATTCAAACTAGGTAGTTACAGATTTTCCAAGGTAAAACAAGCTGCGGAGTTCATAGAAGAATTGGGGAAGTTCCATTTTGGTGAGATGACTTTTCGAAGGAATGAAACTCACGGTAGAATGGAAGAGCACTGTAAAGAACATAAAGTACATTTTGAGTACACTCACCACTTTGACAAGGAAGAATCTGTCTTCCGAAGTGCCCCTAACTTGACAGCTCTGAGAAGGAGGTTTAAGCCAAAGAACCCCACCAAAGGTGGAAAAGGGGCTGAGCAAGCCAGAGCTGAAGAAGAGGCAAAGAGGAGACAGAAAGAGGCCCAGAAGCTAGAACAGGAAGCTACAAAATGGTTGCAGAAAGGAGAAGAAGAAAAAATAAAAGCTGCCCAAGAAGCAGCTGAACAGGCAACTAAGGAAGCAAAAAGAAAGCTAGATGAAGAGCTCCAAAAGCAGGAGGCTGAAAAAACAGAGCTACCACAACAATCAATTGCTGAAACATCAACAGGACAGACCCAGGAGGAGGCAAACCCAGAGGTGCAGACCTTGCAAATACCTGCTGCTAGCACTCTTGTGACCCCTACACTCCAGCTAATACCTTTCACTCAGAAAAAAGGAGAGGAATTTCCTGACTTTAGCACTGTCTATTATGACAGGGCCACCAAAAGAATAATGAGGAGGACGAAAAAGAAGGTGGAAGCGAAAGATCTATCAGGGAAGATGGTCACAGATACCGATGTCATGCTAGGGACGGACAAGGATCCTAGGTTCACGATAAGAGCCAGGGCTGCCATGATTGATGCATCCGAGGACAACATAAATAGGGTGATGATTGAGCTAGAGTCAGCCAAGAAGACCTCCTCTCAGCTAAAAGACACACTGAGAAAAGAAAGAGATGAAGGTAATAGGCTCAAGAGGAAATATGAGCACATGCAAAGGGAACTGGAATCCTCAAAAGGTGAAGTCTATACCCTTCAAGTGGAGATGCAAGCAAAGGGAACAGCACAGGAGTCCCTAGAAAATGTACAACAGGAAGCCCAAAGTCTAAAGAGTGATAAGGAACAGTTACTGGCAAAGGTGGAAGATCTAGAGGAACAGATAAAGATCATCTATGAGTCCAATGATTCATATGCCAAAGAACTGAAAGAGCAGCTCACTTCCCTAACTGCTGATCTGGAGGCAGCTAAGGAACAGCAGGTAAATCTACAGCCATTTAAAGAATATATCCTGGCTCAAAAATCTCAAATGCTACAACTGCAGACGGCTCTGGAAGAAGAGAGGTGCAAAGTCCTTCATATTGATAGCAGGCTGGAAGAGATCATGGAAACTTCCTCATACTTTGTTGATCGATCTCAGGAGGTTCTTGAGGTTTTGAGTGCCAAAATGGCAAGGCTAGAAGATGATGCCGAGACTCCAGAAGGGCTACCAGCAAAAGACCATCAAGCCCTCAAGAGAGATCACAACCTGGTAGAGTTCGCCATCAGTACTGTAGAAGACTTCAAGAAGGCTGTAAAAAAGACGTAGGGAGCATGCTCAAAGTATTTCAGAAGGCTCCTGAATACGTACAACCGATGTCAAACAGAGGCTGAGGCCTTTATGGAAATATTACAGAAAAGATATCAAGATGCAGAGGCCAGAACTCAGCAGATTAGAGCCATTGATGACCTAGTACTGAAGAACGAGGTAGGCCACGCAGCCGTTAGCATGCAGTTTCTAGAATATCAGCTTCGGTTGAGCCTAGCAAGGATCGAGGCCATCAAGAACCAAGTTGAAAAGTTCAAAATCAACATTCAGTTCCTGGAGCCATGCGCATTTGAAGGCATTGCTGCTGAAGCAGCAGCATGGAAGAAGTTTTTAGATAGCCAGGCGAGACCCTCCTCATAAAGGACCGGTCAACTTTGTAATAATTTAATAATTTTGTAAAAGCTTTTTGAGAAATGAAGCGTTGGGAAAGAAAAAGGTTGGGAAGCCCAAAGGTCACTTCGGGCAGCCCAACCATTTTGACCTTTTTTTATAAGAGTAGGAAGCGTAGAAGGAATAGGGGCTTTTTTCCCCAGTAAGACTGGCGATGACATATTGTAAGAAGAACTACTTCATTTTGCAATAGAAATTGCAATTTGCCTGTTGAAAGAAGATCGGTGGGATTTCAAATGTTTTGCCATGGATAGTTGAAAGATGAACTACTTTGTTTTTCAGCATTGTGTCCATGAATCGTGAGATCGTTCTAACTTTATGACCTATGTCTTGTTTAAATGATTTCTGATTTATTGTATGAAATAACCACCATGAGTAATGCATGCTTATCATGAAATAATTACCTATCTGGTTGTGGAAATATCTTTCATTGTTCATGCTTGTAAAAGTAAATGTCAGCTATCTGTAATTGCTTTTATCATGTGTGCACATCGGCATTACTCATATATATTAAATATAAGTTGGCTCCCCGGGGATAGGTAGATAGGGATAGATAGATAGTTAGGTCATTGCATAGCTGCATGTTTGTTTCAGATGCTGGTGAGCCCAAGACGAGAGGTAAGAACCTGCACATCACTTTGTGAATGCTCCTTGCATCCTTCACCATCCTGCATAATTAGGTAGATACTTGCATTTCATTCTTAAGTCAAAATACAGATTCCGGTGGACCGGGACGCAACCGGTAAACTCTTGTTTTGTTACTTTGACCTACGGTAGCCGGACCGCAAACTGGACGAATTCCCTATACCAAATAGTCAACGGGCTAGTTGGGAACGTTGATTGGGGAGAATCCCTTACTGTTGCCGCCTGCGATTTTCCAGGCCTCAACAGATTCTTTACTACTGATATCTAATGTACATTATTTTATCATGTTGTTACTGTACATGGAATTTGATGATTATCGAGGACCAACTTTAATGCAGTGACTAATGGAGCATTAATTTGAAAGAGATGAAAATTATGTTTGTTTTTTATTACAGTTCGAATTTTATTAAGTAGTACTATTCTGAAGCTGAGTTGATATGTTCATGCATTAAAGTTGTGACTACTTAGGTTAAAAACTCTTCTAAACTTTGTCAGGATGATTGTTCTATATATAATTGTGCTTGTTGACTAAGAAGTCGAGGTCAACATGCTTCTTCATTAACCCTCTTAGTCTCTCTCTCAAGGTAAGTAAATTGTTTGCCTAGTTGACTTGTCCCTTCGATCAAAAGATCAAATATGAACTATCTGAGTATAAGGTCGATTCTTGAATATTGGTTATGATTCTTTACTGTTGATATCTACTATACATTATTTTATCTTTTTATTACTGTACATGGCATTTGATAATTCTCAAGGACCAACTTTAATGTAGTGACTAATGGAGCATTAAATTGAAAGAGATAAAAATTGTGTTTGCTTTTTATTATAGTTCAAATTTTATTAAGTAGTATTATTCTGAAGATGAGTTTATATGTTCATGCATTAAAGTTTACTGCTTAGGTTAAAATCTCCTCTAACCTTTGTCAACATGATTGTACTGGGTATGATTGTGCTTATTCACTAAGAAGTCTGGGTCAATATGATTTTTCCTTAACCCTCTCAAGCTCTCTCTCAAGGTACGTAAATTGTTTTCCTAGTTGACTTGACCCTTCAGTGACAAGATCAAATCTGAAATATATGAATATAAGGATGATTCAAATATTGGCTATGATTCTTTACAGTTGATATTTACTGTACATTATTTTATCATGTTGTTATTGTACATGGTATTTGATGATTCTCGAGGACTAACTTTAACACAGTGACTAATGGAGCGTTAAGTTGAAAGAGATGAAAATTATGTTTCTTTTTTATTATAGTTCAAATTTTATTAAGTAGTACTATTCAAAAGCTTAGTTTATATGTTCATGCATTAAATTTTACTAAGGTTAAAAATTCCTCTAACCCTAAAAATTCAACACAAGGCACATTTGATGATTGTCTCCATTACTGGTTCATTTCCAAATCAAAATGTTCATTTCTCCCTCTATTCTTTATCTGGGGTGTATTGACACACTATAATATGCTTCTATTTGAAAATGTTCCTTTCAACAAAGGGAGAGTTCTTTTTTTATTTATGGGATGTTTATTGATTATCATAGGAAATCTGAGGTTAAGGAACCAAGGAACATTTCAGTGCCCATTTCTCATGATAGTGTTGTGATTGGGTATTTTGATGGGGCCTCCCAATATGGGCCTTATGGGGATGGGGTGCTCAGATGTGATGCATGAGAATTTTCTCTCAAACCATAACTCTAAAGCTTAGTTAGGTCCTAAGACCATGACACTAGGCCAATGTGGGATTGAATGTAATTTTTTTTGTAAAATATGTGATTTTCTCATAGTTAGTAAGTTTCTAGTGTTAGATGGATTTTTATTTGTTGACAAGTGTCCATGTTAATGTAATATGAGTCATGAAACAAATACCTGAATCATTGGGATGACTCAAGAGGGTATTTGAGAATAGGTTGCATGTATATAACCATCAGTTTGATGAGTCATAGATAAGATAGACTTGAAATTCTAAATTTAGAAAGTTGTTGCACCAATTTAGGAACTAATAGGAATTAGTTTTATGAGCTTTAGGATCAGTTTTGTAAGCATGGTAAGCTACCTGCATTTGAATAGGGAGGAAGATGGCCAAGTAGATAAGTTCAAGTCATAGGAAGAGTAAATTAGGGTTTCATATGATGTGTGTGCAATTTTATGCACCAGGAGCCATTCTTTAGGAGAATGGAGACAACTAGTCAGTTACCGGGAATTTGTTTTAGTCTGGGATTGAAACTTAGCATAGGAATGAGAGCCATTCTTTGAGAATGGAAGATAATGATGTGTGATATCATCTCTCCAAATCATTACTTCTAGGTTTCTTCTCAAGGGACCGACCACCCCTTGATGATGTCACTAGCACCTAACCGTTAGGAGCAGTATTGTGGACCAAAGGCTTGTACCATCCATTTTGGATCTTTCCCTTATACAGTAATGACAAAAATATATAAAACAATGTACCTTGAGAGAGAGAAAATAATTATTGATCTTATTAGTCCTATAAAGGATTTTTTTTGTCCACCTTTTATGGTTTAGCTTATCTTGTGGGTATGTGTTGTTTTATTGTGAACCCCTTGGTTGACTCATGATCCTTTATCTTACTTGGTCCTAGCACTCTTATTTTGTGTACACCTTTGACTCTTACCTTATGGGTTTTATCCTAAGTCATATTTTCTACTTTATGGTTTTATTAATAAAACCTTTGGACCATTTTTTATCTTATGGTTTTATCTTAGACGATGTTATTTTATGTTTTGACCTATGATACCCTATCTTAAGGTTATAAATTTGATCCATGTGATCCATGTGATTGTCACGTCCCCATGCCTCCGACCGACGAAGAGGACGTGACTACAAGCTTCAAAAACACAGGCTAAGAGCCCCATGAACATGTTCATGAATAAAATTGCTAAAAATAGAATGCTTAAACATACACACATGAACATTTATCATGCACAGATGCAATCATCTTTCAGACACAGCGGAAACATCATACATTCAAGCCAACATTCATTTAACAGGTCTATCATTTTCATTAACAGAATTTACAGTTGTAGAAGTAAAATGGATAGATCACTTATCTTATGGAAACTTCGCTCCGCAACCAGCTACGTTGCTGCAACGTTCCACCCAACCATAGGCCAACGTGCTCCTTAATCTCTCAGCAGCGCTGCCACCCCCGAGATGGGCATGATTCTCCAAGGAATAAGGGAACTAGCAGGCTTACACATAGCCAAGCATACACAAAACACACAGCCAAGCCAACAGAGTTGGGTTTATCAGGCCATCAAGGAGCTGGAGAAGGAAAATTGCTAAGCTGGTGAGCTTATTACAGAGCCAAGAACACCTACACCAGAACTAGCCTAACCTCTAAGACACCCAAACACACCCAACACAAGGAATCAGCCCCTTCTCTGCTACACAGTCCCTCAGGCCCTGCATTCCCTTCCAGTGCTATTCAGGGGTGATGGAGAAGAAGGCCAGCCCTCTAGCTCTGTCTGAGTGGTTTCCAGCCACCAGGTTTATCAAGCAAACCAAGCCCCCATCCCTGCTCCCAATACAGAAGACTAACCATTGCACTTAGGAAATTAATTTAACTGCCACAGCTTAACAGGGAAAGCCAAATCCTGAATCGTTCTTGGCCCTATCGTGGCCAAAATGATTCCCAACGAATTATAACAGTCCCCAAACGTACCACAGACATAGCTCATGACATGGGAAAGCAACAGTCCCAAAAGAGAAACGTAACAGCATACATTACCAGCAACGTGGAGAAACAACAACCCGTTTTGGGCAACGAAGTCACTGGAAGAAATTACACAGACCACACTGGGAAGGAATTTATAGTCTCCTGACGTGTGTGTGAGGAACAACAATGTAGAGCCCACAATTCAACCCGTGAGGAAAGGTTCCGTCCACACCATTCACAAATCCGCAGAAGAAAACTGCGTGCGTAAAACCCAAGAAAAATTCCTGTGCGTGAAAACAATGAGCAGACATATGGGAAGTGCATGAAGGTGAACAGCTACAGGGAGGACACGAAATTTCAGTGCGTGGGTGTTCAACAACTCGTGGAGAGGAATAAAATGTCTGTGTGAGACCAAAACCACCCAGAGCCTGTGCGAGAGGAGAAACAGACAAAATCATGGTGAGAATGGAATTTCCTGCGTGAGTGAAATCCACAGGGGTGGAGTGTGCGAGTGGGTGAGTACTGACAGTCCTGCCACACCCATTCCTAGACAATAACTGCCTCAACTGCCAGCAGAGATCCTTAATGAAGGTGGTTGGGATAAACAAGGTAATAAAACACATGGATTTTTGCCCCATTGGCTAAAGTTGGACAATTCCCCCACATCCTTATCCTTGCAAAAATCATGCCCCTTTTCGATTTAGTTGTCGCGACCGTAGCTGGTTGTGTTCATTCAATTAATCATAGATGCATATTTACATGATGACGAACATAATATATATGCTGCATGCCCCGATACGCCATCAGTGACAATTTAAATCCAAAACATAGCATTACTGATCAATGGTGGGGCCTTGGCCTTTAGCTCCACACCATTATCATTTACAATATATACGTCATATACATCTAATGTAACGGGGTCAAAACCGGGACATTACAGTGATCCATCCTCACATGCTTATGAGCAACATGATCATATAATGTGACTGTGGCCTTTCTCTATCATGACTAGGTTATCTTACCCTTACCGCTGCTCCACCCGACTTGCACCAGCATGACCATGCTTTCTCCCTTTGCATGACCATGCCTGATACCCCATGTGATTTTCCCATTGCTCGATGAGAAATCTCTGCCCAACATCTATATATCCTCACTTGACCTCTTCCATGTGACTATATGAGATCCAGTGTGAGCCCAATGTGTTCTCTCTACATGATTCCCTAGCTAGACCACGTGGCCTTCTCTCCCACGTGACTACAGACTCTTTATGTGACCCGCATGCTGTAACCTCTCTGTGGACTATGGGTTGTTCTCCCAGTGTGACCTTGAGTGGGCATTGTTGGTTCTTCCACAGTATGACCATGTGCATATTTTCATGTGCAGACTGTGATTGTTTTCCCATCGAGACTGTGAGGTTCTACTTAGCGTGACTATTTTCCTATGGGGTATTCCACAACGTGATCGTGAATTGTGTGGATTATGGTTTTTTTCACATCGTGATCCTGTTTTCATGTGCAAAATGTGATTTTTTACCCATTGAGATTATGAGGTTCTACCTAGCATGACTATTTTCCTGTGGGGACTATGGGGTCTTCTACAGCGTGACCGTGAGTTGTATGGACTATAGTTTGTTCACCTAGTGAGAAAGTTTCTTGGTGGATTGTGGGTTATTCCATAACGTGATTGTGAGCTTGTTTCTTGGTGGACTATGGGTTCTTCCATAGTGTGATTGTGATCCCGTTTCTTGGTGGACTGTGGGTTCTTCCATAGCATGACCGTGAGCATGTTTCTTGGTGGATTGTGGGTTCTTCCACAGCATGACCATGAGCCTGTTTCTTGGTGTGCTATGGGATCTTCCACAACGTTACCATGATCATGTTTTCTTGTGTGTACTGTGGGATCTTCCCCGATGTGACCGTGAGTTTCACTTTATGTGTGGACTGTGGTTTTTCCAGCATGACTATGCAAATTATGATTGTATGTCTCTACACTATGTTTCTGCATCCTTAATTAGCATCCTTTGTCAGCATGATTGTACTGGGTATGGTTGTGCTTGTTCACTAAGAAGTCTAGGTCAGTATGTTTCCGCCTTCACTCTCTTAGGCTCTCTCTCAAGGTACATAAATTGTTGTTTAGTTGACTTGTCCCTTTGGTGACAAGATCAAATCTGAATATTTGAGTATAATGCTAATTCAAATATTGGTTATGATTCTTTACTGTTGATATCTACTGTACATTATTTTATCATGTTTTTATTGTACATGGCATTTGATGATTCTTGAGGACCAACTTTAACGCAGTGACTAATGGAGCGTTAAGTTGAAAGAGATGAAAATTATGTTTGTTTTTTATTACAGTTCAAATTTTATTAAGCAATACTATTCTGAATCTGAGTTTATATTTTCATGCTTTAAAGTTTACTACTTAGGTTAAAAACTCCTCTAACCCTAAAAATTCAACACAACACGCATTTTATGATTGTCTCCATTACTAGTTCAATTCTGAATAAAAAATGTTGATTTATCCCTCTGTTTTTTATCTAGGGTGTATTGAGGCACTATATTCTGCTTCTATTTGAAAATGTTCCTTTCAACATAGGGAGAGTTATTGTTATTATTTATGGGATATTTATTGATTGTCATAGGAAACTCGAGGTTAAAGCACCAAGGAAAATTTCAATGCTCATTTTTCATGATACTATTGCGATTGGGTAATTTTATGGGTCGTCCCAACATGGGCATTATGGGGATGGAGTGCCCATATGTGACGCAGGATCATTTTATCTCAAACCAAAAATATAAATCTTGGTTAGGTCCTAATACCATGACACTAGGCCAATGTGGGATTGAATGTAAAATCCTTTGTAAAATATGTAGTTTTCTCATAGATAGTAAGTTTAGTGTTAGAAGGTTGCATATACAATGCGATCGTTCTATGTGACTCTTGTGAAGGTATTGGTAGTGCCCAATCGAGATCATGATGAAGAAGGATCGATTAGTGTGGAAGCTAAGAGTGTAGTGGTTTCCCTTGCCAAAAAAAATTGTGATAGTCTTGATGTGGATGACAATTGTAGCTCAACTGAATTTGAATCATCACTTTCTTCAAAGTGTCGGTACTTGGGGAAAGTTGTGGATGACATGACAGGAGTTATATATGACAACTATAAGTGCATGTGCAACACAACAGTGGTGAATTTTCTATGCTCATGGTACAATTAAAATTATTTTGACTACCTTTTAAATAATGGGTCATTTACTATGGACAGTACAATTTATGTCACAGCGAGGAATGGAAACTGAAAATGACAAAGGGAATGAAAAAAACAAGCTAGATCATGCCCCTTGGTTGTTAGAGACATTACAAAGCTATTGCAGGATTTTGGATTACCTTGTGAATTCTTCTTTGCTATTAATTGTGCCTTGTACATCACAACTATTAGTGCAACTAGTTGTTGGAGGATATTTCACTGTTACAAGTGACCTAGAGGTTTTTCTCTGCACACTAAAATTTCAAGTTATCTATGTTGTTCTAGCTATCTAGAACAATCCAATGTTTTGTCATTGCAGTCCATCTTTGATTACCAATGTGGTTTCCATTATTACCCATGTATACTCTGCCATGGTGATGCCAAAGGAAGCAGAAATGGTATTCATGGAAGCACATGTTAACATTTTAGAGTTCATCCACCTGATGAGTCTTCCATTTCTATGATGGTTGACATGGGATTTCCAAGGTCTAGGGTTAGGAAGCATTGAGGCATGTTGAAACACCTAGTGTTGAATTGGATATGGAGTGGATCTTCAGTCATCTCGAGGAGCCAACACACCTTCCAACAGTTATAGTATAGGAAGTTCTTCAGTTGTGTGCTAGACTAACAAAGTCACATTCCATGGCAAATGAGTTTCCAAAGAGAGGTAAACTGTCTTTCCTTTTGAGCCTTCCTAGAAGTTGTTTTTTTCCAGGTTTCGATAGTGTGGCTTTTATTCAAATGGGTTGTCTTACTCATTTTTTGAGATAATAGTTATTTCCTACTGGTTTAAAATTTTAACTTTCCACAACATGGTAAGGAGCATTGAAGAAAGTAGAAACCTAATCATTCCAAAAGTAGAACTAAGGTTGAAGTTAGTCAGCAATAATACATGATATAGAAAATATAAACATTGTATCTGTGATGGAGCTGTTAAAATTTCTTAACAATGAAAAGTATGCATGGGATTCTCAAATGATTTAGTTCTGATGTTTTTTTGTTTAGATCTCAATTCTGAATTAATGTTACTTTTGTGTACATTTTCTTGTCAATGGTCAATATGAAAGTTTTATCTACATATGTTTTTGAAAATTTGGTCTTGCTTTCACTCTGTTCTTGGTGATATATAAATTTTAAGAGGCATCCAAATTTGGGTTCTTGTGTGACTAAAAAAAGGTTTTAAGGTAGAGAAAAACCTTCAAGCCATGTGGAAAAGAATGTAGTCTAGAACCTAGTGTTATAATGGATGGTATCACTTGTAGTGGCCACCTTGACCTGTCAGAATACCAAGAATCCAGATGAAATCCACATGATCACTATGTGTGATAGACCAACCAATGGCATATGACCATCTACATGTTATATGGGTGGATTGGAGGAGGTCAAGTTTTCCAACAGAATGACTTGTCCACCCCACATTACTATAAAAAAAGAATTGGGTTACAATAAGGTGACTTGTAGGTGTGGAAACACAATGTGTTGTGTTTGTCGATAGACCATTGCAAACAACTATTAACATTTTTTTTAGGAATAATCCCATCCCCATGCTTGAGTTAGAAGGGATGGACAAACTTGGTTGGCATGTCACATGTAATACTATATTATTTCAGAGTCATTTCCTCCATATTTTATAGTGTATTTCTTCCCAAGAATCAAGCAATAGGATTCCTATCATCTCCTATTTTCTGTTACCAGACTTGCAAGGATCTGAGTTTGACTCTGCTTGTGAGTCCAATGAGTCAAAATGACTTTGGGTGAGTCATGCTTGTGTTGAATAATTTTGACTCATGAGTAACCGAGTATGACTCACTAACCTGCAGGCTGCTAGTAAATGCCCAGAAAATGCCATGTCTATAGATGCCCAGAATCTATTGAGTCGTGGTTATATTTTTTTCTTGCTTAGTTTTATCAAGCCAAGTTAAAATCTTGACTCTTATTCCTTGCTGAGTTTTAACCCAAGCATAGTCTAGTAAGATTGATTACAATTCAAGGCTTTTTTATTGGCCATGTGATCTTCACTTTTGACCAAGGGAATCAAACCAGAATTACATAGGAAATACATTAATGGAAACCTATCTTGTGCCAAGCACATAAGGAATCATGTTATCTCTATGGACATCACCTTATTTCTAGTACTTTCAATTTTAGTGTTCGCGGACCATCATCTATGCCAATTTGGATGGTATCTATAAAATTTGGATGGGTATCTACAAATATGAAATTGTTTATTTTTCATTGTAATATCCTGGTACTAATTTTGTGTGGAAACCTTAGACACTGCATTCTGATTATTTTTTCTTAGAAAATATTAAATTAAACTTATTAACTTAAACATATGCTTGTACTATTTAACATGTTTTTTATTTGTGTATCATCTAAACAAACAATCCAAATCCATCAAACCTACGAAAGAGTTTAAGGAAAACAATGCACTTCCCTTTCTTGATACATTGTTTTATAAAAAAACAGGATGGGGGCATCATCACCCAAAACAGAAAATGGGTGTTATTAACACTCTAATCACTAGGTCCTTAAGGGTTTCTGATAAAGACCACATAGATTCTAAGAAAGGACACCTACACAACATCTTCCTAAGAAATGGTTATATCCCAGCTTAAATCAGCAAATCCCTTGCAAGAACAAAGGCCCGTGAGAATAAACCAAAGGATTGCTTCAAAGATAAAAAGGTGGGTGATCACAAGGCAGTTCTCCCTTACATTCAAGGGATCACAAAAGAAATAGCAAAACACCTAAAAAAGAAAAACATTTACTTTGTGCTCTAACCACCAAATAACATCAAAAATATTCTCCAATCTGTGAAATATCCGATAGACCCTAGTCTAAAAAAATGGGTTTACCTAATTCCTTGTGAATGCGGCAAAAACGTACATCGGTGAAATAGAACAATCTATTCTAACTAGGGTTGAAGAACACTCCACTGTCATTTTTCTGAATAGAACTCATAAATCAGTGTTAGAATAGCACTCTCATAACACAAAGGACCCAATAAAAATAGAGGATATGCAGGTGCTAGCACAGGTTGATAATTGGTCAAGAAGAAAAATTAGGGAGGCAATCAAGATAGTTAAGAACCCGAGTTGCTTGAACAGGACGACGGCTTGACAATTAGTAGGTCATGGTTACCTAACCTAACTAAACTAAATAAGAAACAAAATTAATCAAAAACTAAATTATAATTATAATTTATAATTAAAAATAAAAATAAAAATTAAATTATAATTAAAAATAAAAATTAAATTAAATTAAATTAAAATTAAAATTGGAAATTATAATTAATTCACTAAACTAACTATATTATTACCAAAATGAACAAAATAAAAAATTTACTAATCAAATCGGCAAATTAAAGATCAAATTAACTAATTATTAAATTACTTAATTAATTAATCCTAAACTAATCAACATTATTTAAATCCTACTAAATTACTTAATTTACTAACTAAAGTATTAAAACTCAAATTATAAACAAAACTAATTAATATTAATTATTTACTAAATCAAATTATAAATCAAAATAATTTTATTACTAAATTAACTAATAAACTTCCTATTAAAACTTAAATTAATCAAAAGAACATTAAAATCAAAAGAACAATTAAATTGTTAATTAGGATAATAAACAATTAATTAAAATTTAAATTATGGTAATTGAAATAAACCTAAAAATTAGAAACTAAGAACAATTTAAAACCCTAAAAAACCTAATAACCTAGTCGGCACCATCCAAATTAGCTTGTTCTATATTAATACATTAATGGAAGATGAACAAATTTCCCAAGCATCGTTATTGTCTTGAAGATGAGCCAAGCATGGTTCAAAACGTCGACATCAACTCCTCACTAATCGGAGACTCTCCACCACATGCCATGAATCTTTACTGTGAAATCTAAGCAAACTTAATTTCCAACCGGTATGGAGCGCACACCCTGAGAAACTTGAGACACCTGGAAAAAATTTGGATAGCTAAAAGCAAGAAGATCGCTCATCTTTCATTTCCTAAAAAATGCAAGAACAGACAAATCATTCCCACATTCGCTAGGGTTTTCCATTCCCTTAAAAACAGTCACAACAATCAACTCTTCAAGAAGATGGGTCTCATGCTGGTACGAGATTGGATTAGAAGCCTTCACTTTTCCCTACATAAGTTGGACTACCAGCTACTAAAGTTACACATCCATCTAGAAAACTTAATGGATAACACTTCATGGGATTACTAGGATTGTTGCTCGATTGGGAGAGATGAGATGTCATACACAAGAATAAAAACCAGGCATAATGCCAAATTGATAAAACTGGAACAACAGGAGATTAGCGTGGTAATCCATGAAAAAACAACTACTAGGATAGAAAATGTGATCAATGTGGAGAGTGAATCCCCAAAAACCAACGCAATTAACCTGCAAACGACAGTGAATAGGGGTCCAAGAACCAATGATGTTATCTTGCAAACAATGGCGACTAAGGGCAACCATGTTCTACAGTTTCCAATAACCAATGCTGCCATCCACCTGCTAACGACAACAATTGAGGGTAACCTCGATCTACACACTTCAAAAACTAGTGTTCAGTTAAATCCCAATAGCAACGATACTCCAAATTTCTATTTCATTTCACAAGATCATGGGAGAGAACAACCATGAAGGGATGGCCAATGGATTGAAGAAAAAGAAAAATAAGTTATCGCTGGCAGCACAAAAACCAACACACAAGATCATAATAGCAATCAATGACCAAGTGATGGATACCAACAGATTGATAAAAAGGTAATCGCTGGAAACACATACTACAAAATCAAAACCAAGGATCCCAACAGACTAGTCGTTAACCTCTCAAAGCCTCAAACTGAATGCGCCCACCAAAAAGCTCCTTGAGAAAGGTCCTACTTTTTCCATATCTCCTAAGAAGATTTCAATTGAAGACATCATCTGTAACATAGAAGAAAGCATTAAACAACTACCTGAAAATGAATTTGAATAGGTGCGTCAAGATTGTGTGGTAACCCTAAGAAGATCAAAACCGTTGAAACCCAACATCACATGGGAAGAAAGAAGATCCCTCTGGGAACTTAAAAAGAATGATCATATTGTGATTTTGAAAGCTAATAAAGGTGGATCTATGGTTATTCTTAACAAGGAATACTACATTGATAAGATGAAAGAAAACCTTGATCTAAGTGGTTGATATAAGAAACTCAATAAGAACCCTCTCGAATGGATTACAAAAGAAGTTACTGAAGTTATAAAGAGATCATCCTTGGATGATGAGATCAAGAAAAAAATCATTATCTATGATCCCTTGGTTCCAAGAATATACGAACTTCCCAAGATCCACAAACCTGGCATTCCCCTCCAACCCATAGTAGATACCATAGGCTCCACAACCTACAGGCTCGCAAAATTCCTTGCAAACAAATTAAAGCCATTAGTAGGAAATACAATCTCGTTTATAAAAGACTCATCATACTTTATCAAGAAAATCAAATACAAACATATGGATGAGAATGATATATTCTTGATCTTGGACGTCACATCCCTCTTCACAATGATTCTCATTAAAGAAGCCATCGAATTCATAGAATACTTCACTGATCCTGAAACATCCAACCTCGTGATATTATGTCTTAATTCCACATTTTTTAGCTTTAAGGGTGATCTTAATGAAAATACCCACAGAGTAGCTATGGGTTCTCCCCTTTCTCCTATTATATCTACCTTAGGCATGGAGAAATTTGAGCATAAAGACTTAAACTCTTCTAATCCAAAACTAGAATCGTGGTCCATATCTGTCGATGATACTTTCTTAATATGGGCCCATGGAAAGGAAGAGTTGGAAAAAATTATGGATCATCTAAACCAACAATCTGAATCCATCAAATTTACGAAAAAGTTTGAGGAAAACAATGTCCTTCCCTTTATTGATACATTGGTTATCAAAAAATAGGATGGGGGCATAACCCACAAGGTCTATAGGAATAAAACCCACACAGAGAAATACCTTTACGCCCTCTCGCATCATCACCCGAACAAGAAAATGGGTGTTCTTAACACTCTAATCATTAGGTTCTTAAGGGTTTCTGATAAAGACCACCTAGGTTGTGAGAAAGAACACCTACATGACGTATTCCTAGGTAATGGTTATAGCCCAACTCAAATCAACAAATACCTCGCAAGAACAAATTCCCATGAGAATAAACCGAAGGATTCCTTCAAAGATAAAAAGGAGGGTGATCACAAGGCTTTGTTTGAATTATTGTGTCATTGATCTTCAACAAATTAGTGCAATTAGATTAAATTAATATGCAGTGCAATGGAATGGATAATACATACTGAACAAGAAAAATTTCACAGGAAACAAATGAGTATTGCTCAATATAATTACAGTATAAACTTCATTAATTCCAACAGTATACAACAGTGTTACATAAAGGAGAATTTGAATCATGTGGATAGGATTTGAATCCACCAACTCAATCTGACTCCATGTCTAACTATAAGTGTCTAAATCACTATCGAAATTCACTAGGCTAACTCCATATGTCTAATTCACTCTCTCCATCAGTTATAATCAGTTAAACTAGTTGAACTGATGTGGTAGGTGAGAAGTAGGTGAGAATAGGCTCCTTCCAACATGCAGCCATGCAATACTAGTGCTAAATGAACTCAAGGACATCTAACTGAACTTAACTAGATCATAACTTAGCTTTGACTAGTTACCAACTACCAACAATTAAAGGAGGTTGGTGGTGTCACTCCCAGTGGCTCCTAAATTGTAGGGATTGGTCTAGAAGGAGCATAAAATGATGCATAAAGGTGCATTCAGTTGAAATTAAAATCTATCTATGTTCCCCACACTCAAGTGACTGGTACAAGTGGCCCCATTATCCCAAGTGGACCCAATGGTACTAGTGGACCCAATAATAACCAAATGACTCCTAAGTTAGGAAAATATAATCAAATAAACTAGTTTGGACCAGGGAGGATTATAAATCCTAACACCCCCCCCTTAATCCTAACTTGGCCTTATTGGCCCAGGCAACAAGGGAAAAAGTAACCCATATACAATCTATAAAAAAATTAAAATGTTTCTTAATAAACTGAGGAAATAGGGGAAAACCTAATGGGAACAACCCCCCCTCAAACTAAGCAGGAACGAGAGCAATGAATCAAGCCTTTACACCTAAAAGAGATATGAGAAAGACAAATCTATTTTCTTTGAAGGACTTGGTGAATATATCTACAATCTGATCCTTTGTAGGACAGTAATGAAGTGTGATAGTTTTGTCATGCACTAGTTCCCAAATATAATGCATGTGAACCTCAATTTGCTTTGTTATTTTCTTATGAACTGGATCACTGGAAATTTTTATGGTGATCTAGTTGTCACAATAAATGCCCACTGAAGATGAAGTGCGAATCTCAAATTCTGTTAAGATGCCATGTAGCCAAACTTCTTGAATAGCTGCATTTACAACTCCCTGATACTTTGCTTTTGCTGAAGAGAGTCCAAGTGTTGCTTGCTTCTTATTGGACCAACAAATTGGCCCAGATCCAATCATAAACACAAATCCTGAAGTGGATTTCCTATCATTTCCATCTCCTACCCAGTCTGAATATGTGAAGCCTATGAGATCAATTTCTGCAACATCTGCATAATGAATCCTATAATCTCTAGTACCATGCACATAGTGCAAGATCCTCTTTGTTGCCTTCCAATGCAGGTCATGTGGCTCCTACATGTACCTAGAAACAACACTCACAACATAGTATATGTTTGGTCTAAAAGGTGTGAGATATAGAAGGCTCCTATGAGTTGTCTATAAAGAGTGATGTCAACCAAAGGTCTAGAGCCACCTTCCTCTAGCCAGATGCTAGATAGAAGGGGATAAGGGTCCTCCTTGCAGTATTCCATGTGTAATATTATGATCATGTATAATGAGTATCTGGACTGTGAGATCATGATTGTTATTAGGAATTCTAAACCAGTGCTGACACTGCTTGTTCCTCTGTAATGAAAAACAAAACTACAGAACAAAAAATCATAGCCACATATCCTTCCCTTGAATAGTCAAATTAATTAACATGACACATCATATACCTCAACCGTAGATTTGTTTATCGTCTCTCCAGAAAGTCCTTGAGATGATTCAATACCTGCAAGATGGATCACAAGACAAGCGAAAAGATGAGAGCATCATGATAATCAACTATCCATACTGGTGATCAAGGAGTCCAATAATATTTAATCACAAACACAATAATCAAATATAGGAAAGGGAAATGTTTTTGTATTAATAATGGATGAGAAGAAGTACAACCAAAAGCCTTGATGTTGAAAACTTCTGTCTCAACAAATGTCTACAAACTCCTATGAAGACCTCTCTAGCTACAAGCTACCTCTACTTTGTCTCTATCCAGACTTCAAACGAGCAGCATAAGGATGCTTTTTTTGGCCTCTCCCACTCTCTTCATAGAAGCTTCATTTATAGGCCAAGAATCCATAGGATGACTTGACAAAAGGATAGAATGAGATCCCTATAGGTGAGGGAGGAGAATGCCACCTCTCCTAGTCATGCAGGAACTAATTCCCTGAAGGATTCCGTACGGAATCTTCTAGAAACTTCTTTTTTCTCCTTCAAGTGACCATCGGTGCTTTTTGGTAAATTGGACAGAGCACCGATCTAGGATTTTTCCCACTGCAAAGGGTTAACGACGCTTTTTTCTCAACTGATGGAGGTGTCAATGACACTTTGTGGAAAAGGTAAAAGAGCACCGTTCCTTCTACGTCAGGGAAAAAAATGGCCAAGGTGATCCAGATCAATATTTTTGAGGGGTTGGCAGGCAACAAGACAGTCATCTAAAGGCTGACTAGGCAATGTGAGATTTTCATGTGCAACAGAATGCCCCCCAAAGTATGAAGCTAGAAGGAAGTGATATGTGGAATACTTTGCAAGTTTTTTGTTTGACACAAAGGCAAAAAGAGATAGACTTATAGAGGACCAGTAACGGACTTTATGTAATTCAACCACAGCTGTGGACCGATACACTGCAAATCTATTATGATGACTATGTCATGGCTACCAATAATACATCGTAGATCCATTCTTGAATAATGTAAGAGATAGGTCATAGCTATGAGATATATAAAGTAGATCCATGCCTCTCATTTTTAGATATAGAACACAGCCATTGAACATACAATGTGGATCCATTTCATGAATCTAAATGATCTCCAAACGCAGCCTGAGCATAGGCAATGATGATGATAAATCCTAATCACTCAGGGTCTTCATCCCAATATCTGAACGATATGAATCTAACCATGTGATTAAAATGTCTTGATGTCGAACATGGTAGAAACCACTTGATTACCAGTCATTGATGTCAACTGTTAACAAGTGCAAGGGAAATCACCATTGATGTCAATGATTCCCAAGGCATCTTAGTACAAATCATCAAATGTGAATAAAGGACTTGAAGTCAAACATCCAATGAGATATTTCAATCAAGAGTCAATGATGTAAACTCATGTTGAAAGCGAGGTAACCTGCCATTGAGGCATGCAGGCCCAAGGTACTGTCTAGGTTTCTAGGTCTAATCCCTAGATAATGATCTGAAGTCAACAGGAATAGACCTCATCATGGGAGGGCCATAATAATTCCCAAATTAGTGACACGAAACTGAGAATAAAATTTGATTTGGAATGATAGGACTGACTCAGACATGATTGAATTTTGAGGACATGTGAAGTGATTTCTGAATTATGTTTCTAAGAGAGGTAACCTTTGAACAATTGGATGGCACGACACATGACTTGGTAGTATTGACTTGAGAGAATAGAAACAGGTGTAATGCAAGGAATATAATGAAGCATTCTTTGAATTGACTCAAAGGAGTCAGGTGACTCACAAAAATAGATCGACTCGAAGACAAACTGAAAACCCAAACTGTTCAAATATGCAAATGCAAAAAGGTGCCATGTTCAAAGGTGGACTATAGAGTATTGACATATAAACAAATGAAAACCATTCCCCTTTCCTTTAATTTCCCCACCTCAAAATTTGAGTGCCTATTTTTCATTTTTACGAGTCCAGAGAGGGTAACAAACACTCGTTAAAGCTCATTAAGTGATGATTCCATTCTCATATTTTTCACGAACCTCAGAAAGGATGGGTTCATTCCTGAAATAAGGTCTCACATCGTGTGTTTTATGAGTCCGATGCAAGTAAAATCATTTGTCGTTTCATGTTTAGAGAGTCTGAAATTACCAAGAAGACTCCAAAAAGGGTCATTTTTCATAAATAAGACCAGTCGGTCCGAAAAAGAGATAACCTACCCCCGACTAGTCGACCGTTCTGATTCTTTTACAAGCGTGAACACAACAAGTTCGCTTGGAAATATTTTTGTGTTTTGAGGAGACTAAAAATAGCTTAAATGTAACTCTCGAACAAGGTTCCTTTTTCATAAGCCATTTTTAACGTGTCCGAAAAAGCAAAAAAGTGGAATCGACACCTTTCTACTAGAATTTTAACGATCATGTAAAAAGTGTAAAAGAACGCTCGATACTTTTTTAGTTTTTCTCTAATCCCAAAAAAGACAAAAACGACTTGTATCAGAGCCAAAACCTAACATTAACCCTGAAAAACTCAAAAAAGACCATTAAAAACCATTTTGCCAAAACTATAGAAAATAAAAACAAAAACCCACTTTCACTCAAATAATTTGGATTTCAAAATATATGAATTGTAATGCATTTTTGAAAATCTCAAATACTCTATAAATAGAAAGTATGGGTAAGAAATAGTTACCATTTCATTTTTACCACTTGTGAGCTTTGGAGAGTTGGTTTTGATTGGTAAGAGTTTTGTTGGTGGTTTGGCAAGGATATTTCTGCTTCATTTCTTCTTCATTCACTGTGTAAGAGGTAAGTAATCAAATATTTTCCCTTCCATCTTTTACAAACATCAATTTTTCTTCTTTCATTGTTTAAACTCACATTCCTAAAATAATATTTACAAATATTTTGAAGCCAAGGTAGAGGATAGGTTTATAAGTTTCCATTAGAAATAGTGAAACCGACCATCAGTAGGAAATTTTATTGGTTTGAAATAGATAAATTTTTATTTTTGAAGGGTTTTTAGCCGTCAGGAAGAGTCCTCAATGACGCTCTATTCAGCCGGGACAGGCGCATCATAGGCGCCTTGTCCATGGCAGACAGGCAGACGGCGCATTGGGTGCCAAAGGTAAAGGCGCCAATGGTGCTCTGTCGGCAAAAGGTAGCAGTGCCACTGCTGCCTTAAAGGGAAAAAAATGAAAACCCTAGAATTCTAAAAAAAATAATTTCATGCCCAAAATTTGCTTCAAAATGTGTTATTATGTTTTCCCAACCATGCCATGTGTTCTAATCATGAAATTTGTATGTTACAGGTGCATGATGGTCATCTGGAAAGAAAGGGAGCATGAGATTCCCGACACACAAGCTGATAATGATCCACCTACCATAGAAGCCCTAAGAAACTGTGGACAGCTGAAATATTTCCGTGTGCCCGGTATGAAAGCACACATCTGACTACTTGAGTATATCATTAATATGTGGGATCCCGACCAAGAACATTTTTTCATAAGGGTCCACATCTTACCCATTGAGATAGAGGATATATACTTTTTGACCGATCTATCCATGAGGGGGAGTCAGACAATCTGATCTGGGACTTGAGGAGGAGAAGGCTCCTTGGATGACATAATAGACCAGGATTGTGCATTGGGCACAGAGGCTTAATTTGAGAAATTAAAGATTCATTCCATAGTGAATCTCCCATTGAGGAATTTGGTATACACTATTGGCAAGGTGGTGAGAATAAGATATTCCCACCTTATTACTAGATCTCATATGTTATACGCTTTGCAGTGTATGGAGCCTACTGTTTTAACTGGTGTGAGAGCATGCTAGTGTGTCTGAAGAAGCAGTTGACCAAATGTAAGAGGGAAACATTGAAGCAATTTGGATATGGGGTAGTGGTGGTGTCATTTATATTATAGCGGATTCCACATTTGAGACCACAGGTAACCATCACCAGGCTCGAGCTTGAAGATCTTAGAATGATAGCATGGGTTACAGCTATGCCACGCCTTGGCGGCGTAGGGCCTAAATTTAGTTATGGGTCTAGATTCTTTCGTTTTTTGAGAAACCAGTTGCTTATGGTAGAGTATTATGCCTAAGATGGGGAATATTTCCATCATGATCCAGAGTTGGCCTTACCCAAGGGTGAGATGTGGGACGATTGTGGTAAGTCAAGACACTGTCCAAACTGTATTTTCAGAATTTTGTATTTTATTTCATTTTTATGGTTTATAACATTGAGATAACCAAAAGTGTTTTTGTACAGACATTGGGTCTTCCCATCCAGTGGGGATGTCACCTATTGCTAGGCGAGTAGGCACCAGAGACATGATGGTGTACTGCTCTGAATCTGAAGAGGAGCTTGGATATTTGGAAGAAAACCTATAGAATTTGACTGTGGGTATTCCTGATGTAGCCACAGACAAGGTACCTAAGTGTTATCAGCGCCACACTGTAGGTGTTTCTGAACGGTTTTCCAGGCTACTCTGTAGAGTCGCCAAAGCCATCGCATGCTATGATGCACAGTAGGAGGATTAGTCTATTTTGATCTTCTTTTTGTATATGTATTACTGAAAGCTTCGAAGCTTCATATTTTTCCCTATGTATTTGTAAATTCTGAACTTTTTATGGTCCTGAACTTTTAGGGCACTGAAAGCTAGGGATGCTTCATCCCATTTTTGTATCTCGATGTTACAGTTTATATATATATGATAGACTTTTGTATTTACAATTGTGTGTGTGACAAATGTGATGTGTGATATGTTCAACTACTTATGAATTTACATGTTTTGATTTATGTTTCAAATGGACTTTTATGTATAAGCAATATACCAATCCTAAACATAATTAGCTAAGGAATCTACCACTGCATTTAAATGTCTTGGAATGTGTTGATAAGTGACTTTCTCAAAACACCTCTCTAACAACCTGACTCTCTAGAAAGTACAAAGAAGCATGGGATTACGGATGGTGTAGACTCGATTAAGTTGTTGTACAACTAGCTCAGAGTCCAAGTAAATCCTAATTTCCCTTACATCATTAGTTAGGGCTTCTGTCAACAATCCGACCATAGCTTGATATTCTACTAGATTGTTGGTGGAGGGACCTAAAAGAATACCCCCTGAACTCACCAGTTCACTTGTAGGAGAGTATAGTACCCAAGCTGCAAATGCAAGGTTAAGCGTATACCGATGAGCACCATCAGCAAAACCAATGAAGGAAGTCATATGTCCATGAGACAAAAGACGTGCATAAGTAGGGTTTTATAAAAAACACACTTTAAATCACACAAAAGACACACCTTTTAATACGCACAACAAACTATAAACAATATTTACAAAGACCCTATGCTAGATGACCTAGGCATAGTATCTTTTGAGGTAGAGCCCTTTTTGAGTCTCTCCTAGTGGTATCCTGTCATAATCAACAAGTTCATATGCTCCTTTCTCTAGAACATGGCTAACAAAGTAGGGTCCATGCCACATAGACTCAAATTTACCTACCCCTAGCTTATCATGCTTCTGGTCGTAGGTCAAGACCAGATCTCCTTCATTGAAGGAACGAGGTTGGACAGTCCTATCATATTGAACTTTCATTCTTCGCTTGTGTGCCTCATTAGCTAAGGAAACATCACATCGATTTTCATCAAGTTTGTTTAAATACATGAATATTTCCTCATCTATAGTAGTATTGGGTAATAATTCGATAGCCAGTTTTAAATAAGGGATCTCACATTCTATTGGGAGAGTAGCTTCCAGCTCGTGTACTAGTTGGAAAGGTGTAAAACCGATGGAAGTTTTAACAGTAGTCCTATAGGCCCAGAGTGCGGAGAAAAGCTGTAAATGCTAGTTTCACTTGGCCTGCCCTACCATTCGTTGAAGCATTGTTTTTAATACTTTATTTATCGCTTCAACTTGTCCATTGGCCTGTAGATAGTAGGATGTAGAGTTTTCATGTCGAAACCCTAACTTTACACTAAGTTCTGCCATCATCTTATTTTGAAAGTGTGACCCATGATCGGTCACAATGGCCCTAGGGATCTCGAATTGAGCAATGATACGATTGAATAGGAATAGTGCGGTAGTATTACCGTCTTCGACATATGTGGGCATTGCCTCGGCCCATTTTGTAAAATAGTCAACAGCCACAATGATGTCGCCATGCCCCCCTGGTTGAGGTAGGTCTACAGTGCATGAAGTCTATGCCTCATTTTGCAAAAGGTCCAAACTGCTACTACGGATGGAGTGGAGCTGGATGTGTGCATTTATTGGAAGTAAACATTTGACATGGTGGGAATTTCTTGACCGTTTCAATACAATATTTGAAAATGGAAGGCCAAAAGTATCTGACACGCAGGATTTTCTAGGCAATAGCCAACCCAGAAAGATGACCGCCACAAGCTCCAGCATGGAAATCATTAAGGATGATCTCAGCCTCTTCATGTGTAAGGCAATGATGTAGGACAGAATCAACACCATGACGGTATAGAGTATCATTCAAGATAAGGTAACTTTTATCTTGGTGGTGAACATGATGACGTTCATCTCGGGAGGTGGTGAGATGATATCGTAAGGTTTGGAGATACAAAATAAGATCTCTGTACTAGGGATAAGTCGTACTAATGAGGAACAATGATTCATCAGGGAGGGAATCAAAGGGATCCATATCCTCCATAGTATGGGGAAGGTCACACATAAGCTCTGCAAAGACAAGAGATTTCTTCGAAGTGCTCTTAGTGAATTCCAACTCAAATTCCTGGAGAATGACGATCCAGCGTGAGTATTTTCCCCCAAGCACTTGATGGGTAATAACGTAGTACATGGGGTTGGAATCATCATAGATAGTGGTGGTGTGGATAAAAATATAATGACGGAATTTCTAGACCACAATGACTGTGGCCAGAGCCAATTTCTCCACATGTGAATAACGAGTTTCAGAGTCTAAGAGACTCTTGCTTGCATAATAAATCACATGTTCTATGTTGTGTTCATCTGTCTAAACGAGGACCATTCCTATAGTAGACAAGGACATAGCCACATATAAGGAATAATCCTTAGTATAGTTAGGTGGGTGCAACACAGTAGCATGGGTAAATGCATGCTTGAGATTATCAAATGCGCATTGCGCGAAATCATCCCAACAAAAGGAGTATCCTTTTTAAGTAAAATCATAAAACATGTGTCCTTTCAGCATAATTACAAACAAAACGGTGTAGAAATTTTGCCTCTCCTTGCAAACTCTAGAGTTTAGTAACATTGGTTGGTGCGGGTAGAGCCAAGATAGCTTTGATCTTCAGGGGATCAATGCGGATGCCATCTTTTGAAACAATAAATCCAAGGAGTCGGCCAGTATCCACACAAAAAACACATTTGTAGGGGTTAAGAGGGATTTTAAAATGACGACATCTGAGAAAAATGGCCCTCAGATGTTCTATGTGCAAATCCCGTTGCTTGGAATGAGCAGGCAGGTCATCCAAATATGGTTCCACAAAGTGTTTAAAATCATGGAAAGCATATGACATGGTGCGTTGAAAAGTAGTGCCAGCATTCTTTAAGGCAAAAGGAAATTTGCGGTGGGCGAAGGTTCCCCACGGACAAATAAATGCCGTTTTATGATGATCGGATGGGAGAATCTCGATCTGATTGTAACTAGAAAATCCATCCATGAAGGAGAAAATGACACTTTTGGCATTGTTGTCGATTATTTAATCGATATAAGGGGTAGGAAAATTGTCTTTTGGACAAGCTATATTCAAATCCCTAAAATCGATACAAACCCTAATAGTTCCTTGTTTTTTATTGACAGGGACTATATTGGACACCCATTCAGTCAAGGGTATGGGGTATATGAATCCAGCCTTAATAATTTTTTCAACCTCTTCCTTAATGGCTGCTTCTTTCAGTGGATGGACTTGTCTAAGTTTCTAGCAGACTGGCTTGGCATCAGGATATGTTTTAATTTCATGGACAACTATCGAGGGATCAATCCCTGGCATTTCTTCATATTTCCATGCGAATACATCTCTAAATTCCTTGAATAGGTCTGTGAAGGATCTAACCTCCTCAGGTGAGGAGTTTTGGCCAATATGAATGTTCTCGAAAATATCGGGTTTCACAGATATGTCTACAGGCATAGTTTTTGTAATGTTGCTTAGATTTCCTTCAGAGTCCACATTGCAAGTGAGTATGGGAGACTGAGGGTTTGTGGCTATATCCAAAGAAACCGTGGATGCAAGGTGGTTTTCTACCATACGGCAAGGGGGAAGGAAAGAATATCTGTGATGATAATCTTCCCAAGGCATCTTGTCTAACGACATAACTTCCATGATATACTCATCTGTAGAAAGTGTGTGTGAAAGATAATCCAAAGATGGGGAGGGGTGTTCGATCTAATATGGCATGTGATAATGGTCTAAGGCCACCAAGAAATGATCATTGATGGCAGGATCACTGGTAACTTGGATTGCACTATACATCCATTCGAAAGGGGAAAAGGATGAGGATTCATTAGCAATTGCTTTTCCTTTGTTTGTACAAGAGCTAGAAATCATATTAATGGATGCAATTCATGAAGCAAGAGGAGGGTGGGAGGAAGGAAAGACTCCCATAAGTGAAGAATCTTTGATGAGGCCTACTCCGATGTCTTGATACTGTGGGGTGTTCAAGCGTGTAATGTTGTTTGCATCATTTGTAATGGCACTAGGTGTGATGAAGTCTAACTGGTCAATTGTAACAATCTTTCCTTGGAATGGGAACTGGACGACCTGAAAAATAGTCGATGCTATAGCTTGCATAGCATAAAACCAGTTACGACTTAGGAGTAAGTTGTAATCCAAAGGAGTGTTAACGACTTCGATATGAATGGAGACTAACTTGCCCCCAATTCTACATGGATGGCAGGTAGTAATCCATAGGGTTGAAAGTTGCGACCATCAAAATCCTTAAGAGTGGTAGGTGAACGGTTGATCTTCGGAGATCCAATGGCTCTCCAGCAAGATAAAGACATAACTGATGTAGAGGCACCCTTGTCCAAAATGATATGATGGATAGTATTTCCAGCAATCTTTGTAGCAATCTGGAAGGCTAACTGATGTGAAAGTATCATCTTAAAATCATCTAGTTTGAAAGTGATGATATTACTATTCTCAGGATCCATAGCTCCAAGGGCATTAAACAAATTTTTCTGTTGAGTTGGGCAGGTTTGGAGTACCTCTAAAGCCGACATAGTGCAAGGTTACTGGGCCAAATATTCAACAATATTATAGTATTGGGTGGCACGAGCATTAGGATTTATTATGGACTTACGTAGAGTTCCCTTTGGTGGACAGAAAATTGCTTCAGGTATAGGTTTTTCAATATGAATACCATTATTAGTAGGAGGTGTGGAAGTTGAGGGTTTTTCAGATGGAATATCATCAGGTTTCTTTTCTTGAGGAGGGTCATAACTGTGTGCTCTTGTATTCAAGTTTACCGTTTCACTAGACATCATATGAAGTTCATCAGTGGATGAACAAGTCTCATTCAAGGACTTATGATCAATTACCTGCTGTTGGGAAGGGAAAGGATCTTTTAAAACAACGGGGGTGGGTGAAGCTTTTAAAAACTTACCCACTTCCTCACAACGAGGACATTCTTTTGTAAAATGATCACCTCCACAGATTAAACAAGGGTAATTCACCTTTCTATTTCCTTTTGAATCATTATCTGTATTCTTTGTTTTATTTCCTTCCCGTTGGTTGTCAGTTTTTTAGATTTATTATTCCCTTTTTTCTTTCCGCCTGAAGATTTAGTGGATTGAACTGCATTTACTTCAGTTGAAGAAACATGAGAGGATGCAGTTTTTGCAGGTGGTGCTTGTTGATTGGATGGAGTGGTGGTTTGTTTCATAGAGGATTTAGCCACTGTTTGCTTCTAAACTGAACCAAGTATGCCATCAGCAGGTAGTTCAGTAGCAGGTCTCGAAGGGTCTGTAGTAGGCCGAGGATCATGGGGAATCAGATCATACAAAGTGCCCAACTAGGAATAAACCAAGTTAAGGTACTGAGCGTGACTAATAGCTTGCTCTTCAATAACAACACCTCCCATGGCCACATCTCTAGCTATGGGTGGAAGCAAAGAATTTGTGAACTAGTCAGCTAGTAACTAATCAGGAATGGGAGCCTTAATCAACCTATGTCTTCTTCTCAATTCATGGATATGATCGGAGATATGGGTAGATATAGTTTTTCGAAGTGAGGTCAATAGGTTTGTACCTATTTCATACCAGATTGGTAACTGAAAATGTGTCAAAAAATCCATAGCTAAAGCATTGAAATCCCAAAATGAATGTTGTGGTAACTCGATGTACCATTTAGCTGCAATGCTAGTGAGGGTTCTTTGGAATAAGTGTAGATGGATTGAGTGGTCCATTAGTGAGTTTGATGAACACCAAAGATGAAAAGTCATAACATGGTTTTTTGGGTCCTCACCAGGTTTACCATCGAATTTTGGGATATCAGAAGGTAGCTTAACTGGGATGGCGGGCCAAGAGGGGTCATGATGAATTGGGTAATTTATCAATCTTGACAAGTCTGGAAAATATAAAGTGGCCAGAAATGGTAGTTGTTGATTTGGTTGCGGATACTGGTAATACTAATAGGGAATTTGATGACCAGTAGGACCATATGCGGATTGATATATGGGTATAGATGATGCCCCCGAAGCTTCTTGAAAAGGTTGTTGGTTTCTATAATTTCCATGGGGAGGTGGGCCCCCTGAGGGAGGGGATCCTCCAGAAGGTGGTGGTGGTGGTGGTGGTGTTGGTCCTTCTCCTCTAGGTGGTGGTGGGGGTCCACCTCCTCTAGGTGGTGGTGGTGGTCCTCCTCCTCTAGATGGTGGTGGTGGTCCTTCTCCTCTAGATGGTGGTGGTGGTCCACCAAAAGATCCACCAGGTCCTCCAGGGGGAGGTCCACCATATCCTCCATCAATATTAACAAAATTCCATCCATATGATGGGATATTTGACCAACATGGTTTTCCCCAAGGTACGAAATCATTTTTGAGGTAAGGCATTCCAGGATAAATAGTCGCAGGCGGTGGTTGTTGGTAAACTTGATTAACCATAGGCTATTGAGTTTCTGGATAAGTATATCCCCAAGAAGTTGTATTGTTGATAGGTTGTGGCCCTAAGGGTTGGCCTGTACTAGGTGGGGGGGGGGACAACATGGGTATTGGTGGGGGTTATAACTACTGCAAGATGTGCTATAGCTGTAACTTTTCTTGAACTAGGCATAGTTCCCCTGACAGGTAGCATAACCCACGCCAGGGGTTTCCCCCCGACGTGAGAGTTTACTGACACGCCTTGATTTGAGGATTGCCCCCCAACCATGACAAGTATGGAAGGTCTAGTAATAGGTCAAGGATGTAACACTGTAGGGTTGTGGTTTAGACCTGGATTACCTTGAAATGTAATTTCTTCAATAGGTCCTAACACTTGAGCTAGTGAATGATATCCTTTAGACCATGGGTTATGAGAAGTCTCACCGTAAGTTGGGTGGCCATCAGAAGAAGGTTTAATTTCAGCTTCAAGCCAAGTGTCTGTATTACAGGGTAATCGTGCTGGTAAAGTTTCATGATGGGACACAGGTGGAGGAATAATTCTTTCTACTCTCTTTGAAAAGTTATGAGCTCGATCGAGAGATGCATTAATTCTTCTCTGTTCCTCCTCTCCCAAGGGAGGATTTCTTAGTGATGGTCTAATAACCCCAAATTCAGCAATATATTGGCCCATATAAGTCCTCCAAAAAGGAGCATCCAGACCATAATCTGGTGGGGCATAAGTATTTCCATGGCCTTCTCATGACGGCTGTACAAAAACATCGGTTGTAGGAGGCAATTGGACTAAAGGACTAGCATGAGAAGAGAAATTTCTTCTAGGTGGAATAAGTTCCATATGATCCTTAGCCGAAGCTGGTATCTCCATGATTACCCCTTCTTCCCCTTCCATGGATGGAGGAGAGTCAGGAGGTAAACCCTGTAACCTACAGGATTGACGTCGCGCAAGCTGCTCAACCATGGTGGTGGCTAGAATTCTTCTAACCTAGGTTTAATAAGAAGGAAAAATCACACAAAAACACCTACACAAAGCTAAAGGTCATAAGCAATCTTAAATGATAGGAGGGCTTCAAAGACCAGTTTCTCACCAGGATTATCAAGACTTTACAAGCTTTTCCTGTAAAGCCAAGATGGCCAAAAGGTTAACTCGGTTTGGATAGGGTATCTTAGTGGGGTCTCCCGATATACGCAAGGTACGTGGGAGCTCAAATCGGCAGTAGTGTTGTCTAATGCACAACCGTTCACAAGGGGCCTTCCTATATACAATCAAGTACGTGAAAGAACCTTTCAATATACCTCAAGGGTATGTGAAATACCATTTCTATATACTGATGGTACCTGGAAGAACCGTGCGAGTCCCGGGATGTAGTGCAGACAAATAACGACAGCTCCTATGCTTAACGATGCCTAAACATGTCTCTAGCCTATCACTCAACTTTCTATACAAATTTTAACCTATAGCTACCATTGATTTTATCTTGACGATAAGGTGAATGTTTGTGGAAATGTTGTCTCCAATAATGCAGATTAACTCTATATGCCATAGAAAACACTTCTTTGACTTTCAATGAAAAATATTTAGGGTAAGGAGAAAATTTTCTCTTTTTCTTTTTTCAAGAACCTTAAAATAATGTTATTTAAACAACACAAACTTGAATCGAGAAATGCAGGGAAATGAAGTTTTTTCAAACACAAAATTTTTTCAACAAGCACTCAAAAGATTTCTGAAAATTTTGACAAAGAAACTAAGCCTCTAGTGTGCATGCAAACTATCTTTGCTACAATGTCAAAAAATCTATTTCTTCTAATCTATTTATGCAAAAAAATGACAATTTCTAAAGCATAAACAAGAAGAAACTAAAATGGTTATTTTTTGTATTTTTCTGGAAAATATGAGGCACTCAAAGCAGTCTAAAATGAACTAATTTAAAAGAGGCTATGATTTTCTTTTCAAAAGTAAAAGTTTCTAGATATTTCGTTAAAACCAAAATTGAAACTATCTACCATTTTCCCCTATAAGAATGAAAAAGATAAAGCCTTTGGAACTGAGCTCAAAAGATAATCAGGTTCACAAAGTACTCTCAAACAGCAGCCAGATGCAAAGAACACAACAAAATTTCAGAGAAGCAAACAAACCACATAGACTTTTCAGAAAGCTAAACAATTTCTAAAAAGATGAAATCGCAACGAGTTTTTGAGGCCAACCTCAAAATTCGAACCTGTGCGCTCGGAATTTAGGACACAGGCACCTACGACGCTCTGTCAATTGAAAGTAAAAGCACCCTAGATGATGGACAGTGCTCTATCAGCTAAAAGAAGAAGCACCATGGAAGGAGGGCAGCGCTCTATCTGTCAAGGGAAAAGGCGCCCTGAATGAATATCAGCACTCTGTCAGCCAAAGGGAGGTGCGTCGTCTAAGCACTATACTGAAAATTTAGAACTACATGAGAAACAAAAAAGTCTCGGTTGAATTGAAAACAGTAAAAAAAAAAATTACCTAGAGAACAGTAAAAACTATAATCCAGAACCGAGGCAAATTATCATAAATAAAATGAAATGAGTAGCTTAACTTGCAGAATGAAACAACAAAGAGCAGAGAGAAAAAAACTTCATCAGTGGAATGGTTACAAAAGAATTGTAGATCTGACTAGATCTCGACTAGATCTGACTGGATCTTCCCCAAATCTGATCAATTATTTTTTCCCCAGTATGGTCGCCAATTTTGTTATTAGGAATTCTCAACTAGTGTTGACACTGCTTGTTCCTTTGTAATGCAAAACAAAACTACAGAACAAAAAATCACAGCCACATATCCTTCCCTTGAATAGTGAAGTTAATTAACATGACACATCATATACCTCAACCGTAGATCTGTTTATCTTCTCTCTGAAAAGTCCTTGAGATGATTCAATACCTGTAAGATGGATCACAAGAGAAATGAAAAGATGAGAGCATCATGATAATCAACTATCCATATTGGTGATCAAGGAGTCCAATAATATTTAATCACAAACACAATAATCAAATATAGGAAAGGGAAATGTTTTTGTATTAATAATGGATGAGAAGAAGTACAACCAAAAGCCTTCATGTTGACAGCTTCTGTCTCAACAAATGTCTACAAAATCCTATGAAGACCTCTCTAGATACAAGCTACCTCTACTTTGCCTCTATCCAGACTTCAAACGAGCAGCATAAAGATGCTTTTTCTGGCCTCTCCCACTCTCTTCATAGAAGCTTCATTTATAGGCCAAGAATCCATAGGATGAATTGACAAAAGGATAGAATGAGATCCCTATAGGGGAGGGAGGTGAATGTGACCTCTCCCAAACATGCAAGAACTAATTCCATGAAGGATTCCATATAGAATCTTCTAGAAACTTCTTGTTTTTCTCCTTTAAGTGACCATCAGCGCTTTTAGGTAAACTGGGTAGAGTGCCGATTTAGAATTTTTCCCACTGTAAAGGGTTAACAACTCTTTTTGCTCAACTGATGGAGGCACCGACAATGCTCTGTGGAAAAGGTAAAAGAACGTCGTTCCTTCTAGGTCAGGGAAAAAAATGGCCAAGGTGATCCAAATCAAGCTTTTTGGGGGGTTGGCAGGAAACAAGAAAGTCATCTGAAGGTTGACTAGGCAATATGAGATTTTCATGTGCAACAATGATTCATGAATTCTTTTGAATTACTTTGAGACCAATCAACTATCTTAATAGTCCTAGAGCATTCATAGTGAATGCTTTGTTCAGAGCTGAATTGATGCTTCTCAATTCAACATCTGAGTTGCTAGTAATGAGAAATTCAGCCACATACAACACAGATAATATCAAGAATCCCTCTTTCTTCTGCATGTAAACATTGCAATCTTATTTGCATATTTCAAATTTCTGTGACATGAGGAAGGAATCCATTTGGATTACCATGCCCTTAGGGCTTGTTTGAGTCCATAGAGTGATTTCCTCAGTTTGCAAACCAAGGAAGGATCCTCCATGTACCCCTCAGGTTGTTTCATGTAAATCTCTTCGTTCAAGTCACCATGGAGGAAGGCACTTTTCACATCTAGGTGATGTGCCTCCCATCTCTTGGAAGCTACAACTGCCAAGATAAGTGTGATGGAATCCATTCTATCTACTGGAGTGAATGTCTCATTGTAGTACATACCTTGAACCTAAGAGTATCCTTTTTCCACCAACCGAACCTTGCACTTGGTTGTGGTTACATCAGAGGATATCTTGGTCTTGTAGACCCATTTTCATTGAACAAGTTTACTCTATTGAGGCAAGGAGAAAAGTTCCCAAGTTTTATTGTCATGTAACGAATCAAATTCCTCATCCATAGTCACCTGTCATCTATGATCATGGAAATCTTCCTTGAAATTTTGAGGATATGACCCCAACATCATGAAGTACCTCTCAGGAAGAAGTGGAATGGTGTGGGACAATTCAACATTCTCTTTCTAATACTAGGACCTCATTCTTCTCTTATCATCTGGATCCCCAACACCATCCTTAGTTTCTCTAATGAGATGTTGATCCCATTTAGGCTGCTGAGATGAAGTGGATGTTGGATCTAGATCTAGATCTCTTTTGAGGTGTAAACTCAATATATGAATCATGCTAGTCTTCCTATTCTTCTAAATCTGAATCTGAATCTGAAATGTTAGACAATAAATCTGTATCTGCAATACGAAGTAAAGGAGTTTTGATACCTTTATCTGCTTTGAATAGAAGCTGTGGTTGTATTGGATCTGAGTATGGCATGAAATGAGAGAAAGCATATACCTTGGAGGCATGATCTGCAATTCCTTTCTCTATAGTCTTCCCAGTTGAGATTTATGCGATCTATGCTAAGTCAGGGCCAAATACCACTTTCTTTGGTGAGTAAGTGTGAGTCTTCTTATATACAAACACCAAATTTTCTACAAGAGAGGGAACATAGAGAACATTCTTGAACTCACTATGCTGGATTTTCGTGGAACCTCTTCTTATTGCTGGGATCTGAGAGTCATCAACCATATGAATAATAGGCCCTCCTGTGAGGTTGAGAGTGGTGAAGAAATCCTTGGAGGAAACCATGCCGTTGGATGCTCCAGAACCAATCAAGTAAGCTTTCGACCGAGAGAGGCCATATTTCAAGGCATGACACCTCTCATGATATTCTTTTGGTTTCCCATCACCATATATCTTTGCTCTTTGTGGAAGATAAATATGGTTATTTTTAAGGAGGGTGGACAGCTAGTCAATCTACTTCTTCATACACTGGTTTTCAGGATGAAAACCCCTCATACAATCAGGAAACTATGCCTTTTCAAACTTGTTCTTTCTCTTGGAGCCTGAAGATCCTTCGAAAGAATTCTGACTCTCTTTTGGTTTTGAATCAGATTCTTTACGCTCCTTCCCCTTGTTCTTCCCTTTATCTTATGTATTGGTAGAGTCTGAAATCAAAAGAGCTTGGTTCTTGGAATGTTGGAGGACTCCCATTTGGACCAAATTATCCTGCTCCTGTATTAAAGACTTGGCAAAGCCATCAAGTGAACGAATATTCCAACTGGGGATAGAATATCTTCCAGAATAGAAGGTAGAGAAGAAGACAGAATACTCAGAACCAATTTTGTTGAGAAGTGAGAGCACAAGCTGCTCATCCTTCCTCTCTATTCCGCATTGGTTACATTGTAGTGCAAGAGACTTGAATTTTGTAAAAACCTGTTGGATAGTTTCAAAACAATTGGGTTGTAAGGATACTAGCTCGTTCTCCAAGATGTGTCCCCGAAGCTCATCTTTCTTTGCAAACAAGAATTCAATCTTCTCCCAAGATTCTTTGGGAGTCCTCAATCCCTCAAGATGAAATATGATATCCCTGGAGATGTGATCAAAAAGGAAGCCAAAAGCTTCATCCATCTGGTTCAACAACTTGTTTTTATCAGTAGGATGATGAGGTTCTGTCTTCCCATTTTCATCCTGTATAGGCCAATCTTGCGCAAGAAGACTCGCATATCTTCCCTCCAATCAACATAGTTTAAGACTATTAGGATACGGGGTAAGAAAGACTGAGAATCCATCAATTCTCCTTCTGATCAATCAATTTCTTCAATCAAGCTACGTAGCACCGATAAGAAAACATTGAAAAATAAAAAAACTATTCGCACTATGTCAAAATCAAGCCTTCCATATCGACATGTACACATTCTCAGGGTCGGTCACTCTCGCAGAGACTTCTCTGAATGAATCCAGAGTTAGAAATGTACACTATGCGGGAATTATGTGGAAACCCAAATGCTTATAGTGTACAATGGAGATTGGACGGAGTTGAGGCTTGCTTCAGTAGGATCTGATACCATGTTTGAATTATTGTTCCATTGATATTTAGGAAATGAGTGCAATTATATTGAATTATTATGCAGTGTAATGGAATGAATAATACAGACTGAACAAGACAAATTTCACAGGAAAGAGATGAGTATTGCTCAGTATAATTACAGTATAAACTTCATTAATTCCAGAAGTATACAACAGTGTTACATAAAGGATAGTTTGAATCACGTGGATAGGATTCAAATCCACCAACTCAATCTGACTGCATGGATAACTAGAAGTGTCTAAAACACTATCGGAGTTCAACAGGATAGCTCCATATTTCTAATTTAGTCTCTCCATCAATTATAATCACTTAAACTAGTTGAGCTAATGTGGTAGGTGAGAAGTAGGTGAGAATAGGCGCCTTCCCACATGCAACCATGCAATAGTGGCGCTAACTAAAATGGAGGACATCTAACTGAATGTATCTGGAGCATAACTTAGCTTAACTAGTTACCAACTACCAACAACTTAAGGAGGTTGGTGGTGGCACTCCGAATGGCTCCTAAATTGTAGGGATTGGTCTAGGAGGCACATAAACTAATGCATGAAGGTGCAGTTAGTTGCACTTAACCTCTATTTCTATTCCCCACACTCTAGTGACTGGTACAGGTGTCCCCATTATCCCAAGTGGACCTAATGGTACTAGTGGACCCAATAATAACTAAATGACTCCTAAGTTAGGAAAATATAATCTAATAGATGGGGGCATATCCCACAAGGTCTTTAGGAAGAAAACCCACACATAGCAATACCTTCACACCCTCTCACATCACCACCTAAACCAAAAAATGGGTGTTCTTAACACTCTAATCACTGGGGCCTTAAGGGTTTCTGATAAAGACCACATAGATTTTGAGAAATAACACTTAGACAACGTCTTCCTAAGAAATGGTTATAGCCCATCTCAAATCAACAAAGCCCTCGCAAGAACAAAGGCCCATGAGAATAAACCAAAGGATTCCTTCAAAGATAAAAAGGTGGGTGCTCACAAGGAATTTCTCCCTTACATTCAAGGGATCACAGATAAAATAACAAAAAACCTGAAAAAGAAAAAAATTGATTATGTGTTCTCACCACCAAATAACATCAAAATGCTCCTCGTGTCTATGAAAGATGCGATAGACCCTAGTCTAAAAAGGGGGGTTTACCTAATTCCTTGTGAATGCGAGAAAACCTACATCAGAGAAATAGGACGTTCTATTCGAAATAGGGTTAAAGAACACTACGCTGACATCCACCTGCATAGATCTTATAAATCAACGTTAGCGGAACACTCTCATAACACAAAGCACCAAATGAAAATAAGGGATATGTGGGTGCTGACGCAGGTTGATAATTGGTCAAGAAGAAGAATCGGGGATGCAATCGAGATAGTTTAGAACCCAAGTTGATTGAATAGGGACGACGGCCTGAACATCAGTAGATCCTCATTACCTAACCTAACTAAACTAAATAAGAAATAAAATTAATCAAAAAATAAATTATAATTATAATTATATTTAAAAATAAAAATTAAATTATAATTAAAAAGAAAAATTAAATTGAATTAAAACTGGAAATTATAAATAATTCACTAAAATAACTATACTGTTATCAAAATTAACAAAATAAAAAAATTAATAATCAACTAGGAAAATTAAAGATCAAATTAACTAATTATAAAAATCAAATTAACTAATTATTAGATTACTTAATTAATTAATACTAAACTAATCAAGATTATTTAAATCCTACTAAATTACTTAATTTGCTAACTAAAGTATTAAAACTCAAATTATAAACAAAACTAATTAATATTAATAATTTACTATATCAAATTATAAATCAAAATAAATTTATCACTAAATTAACTAATAAACTTCGTATTAAAACTTAAACTAATCAAAAGAACAATTAAATTGTTCATTAGGTTAGAATAATAAACAAATAACTAAAATTTAAAACATGGTAATTGAAATAAACCTAAAAATTAGAAATTAAGAATAATTTAAAACCATAAAAACTGAATAACCTAGTCAGCACCATCCAAAGTAGGTTGTTTTGTATTAATACATTAATGGAAGATGAACAAAATTCCCAAGAATCACTATTGTCCTAAATATGAGCCACGCATGGCTCGAAACATCGACATCAACTCCTCACTCACCACAGACTCTCCACCAAATACCATGAAACTTTACTGCATAATCTTAGCAAACTTAACGTTCTTTTTGACCTAGTGCATCTCAATAAATAATAATTCACTTTTTATGTATTATCTAATGGTGCAATGACAACAAATACATCACTTTCTCTATCCAAATCGGAAACACGATCATAATCCTTGTCAATCACAAACACTTCATTATCGCATTCTTCATATGTGATATTTCCAAATGGGGGCAATGGTGTCAATTCTTGGTGTATACATGGTTTGATAAATTTGTTAGTTTGGTTTTGACACTCATTGAAGGACTCTACATCATCAATACATGCAAGACAAAAGCGAGAGTATTTTCGTTTCTTGATTCTGTGTATGTTTTCCATTTTTTTACTCCTTATGGAGTGTAAGTCCCTTGTTTTAGGGATTGTAGCACAATTATATGGCATTGATATTTAAACATAACCCATTGCAATATTCCATAAGAACATTTTCAATAAAAAACCATAACTTGTACAAATCAAATTTCACATTTAAAAACAATTTATTAAACTTATTTTTTAAATAATTTAAATAAAAATACTCATCTACATATAAACATAGTAAATAATTGTATTTGAAAACATTAAGGGTCATTGAAAAAATTACATACCTTCTCACATTATCCATCCTTTCATTGAATTGATGGCTTAAATTTTTCTTACACCAATTAACAACATTGTTTGAATTTGCGAGGCAAGAAGCTGAGTGATTCATTTGATATCTCCTAAGTGAACGTTTTATGCAAGCCCCAATGCCATCATGTTCTCCTTTTTCATGTCCTATTTCAAAAAAAACTCCATGTGCACACCCAATTCTCTTTAAAAGTGACCCCTCATCTTGATAACTTGTTATAAAGCATATTTAAACAATGTTGGACAAAACATGTATCATGTGTATGATCGTCACTAATGTAGAAATGAATCAAATGATACTCTTTAATCACTTCACAATTATTTTCATCACTATTAGAACCATCGACTTGAAGCTCTTTATGTTTGTACAAAATATGTACAAGTATAGATACTTGGTCTAAATGATAATACTAATTTTGTATCTCCTTTTGTGGAGTGAAACTATAATTTTCAGCAAAATCAACACTTGATAATATTGTTCCTTTTGGAAATACATCTCGTGATTGCTTGAACTATAAATCTTGCCATCGTGTTGTATGAGAGTGTTTGATATATCTATATATTTTCTCCTTGAACGACTCCATAAAACATGTCACAGGGATATCAGATTCAACTAACTCAATATTTCTTGATGTTGTCATTGAATCTGTAACATGAGTATAATCAACATATTCATATCTCTTCCATTTTACAATGTGATTTTACAATTGAGGATCATTTGGATAAATGGGGTATTTAACATCAAACAGAGCCAAATGAGAACATTATTTATATTTTCTTCCACCAATGCGTTGTTTCTTATCGAATACTTGATCGTTCTCTCGTGCACATAATAATTTAGATACAAATTCATGAACACTTGAAGGAGGGGGGTCATTTGGCCAACACTATATGCCAAAATGATTAAATGTTGGATAATATAATTCAAATTATACATGGTATCAACAACAACATGAGTCACAAACAACAATGGGCCTGACATACCATGGTTTAATCTTCACAAATATTCTAAGGGAAATATTCACATCAACATTACTCTCCATAAAAAATTTGAACATTTCCACTTGAGTGACTTATGTTATTTGTTTGGCATGAGTTTCATAGTTTCCTTTAGATATACGATGCCACACCACATCCTTTTCATTTGGTAAGACATGAGAGTTTAAATGCCAAAACTCTTTCACCTTGTCCCTCACATTATCTGGAAGTATATCTTGTTAAGGTTTCCTACAAATAGCAACCCAACATGCAACTTCATCATCTTCATCTAATTGAACCCTAATGTTTTTATGCTTCCATAAACTTGTTCTTGATGTTTTTAACCTTCTTGCAGCCATGGACAACAAACAATAAATTGCAGTGTTTTTTGCCACAACCCATGTTAGCAATGTTTTACGAACAAAATTTAAATCAAGAGATCATTTCTTTGCAAGTGTGGCAAGGGCCGAGGTTATATTTTTTGATACCATCTCATTTTTTCTAACCTCTTTGACAGTTTTAATGCCTAATACTTTAATTGCATCTTTTAGACATTTTTTCTTTAACAATCTATGTAACAATTGAGCTTGTGATCATCGGATGTAGGTGTTCATTTGAAGACTAAGGCCAAAGGTCCAGGTGACATGACACACAACTATGCCTCCCCATCACCTTCCTGATGTCACCCTTCCATCCACCTAGCGCCAGACGCCTTCATCCTCATGGCTACGCTCATTAATAACTAGATTGTACTTGGAGATCCTATGATAGCTGGCCAGTATAGGAACGTCACCTCTTAATTGGCTCACCTTAATGATATTTCTTGTTCTACACGCCGTTGTGCTAAATTGTCAATGAATTTTCCATTCTGTCACCCTGCTCATTGCACCCCTATTTCTCTCCTGGAAGAGCTCTACATGATCTCTTTGTTTCCTTCTCCTATGGTTTTCCTCTGCATCTCAGCCATGTCACGACACCAGAGAGGAAGTCCAGGCCGAGCTCGCATTGGGAGAGAAACCCACAATCAATGCCCAAGCCAGTAGTGATGGCTTTGACCTTGAAATTCCATAATTCTTACGCACCATGATCAACGAATAGGAGGACGAGTTCTCAGGATCCCTCACAACTGTAGGATGAACCTCAAAACGCCACAGAAATTAAAGTGTCTTCAAGAATATTTTGGTTCTTCTTCTGCTCCGCTTCTCCACCCAACCTCTCCTCGACCTCGTCCCTCCTCCACCTCCACCCCTTGCAGTTTCCTCGTCTCCTTCTGCCCTCCCTATGTCCACTTATGCACCCATGGACTGTGAACCCTCCTCCTCCCCTCTGCAAAGTCATATGAAGACCATATGAGTTGGAAAAAACACCTTCAATTCGTATTCTTTGAAGAAAATCGATCCTCTCTCGGTTAAAAGTCCCTCACCCAGCAAGAATGATGTCAAAAGCAACAACGAACAAGATACTTCTAGCGATGAAGACGCCTCCAACAATGCGGTTGATGACAAGGACGAACCAGGAAAGCCAATATCCCTTCGCTTCGGGGCTCCTATCATTGAGGAGCTGTAGTTCAAACCTTAGTCAGGTTTCTTGTCTTCAGGATTCTCCTTTTTTGTTATGTCTCAGGAATTCTAGGATTCTCATGTCAAAAAATCTAGACTGTTAAACTGTTTTTTTGTAAAAGAGTTAAATCTCTTGTATTTTGGATCTATTTTCCCTCATCTAGGGAGGATCTGGTAGAATTTTTTGGTTTGTCATCTTCTCTATGGAATATCGGAACCTCTACACTTGCTTGTTCCTCTCAGTAGGACATATTTTATGCTCTATGCCACTTTTTGTACCACTATTATTTTTCTTCAATAGAATAGTTCATGAACTTACAAAAAAAAAACAATTGATATTGTGATATGATATAACTACCTTCAAGATAGTTTTTGAGTATCGTTTTTGCTCTATATTGAGTTGTATGATCACGCATCAGAGGTCCCAATTCTTCAATGTTACTTGAATCCATATTCTCCAAAAAATAGTCATTAATGACGATATTGTCGCAACTTCCAATTAATCTTTGTAAATTCACAGGTATGGTAGGATCTTGTAGGTTGGATGTTGACCCTGCATGAATATATATAAATTTATAAGATTGTGAACTTTCGGATCAATTATATACTCAAGTATTAAATACAATTTTATAAACATTAAAAAATATTTACTCACCAATCATGGTCTCAATGTCAATGTTCCCCATCGTTTGTTCCACATTTGTCATTTCCTCATCACCTCTGTGTTCTTCATTTCTTCCATCAACATGTTCCTAGACATTTTGCATTCCTTCATCAAATCCATGTGCCTCCACATTTTGCATTTCTTTTTCACTCCCATGTGCCTCCAAAGTTCTTTCCAATGCTCTTTTTTCTCTTAACTTTCTCATGTTTTCATGTTTTCTTTCTTTGCTTGCCTCTCCATCAGTTCTGTTGCGATCATTTTTGTTGCATATTTCTTTTGGTTTCCCATGATGAAAGAATTGTAAATACACCCTTTTGGTTTCATGTTTTCTTTCTTTTCTTGCCTCTCCATCAGTTCTGTTGCGATCATTTTTGTTGCATATTTATTTTGGTTTCCCATGATGAAAGAATTGTAAATACACCCTCTGTAAAGAAATTTAATATAAAAAACTTTAAACATCCATAACCCAAAAAAAATACCTTATAACTCGCACTATAAATATCTGAATTGATCAGAAGGTGAATTTTTATGGAAATATACTTTCGGGAAAGAGTATATATATAACTCTCGGACGAGAAAGTTTAGAACTTTGTCGAGAACCATTTTCATTTAATAGGTCGGCCCCTGAAAGATTCTCAGGGTTCTATGTAATAAAACTCTCACATGAGAGTTGTTTTATTCTTTCGGTTGAGATTTTAAACCACCTCTCGGGAGAGTATTTGATTTAACCCCGGGTTACTTTTTGGGCTAAATATTTCTCGTCCAAGAAATTTAAATATTTCTCGCCCGAGAATTTTTCTCAAGTGATAATTTCTGGTCAACGAACACAACAACTGTTTCTGCATTTTTCTGATATTGGTGAGGAACTTTCTCATTGTGGAAACACTGCAAAATATGAGAATTACCTGTTAGAATAGTAGAGTCAAGCTAAACTAGTTAACCTATCTAAGAAACCAACAACATATCATAAAAGATAAGAACATGAAAAGAAAAGGACAAGAGAACACCAATATACGTGGTTCACCCTAATGGGTTACATCCACGGGAAGGTAGTCTTCTATTATCTCCAGAATGTCTTCTCCAATCTTACAAGAGAGAAAAGCACAAATACCCAAAGAATATAGATGATGTACAACAATGTCACAATAGTACCACTACTACATCAAGAATGCATGATATCTAGAGACTCACTTGACCCTATTATATACTAAGAAATGAGAAGGAATTACTCTCACATATTGCATGTGGGATAATATAATTCTCCAAAATAACATCTCTTAATACAATACCATGGACAAATACTCTACACAAGTAAATACAACACCATATAACTATGGGTTAAATGTATTACTCTTTTACATAAGATTGTAGACAACTTGTGACATAATACAAAGACATTATTACCTTCCAAGGAATATAATATATTCCAACACTCCCCCTTAATAATGGCTAGGAGAAGGGCCCACACTAACACTAAGGAAGGAAGGAGTCATTAATGCTCCCCCTTGATGACAACTTACCGCATTCCAATCAAGGAACGAAGATGCACAAACTTCGCCTTGGTGAAGATATCTGTTGCCTGATGCTCGGTAGGAAAATACTAAAGAGAAAGAATACCATCTGCCACAAGTCTGTGAATGTAATGAGCGTCAAGGTCGAGATGCTTTGTCTTGGAGTGATATACCAGATTATGAGCAAGCTGGATTGCAGCTTGATTGTCACATTTCAACACAGTGGATGATTTCGAAGCCATCCCAAGCTCTGTAAGAACATGCCGTAACCAAACTGCTTCTTTAGTTGCTTCTTTGGCTGCTCTATATTCTGCTTCACATGAAGATAAAGAAAGAGTCTTCACCTTCTTGCTCGACCAAGAAATCAGACCTGAACCAAGTTGAAATACATAACCTGCAGTGGACCATTGATCAGAACTGTCACCTGCCCAATCAGAATATGTGTAACCAAAGAGTGAAACTGTAGTACTACTCGAATAAAAAACACCATAGTGTAATGTCCCCTGTAAATATATCAGAATCCTCTTGTTTGCCTGCCAATGACTTCCATGAGGTTGCTGCATGAACTGAGAAACCAAACTGAAGAAAAAAGGGATATCTGGTTGGTTGTGAGTTAAATATATCAAATTGCTTACAAACTGATGATAAAGAGTAGCATCAAAAAGTGGTGTGGTACACTCAATAGTTAACTTTACACTAGACTAAAATGGCGTAGGAACAGATTTACAATCACTCATATGGAAACTAGCCAACAGGTCTGTAGGATAATTCGGTTGAGAGAGAAACATACCATCTGCCATATGCCAGATTTTAAGACCCAAGAAATAATGCAATAAACCAAGGTCAGTCATTTCAAACTGCTTTTGAAGATCACTTTTTAGATTTTGAATTAATGTAAGCTCGTTCCTTGTGATGATTAGATCATCTACATATAAAACAATAATGATAATATTAGTACCAAAGTTCTGAACATACATATTTGGATCAGATATACAACGCTTAAAACCATTCTTCAAAAAATATGCATCAATTTTATCATACCAAGACCTAGGTGCTTGTTTGAGACCATATAAAGACTTGTGTAATTTACATACTAAATTTGATGATTCAACATTAATAAAACTAGGAGGCTGTTGCATATAAATTTCTTCATTAAGATCACCATTTAAAAAAACACTTTTAACATCCATTTGGTGTATTTCCCATTTATAAGAGGAAGCAATAGATAAAATGGTTCTTATTGTATTCATTTTAGCAACATGAGCAAAATTTTCATTCCAATTTATACCTTTAAGTTGATTAAAACCTTTTGCAAATAACCTAGCTTTATACTTTTCAATCTATCCTTTTGCAATGAACATAGTTTTATAAACCCATTTACAAACAAATAAATTCTTACCAACAGGAAGAGGAATAAGAGACCAAGTCTTGTTCTTCATAAGAGACTCATACTCAGCAGTCATAGCTTGTTTCCATTGAGGTTTACCTTGAGCTTGAGCATAAGAGGTAGGATCATCTGTGGCCAAAACTTTGGTCATAAGGAAAAAGTTAGATCTAGTTCTACAAGGGTCGGAAGGGTTACCGACCTCACTATCTGCAAATTCAAGAGTTTTCTGGGACCAAACAGGAAGGTTAGAGGGAACAGAAGTTTCTTCAGCTTCAGTACATTCAGGTGGACTACTTGAAGAAGAGGGTCAAATAGGATCAACAACAGGCACAAAACTAGAAGAATAAACTAAGATAGGGGTAACAAGAGACAATGGGATATCCAGTGTAACATGAGGTTCGACATACTCAGGTGGTGAAGATACTTCAACAAAGTGAACATCCCTTTGGATGATAACACTCTGAGTAGAGGTATGAAATAGCCTGTAAGCCTTAGAATCATCGGAATAACCAATGAATATACATTTGTGAGACTTGGGGTCTAATTTTTTCCGTTTATCGTTAAGAATATGAGCCCAACATTCACAACCAAACACCTTAAAGTTACTAATATCAGGTTTCCAACCATTCCACTTTTCCTCGGGGGTAACATGCTTAACGGATTTTGTAGGAACTTGATTTAAAATAAAGTTTGCACAACTTATAGCTTCAGCCCAAATTTTTTTATGTAATCCTTTAGAATAAAGCATACATCTAGCCATTTCAACTAAAGTTCTATTTTTCCTTTCAGCAACACCATTTTGTTGAGGTGTGTAAGGTACAGTCTTTTGGTGTTGAATACCATGTTTGGATAAAAATGCTTCAAATTCATTCTTAACAAATCCCCCCCATTATCTAATCTTAAAGTCTTAATCTTCTTACCAAACTCATTTTCAACCAAAGATTTAAAAATTTGAAATATTGAAAAAACTTCACTTTTATTTTTCAAGAAATAAACCCATGATTTTCTACTAAAGTCATTAATAAAAGTAAGAAAATAGACTGTACAAGATAAAGAGGGAACTTCAAGAGGACCAAAAATGTCACTATGAGTTAATTGCAAAGGTTCTTTAGCACGCCAAGCTTTACCTTTCTCAAACATTTCTCTATGATGTTTACCAAGAACACAACCTTCACAAACACCGTTAGTAGAAGAAATATGAGGCAAGCCATGTACCATTTTAGTTAACAATTTCATTCTACCATAATTCAAATGACCTACTATTTCATGCCATAATTTACTTTGTTCATTAGCATGGGCAACATAGGAATAAAAAGGTTGTCTTTTAGTTGAGTTAAAAACAACAAATTTATATAGACCAGCAGTATGATCAACAGGACCAGAAGAAACTACTTTGAAATTTTGATTGATATCTTTAAGAACATATTTGTCATGCCATGCTTCAAATTTAAACCCTTTTTGACAAGCACAATAAATAGAAAGTAAGTTAATGGGCATGTGTTCAACATGAAAAACATCTTCCAATTGACCATTAGTAACATTAACATTGCGGAACCAATTATGGAAAGTTGTTTACCATCACCTATAGAAACTCAGAAAGTTTACTAAATACCTAATCTGTATAAATGTTTACATAGATATTGTTCAATTTATTCTCTCCATGTATGATTTCCTATAGAGGTGATTTATTTTATAGATCTTTTAATCTGTTTAAGGCTCTATTATGTGGAGATTTGCTTTATTTGCAATTCTTTTCTTTTTCTAACTAAATTGAATTGAAAGTGTTGAACCATGTATCAAACATTCTTTAATTAGAATGATAGCAAGTTGGAAGCAAAGTGTTCATCTCTACATCACGCATCAATCTTCTTAACATAATGCTTGTTACATGTTTTTTTATAATCCACTAAACTTACACTCATCTTCTATTCCTCGTGACATTAATCAAGTATAAACTCTTGGCCATATAAGACATTTAATTTAATTTTGATTTTGTTCCTGCCCTTTCAACTTTTTACAAATTCCCTTTCTTATTTTTGTTGTTGATTCTTTAATGCATTCCCCATCACCTTATTTTTTCGTATATCACTCTTGCAAGTTTCATTCACCCTCTGCATAAATATTTAAACATAAAATGATTTCACCTCCTTTAAAACACAAACATTACATAAACGTTTTTGGATAAGGATTGAAATTTACTATCACATAAGCATGTCCATTAGTAAGCAAGACGATGATAGGGTTTTCAATAAGTTCCAATAGTTTGGTTAGCTACTTCTAGATGTAACAAGTATCTCAAAAATTATTGGTTGAATAATATGTTGGTTTTTGGTATTTTAGTTTTATTTACTTGAAGGATAATGGTTTTAATTCAACTTTTTATTTAATCCACTAGAATTTCTTGTCATTAGTGATGATTTTGATTGTAAGTATAGACAATATGGTTGTTGAATGTCAATTGTGAATAGAATTTGATGTTAATAGTGACATTAAATTGCTAATACTAACAACATGGTTAAAGCATACCAGTTGAGAATTAAGCTTTTAAAGTTTTGTTATTAATCTAGTAGGACAGACTATTGGAATTATCATGTATATCTATGGGTGTTAAGTGGAAGCCTTCAAAGATGAAAGGTTACGGAAGTGGTTTTGTCTTTTCTAAAGTGAAAATGTTGTTATAAGAAGAGCATTACCTATATTAGTATTGTGTATGCATATGATCTAGAAATATTGTCTTCATTTTTATTATGGTATGATTTGATGTCATGCAATATTGAATGTGGATTCTTATTTCATGATGGCTTCATTCTAATGGCAATGCAATATTGCATGTGGTTTTGTTTCAAAGTGGTTTCATGATGTGATTAATTGTAATCATGAATGCATTGCACAGTTTATTGTTTCATAAAAGTGACAATCTGAATAATAACACATGGTTTGTTTCATGATTTTTCATGGTATAAGTCAATGGAATGTGATCATTACACGTCGATTATTGATGCATATTGGATAAATGATATGGTATGGCCATGATGGTATATGATAATGGCTTACAAATTATTGAGATTCCAAGATGTTGATGATGTTACAGAGATGATTAATTATTGACTAAATGTTGTGAGTAGACGTTTTATTTTAGGTATTCCACTATGGGGCCATCTAGGTTGGTTCATTCTAGGATCCATGAGAGCCCATAATCATGAGGGAGAATGGTTCCAAGTAACACCTTAGGGGTTGGGGACCAACTCACTCATAAATACTAAGCCAACGATTCTTTATATGTTCAAACTTTCAAGAAGTCTAAGGGAGAAGGTATATGGAGGGACTTCCAATGCCTAAGGATCAGAAGCCTTAAGGATACATAAGAGGGATTATAGGCTGTCCTTTTGAGATTCCTAGGGTACAATAAGTCTGATGTCGAGGTTGGTGTATTAGTAACAAGATTCTACCTAATCTTGACGATGCTCAAATTTTGGTTAGTTTTGATGAGGCCACAAATTTACCAAAAGTTGGGAGGATCACTAAACCATCGAAACTTATGAGGGAAATTTCGATGCATGTTGTATGATCCACAAACATATTACAATAGAGGACCCATGTCATGGTGAGTAGAACCATCTGGAGTATTAGCGTGGGGGATTAGAGGTGGAAGATGCTATAAATTATCAAGGTTATCGTGTGTAAGGGAGGAAGAAGGTGTTGTGGGGCTAGGAAATCGGTAAGTATAACTTCAGTATAAAGTTTTTGGCACCCCAACAAATCCCCCTTGATTTTCCAAATGAAAGAGGTCCCCATTGTGAATTTTATAAATATTTAGTTATCAAATTGCTTTCAATCTATCTCGGTTGATTTGGTTGATAATTTTAGGTTAATTATTGAAATTTAGTTATTTGGATTATTTTGTCGTTTTATTTTTTTAGAAGGTTTTGGGAACTTAATTATACTTACATGATCTTATCAAAACTTATATATAAAAAGTAATGACCAAAATTTATTTAAAATAAAAAACAGAATAAAAATTAAAACATTAATGATCTTACTAATTTTATAATTATAAATTTGCATTTAACCTTCTTTTTGTGAACCTTTATTTAAGTTTCATAAACATAAAAACAGTTCAATCACTATAATATTATTATAGAAAGGATTAAATGGTTGTAATTATCTAAACTGAAGAGATCTGTTTCATTTAAAAGCTTTAGAGATAGATTTTTACGTGCTATAAATAATGAAACCCTTACATCTGTTTCATTTTATTTTACTTGTAAAAAGGTTTTCTTTTGGAAATAATGTAACTTATGTTTTTTAAATTCAAATGCTTTTATCATAATTGATTTCTTTATCATAATTGATTTCTTTATAGTTAATACGTCATGTCTATTTTGGAAAGAAGCTAAATTAATTTTTGTTGACTTTTCATATGGTTGTTGGCCATGTAAAGAATACTCCAGGTCACCCATTCATGGAACAAGGAATAAAACATAGCCTTCTTTCCTAAGTGGACACTTACGTTTTCAACAAAATCTTCACAGCCATAGAAAGATATCAAATTTCATTTAATGGAAATTCCAGGGATCGTATTTGTGGATCGTAATTTATTACATTTTTATGACCTTGTGGGATTCTTTCCATCAAATTCATGAAAAACAAAGACAGTTACTAAGTTTAAGGATATCATTTTATAATTTATTCTGAAGTTTAAATTAGCAACTTTATTAATAATATAATAATAATAATCTATTTTTAAGGTCATTGTGTAGCGAGACACCAAATTGAAAATAAAGATTGTTTAAAGATAGAAAATATCCCTCCTTAATCATAGAAGATAAGTTCCAATTTAAATTAAGTGGCACCAGATCAAAGCAAAAATACTACGTTTCTCGGATTTAATTGTTGCATATGTAACAAATGATACGTAAAGAATGAAAAACATCCTGCAAGATCATTTAGACTGAAACGCATGTGATCACAGTTTGTGGTTGCTTCTAAGGAGAGGGTGTTCACACTTTGTCGCCTATTAAAGGAAGGGAATGTAATTGAAACAGGGAGGAGGAAATCTCCAGAGCCCAGAGGATGAATTTTATCGTCTCTGCAATTTCTTGTATTTGCATATCTGTTTTGTAAGATTTGTATAAGTTTCCTTTTGCACCGTAATTGAAATTGATTGCTTATGTTGGTTATCATTGTTTTTTAATGAAATTAAGTAAATGCATGAACTTAGTTTTCTAGTTATGCTTACTTTCTTTAGAATCATAATCTCTTTAAATTTTAGAAGATTATGATTATGTCATCACTTGATCTAATGACAAAAAATTGATTTAGATTTGCATAATTTAAAGCCTCTAACAATTTTCATGATCTTACTCTGTTAATTGGCAAAATCTTTGAAGTTATTTTAAATATGTCATATTTTATTGTAGAATTTCTTTTCAATTTAAATTGTTACATTTTTAATTTATATGTGCAAATTGAGTCAATGTTAGTTTTAATCATGATCTTGTGCAGGATAGGATAGAAATAGATTAATTAAATTTTTGTTTTAATTTATAATTTTAGTTTTGTTTCATGAATGGAAAGCTACAGTTTAGCAACTGCTAAATATGTTCCATTTAGCAGCTGCTAAATCTATGTGTTTTGTGTTTTTTTTTTTTTTAATTTGCATTTTAATTAAATTTAGTTTCATTTTATTAAATAGTTTATATCTGATTGTGAGACTCTCAATTCTTGAGAGAAAACCTACAAAGGCAGCGGGGCCTTTGTTCCCATGAGAATTAGCCATACCAAACATACCAGGGGCTGCAGTAAGCACCTTGTACGTGTTAGTTCTCTTTAGTTGACCTTAGTCAGAAAATCCGGTCAACAAGTTCCTTAAAGGGAGGGAGTATGTAACACCCCTTTGTCTCATATTTGCTTTAGTTTTTGGGGGACATAAATGAGTTATAGTGTAGGTGTGAGACACACTCATGATGGCCACATGAGTGGGTCCTACTCCTACACAATAGTATTAGATTATATAGGTTCAAATACCTATAGTGATAGTGTTATAATGAAGACATGGGGATTCATGAAATCATATAGTTGCATAAATTCATACTATAAATTATTTTAAGTTTTAATTAATAAAATGAGGGGGTTATAAGGGGAAGTGAAACAAAATCATAAATATTACTTACTTACCAAATTAGGGAAGTTTTACATGGGGAATTTTGCATGTGAACATGTGTCCAATTGGGGAAGGCTTGGGAAATATTAAAAAGGGGGAAATGAGAGGGGGAAGGGGTATTTTTCTTATTCATCCTCATTAATGGTTGGGTTCTTGGGGGAAAAGAGGAGATGAGACTAGTTTTGGAGGTTGAGGGAGATATGCATTCAAATATTAAAAGAGGCTTCATAGACTATTGCAGGTGTTCAAAAGATTTCGAGTGAGAAGTTTGAAAATGGATCGATGAGCCATCGAGTCCTTTTGAAATATGACTGGTTCAAAAACTTCAAAGAGGCATAATGAGTGACTTAGAAACATTTTAGAGATGATTCCTAATTATTCAAAAGTTTCTCAATGAGTTGTCAAGCCATTTCAAAATAAGGGAAACATTCAAAACTTTAAAAAACACCCAATCAACTATTGGGTGAGCTTAAAGGATGATTCATTCATAAGTTTTTAAAAGGTTTAATCAATGCATTGAACACATTCAAAGTATGATATTCAAATTAGGCCTAATGAACTATGGGGATATTTAAGAAGATTACTAATGTGAAATAACGAAATGGATCAATGAGCCATTAGGCCATTACAAAATAATATCAATTGAAATGTAAAAACCGTGTAATGAATTGTAAGGGAAGTAATAAATTTCAAGGGGTGTAACTTGGAAAAAAAACTTGATGAAGATTCCAATGATAATTTAAAAAGGGAAATTTTGAACATGAAAGAGACATTATGTGAAGTCATGACTCAATCCTTGTGAAATATAAAAACTTGAAAAGGAAATTGATGAAAAGAGATCAAACACTTTTAAAATATGCAACAACTTTGAATAATAGGGATCTCAATAGATTGATTTTGAACAAAGGGATCCCCTCCCTAGAAAATCATTAAAGTTTAGAGGCAATTATAGTATTCTTTACTTTTTCCATCAAATATCGTAATCACCAAATAGATAAAACTTTAAATAGTAGAAATCACACAATGATGTTCAAATCAAGTATCTTAAAAGTTAAAATAAAAAAGTGGTCACAAAGTCTAAGGACTTAGGGCTAGTTGAGGATTCAACACAGGGAATTCTCAACCATGAACAACTATATGTAATCATGGTGAGTGTATATCAACTATAATTAACTATCAATACTATATTTATGGTTAAGTGTTAATGAGATAATATAATCGACCATTGACATAGAATGACTACATTCAACGACGGTTTCCTTCCATCAAACATGGTTAACCATAGTTAATCATCTTTATTATTATACATTCAACCACAGTTTCCTTCCATCAAACATGGTTAACCATAGTTAATCATATTTATTATTAGACATTATGTAAGGGGATAGTGGTTAGTTAGCGACTTTAGAGGTCTATAGACAAGTATATGAAGCCATGTCCAATGAATTTCACATATATTTATCCATTGTACTTAGTTAAGGATAAGGGGTTAATGATTTAGTAAAATAAACCATTGCCATCCATTATTACTAGGTTAGGGGTTATGGGTTGAATGGTCATTGAATTAATGGTTCTATGGATGTTTGAGAGTTTATAGTTAGTTAGTGAGAAACTTATTTACTTCTTCAAGTAAGGAAGAATAATTTTGTTGTACTGGTGTTGAGGTATCAATTTTGTATGTCTCAAAATTATTTATAAATTTAAGATTGATATTAAGCTTTTTAATTAATAAAATTTCTCCTTTATACTATTTTATTTCCATTTCCATGCTATGTAATCACTCTACTATTGTATATATAGTACAAGTTGAAATACATAACAAAGGATGAACTGAAAATAACACAAAAATGGATTGATATGCGATATCTACTTTTCACATTTCATAATCATTCATAAAAGTATTCATTTGATTTGTTCATAGGCTTTGAATGAAAGAAATAACTATTTCTATGACCCTATTGAGTAGAAATATATAAATATACTATATATATATATATATGTGTGTGTGATAGACTAATTTGTAATGATGGCCATTATTTTGATTTATTCCATGCCTTTGCACAAAGGGAATATTTGCATATCCAAGATATGGTGATGTTCAAGAAATTAATTTTATGGACAAAATACTAATTATGAATGTTATAGAATATTCTTTCTAACAAATTACCCATTAGGCATGAGCTCTATGTGAACTTGGAAAATCAGAAATAAAGTGGAAAGGATTTTCATGACTATGTACACCTTTGTGATGTGCTTTGGGTGAACTCGATAATTAGAAATAGTGAGAAAAATACTTACATTTTTTGGGTTACAAGCTAACTAAGGACTAACGCTAAATTTAAGAAATTTTGGTTTCAAATTTTCATTTTTTCATTTTTGTGTGGTTGTGTAAAGTGTCTTGCAGTCCAAACGGAAATGTTTTTTAGGTAGACACACTCTCCCAACAACAACAACAACATCAACAACAACATTCTCCTCCATAATATTACTAAATATTTTGCTTAACTCACTTGGTTGAAAGTTACTTTAATAAGTAAGAGGTCTTGGGTTCAAGTCCTTCTTTTGCTACTTTTTTCAAAAGTTCATGTAACTTTAATTTATAAATTAACTACATTGTAAAAGTGATTCCACTGGTTTTATAAAAGTGGGTCACTTATTTTAAAGCAACTTATTTGTGAAAGTGAGCTTATAGGAAAAGTTAGTAAGGGTGGGAATTCCTTACTACATTTTTTGCTTCCATCACAAGTGGATCAAGCTTTTCCTCCCACGTGGATCCTTTGATATTTTTTTATGCCTTTCTTCAAAATGGAATAACTTTGACATCCAGAGTATGTTTTCATTGTGTCGGTTTTTTTAACTGCTTATTTTTTCAAGATCTTTGCATCTAGATGAGCAACTTCTACATATGAATCCATATTACTTGCATATTCTAATATGGCCACTCCGAGTGATATTCTACTTACCTACACCATCAACTTCTCGTGGAGAACCCATATGTAGGATGTCCTATGAAGAAGGGGACTTTACCGGATTACCTATGAAAAAGAAAATGCCCCCACTGATGCTGATAAGAAAATAAATGGGACAATAAATGTTATGAAATATATTTTGTATTAATCAAGATATCATCTCTAATCTGTTATGATTCCACCTTCAAGGAGTCAATAAACCAGATGCGGCTTGGGAAAATTCAAGCCATATTTGGTAAACATAATGAGATTCAAGGCCACCATCTTGAGAATGAATTGGTTACTTTAAATCATAGTGATTTCTCTGGTATTCCATACTATCTATCTAAGTACAAAACTATAGTTGAAGAATGCAACATAAAAAAGGAAGACAATGAATGTATTTATCATATTCTTTCTAATCTTGGTCCTACTTATTCTATTTTTGTATCAACATTTTACTCCATGAAACAAAATCCGGGGACCAACTATATTCAACCCTCTCTTGAAACACTTTGTGATCCTTTGATTCGAAAGCAAGATAATCTCTTACATATTGGAGTGATCAATAATGATGATACATCTAGCAAATACTTGGTGGCACAAAAAAAGCATAACTCCAAGAATCCCAAGAAGAAAAATCCTCGCAAAAATAAGCAAAAAAAGGATCCCAAACCCTCTTGACTAGCTCATCCTTCCAATGATGAAAAAGGAAGAAAATAAAAAAGTGAGAAGATTGAGCATCATTGGAATTTTTGCAAGAAAGATGGTCATTTGGAATCTAAGTGTTTTTAAAAGATGGCAACCTTGAAAGCAATGATGAAGAACCAAAACATCAACCTTGATTCTTCCTCTAAATCTACTTCTCATGGACATGCAATTTTTGGTTTTGTTTTTTCCTTCAACGCATCTTCTTCTTCCTCTTGGCTCATTGATTTTGGAGAATCTGATCATATGGTTAAGGATAAACCCATTTTTTCTGCTCTAAATTATTCTAACACCAAAAAAATATTTTTGGGTGATGATAGACCTCTTAATGTTGTAGGATACAGAATAATTCAGCTAGATGATGACCATTCAATGGTGTATTATGTGTTCCAAGAATTTCCTGCAATTTGTTGTATGTCTATCAATTCATTCATTATTGTGAAGGTAAGACTGTAGAGTTCACACCTCACCAAGTTGTAATCAAATATTTCAAAGATCCTAAGTGTTAGAATAATCAACCCATAGTTAGCTACCTTAGACATTAATTAATCCATTTTTGTCTTATTTGCCTAGTTTCCTATATTCCACTCCATGCAAGTTGTCTTCCACATGTCCTAGAAGTCAAACTTGCTAAAACTGAGTCATGGAGCACTTGGGAAACCTCCTGGAATCCATATTTAGCATATCTGCTTTATTCAAGATCCTCCCTGATGCCTATCTACTTTTTCTGCTAAGTTTCCTGCTTTATTGAGATTTATGGCAAAAGGGAAAGTAAGACTAGGTGTAGTTGACTTGTTTTTTTCCCTCTTCATCCTCCATTATTTTATCCTAATAAAAGCATGCATGACTTTTCTTTCCATCACTTATTAGCTTGCCTACTTTAATTTTCCAATTCGTGAGCTTCTAGGTAGATTTGGAAACTGCTTTATGCACCTATGGGGGATTTGACTAGATTTAGTAAGCCTACTTTTTGACTATTTAGAATGGCATCTTTATGCATTTGAATCTATCATGTAATTATATATTGCAGCAGCCTATTACTTCACAATGTTGGCTATTGTACACTTATTCAATATATATTAGTGTTATGCTCCAATTTCAGTCTCCTTTGTGTGTAATTTTGCATGCTTGATTAGCAATTTTGTGAGTGCAATTGTTCTATCACTTGGGTTCAATTTCCACATGGTATCAGAGCCTTTGTAGATCTATTTCTCTCCTTCCATATTTCTATTGCAGGTTCGACATCTTGACTGAGAACAAATTCTGTTGGTTGAAGGGCACAGTTCTGAGCTGTGGATCAATCTCAGAAGATCATCTTGACTCCATTTAATTTCTTTGAATGGAAAGAAGAGATGGAGATATTGTCGAGAGATAAATGTCTCTATAGGGTGACTATGGAAATTGAGGCAGATCCCAATGCAGTTGCAGAGAAAATTAAATGGCACAACAGGAGGGATGAGGCCTATGGTCTTTTGTGTCTGAGCATATCAAGAGACCTCCTCTTCCATCTTGATGGATTTACATCACCTAATGAAGTATGGGAGAAGCTTGTAGAGATTTTTGGTAAGACAGATGATATGAGAGGACATCAAATCGAGAATGAATTGATCTCTTTGAGTCCCAACGGCTTTGAATCCCTGCAACTATACTTTTCCAAGTTTAAAGCCCTTGTTTTGCAGCTAAAACAGTGTGGAATTGAAAAGAAGGAAGAGAAAATAGTTTTTGCCATACTCTCGAAGCTTGTCCCTGACTATTTAGTGGTTTTTTCGACCTTCCATGCCACCAAGTTGATAGCTCGAGCCTGGAAGATGCCTAAGCTTGTAGAGTTCATGGAATCCCTCACACAAGAACAAGATAAACTGGTGATGATGGGAACCATCAAACCTTCCAAAGACCAAGCTTTGGTTGCTGGGGATTCAAGGGTGGATTCAAAAGGCAAGAAGAAAGCTAAGAATCCACCTGAGCAAAAGAGAGACAAGAACAAGTCTCAAGAGGAGCCCCAAGGCTTCAAGAAGAACTTCCAGAAGAAGAATAACAAAGGAGAAATGAGAAAGTGCGCATACCACAGTAAGGGCTATCATCCTAAACTCTCTTGCATGAAGAAGCAAATTGACATGTTGACCTAAATCCTGGAGAAGAATAACATCTCCCTTCCTGATTGCTCAAAGAAGAGGGAAGGAGGATCAAATTCAAAGGACAGAGAGAGAGTACATGCTTTGGTTGCTGGCACATCAAGCTCACCTAGCTTCATCATAGACTCTGGAGCTTTAAGACACATGGTTTCGACCAAGGAAGCATTCTCCTCTCTTGACATGTCGAAAGTTCCACCAATAGTGCTGGTAGATGACTCTCTCACTAACAGTTTGGGGAAAGGAAGGATTGATCTTGACCATGGTAAGTTTAGTAATGTATTGTATGTTCTAGTTCTTGCCTCTAACCTCTTGTCAATGTATCAGATGACTCACACAGGGTATCCAAAGAAGGCCATATTCTCCCCTGATGATGTTGAGATCACAAATATCTCAAATGGTAAAGTCATTGCAAAAGGAGTTGTAGATCACACTTCGAAGGTATACATGTTTTCAAATTTTCTTCCCTACTCAAACCCCTCTGCTCTTCTGATTCATGCTAATGAGGCAAGCAAGCTTTGGCATGAAATATTTGGCCATCTTAACTATAAGTATCTTTCTAATATAAGTGAAAAATAAATGGTCATAGGGTTACCAAAGATTAAGTTTTCCAAGGGAGTCTGTCAAGATTGTATCCTAGGAAAACACCCAGAGCATAAATTTGAGAGAGCTAGTCATGAGAGAACCTCTGCACCTATTGAGTTGATCCATAGTGATATTGCTGGTCCATTTCCTCATATGTCAATGAGTCAATCCAAATATGCATTGACCTTCATAGATGACCTTTCCAGGTATTGTTGGGTTTACTTCCTGAAGCATAAGTCTGAATTTTTTGGCCTCTTCAAAGTCTTTAAGGCTTTGGTTGAAAACCAGTCTGGGAGGAGACTCAAGATCCTTAGATCTGAAAATGGTGGTGAGTATGTCAAGTCTGAGTTCATTCAATATTGTGAAGATGCAGGTATTCAAATGTAGCATTCAATCCTTGTAACTTCCCCGACCCTCCGACCGACGAAGAGGACGCTACGATACATCAAGTAATCCGGGCATCTAACCCCATGAACATCAAACATACATACATATAGTGCTGAAGCATGATACTTAAAACATAAAACATTTTATGAAGCATAATCATTCATATACACAACTAAAGCAAAACATATCAATCAGCATTCATGCATATATAGATCAACATTTAACATGTATGTCAGCGTTCATCAATGGTAATTATAATTGTAGATACAAGTTAGGAAAAAATACTTATCTTATGAAGAACTTGTTCCACAACTAGCTACGTCGCTACAACGTTCCACCCAACCATAGGCCCGCGTGCTCTTTAATCTCTCAGCAATGCTGCCACCCCCAAGTCGGGCATGATTCCCCAAGGAATAAGGAACTAACAGGCTTACAAATAGCCAAGGATAACAACCCACAAGGGTATATAGTTCAACCAAGCCAACACAGTTGGGTTTATCAGCCGAATAACGGATCAGCCAAGCCAACAGAGCTGGGTTTATCAGGCCATCTAGGAGTTGGGGAAGGCTAATGCTAAGCTGGTGCACTGACACCAAAACCATCCTGGCTTCTAGAACACCCACACACACCCAACACAAGGAAATCAGTCCTTTCTCTGCAACGCAGTCCCTCAGACCTTGATCTCCCTTCCAGTGCTATTTAGGGGTTGTGGAGAAGAAAATCGGCTCAATGGCTCTGTCTGTGTGGTTCTCAACCCACCAGGTTTATCAAGCATCTCAGGCCCTCATTCACCACTCCAATGCAGTCCGAGGACAAAACCACTACATGCAAGCAGCCAAATAGCTATTCAAGCTTCTACAGGGAAAAAAATAGTCAGTCCATTGTGGCAAACAACAGCCCACAACAACTATGAACCCATAGCAATTTCTCAATGCAGTCCTGGCCAAACAGTAGTCAACACACACACATGAACCCACAACACCCGCTCCTCAATACGATCGCTGTGAGACTTGCACAGACCAGAAAATGGTAAGGGAACAGACTCTCAAACTACACTTGATGGAAAAGTTCACTAGCAAAAAAAACTGGGAAAGTAATTACGACCACAACCTAGCAATAGAGTAGCAGTCTTCAGCTCATGATTCAATGATGAAGGTTGGAACAAATGCCTAGTCTAGAAATGCATGGGGCAAATTGATTCTCTATTTGAATGGAAAGAACACAACACACAGACCGACGATAGGTGATGAAACCAAAACAGTCTAACGACGGTGGGAAAGACCAACGCTCTACGTGAGCAGGGGGATAATACTCATAGAATAGCAACACGTGAGAGACAGAGGGAGAACCCCAAACAAAGGAATGCCCATTCCTTTAACTCAGTTCGCATGAGGTGAATGAACAACCATCGTTCGGTTAGTGGATAGACCATTCGAAATCCAAAAGGTGGTCATGGAGAGAGTGCAGGAACGTGGGGAGAATGGCCATCATGGCATAGTGGCCTTGCTGTCAACAAATAGACACCCCACTAACAACAGAACAATGAAGGTGGTGGTTGGATGAGAAAAGGGAGGGTGAGTGAAGAGAGTGGTGACACATGGCTTTTCCCTTCCTTGGCTCAGGATTTAGCTTTCCCCCTCCTTACCCTTAGGAAATCATGCCCCTTCTCAATTTAGTTGCAGTGAACATAGCTAGCTAGGTTATTTAATTAAATACGTGTTTACATGATGCCACATTTAATATATATGTTGCATGTCCCAATATACCATCGGTGACCATTTCAATCCAAAACATATCATAACAAAATCATGGTGGGGCCTTGGCCTTTAGCTCCACACCAAGATCATTTACAACATATGTATCATATATACTAAATGCAAGCGGGGTCAAAACCAAGGTGTTACATTCCCATCCCCCTTCAATAGTACTGTCCTTAGTGCTTTACAAAATTTGAACAAAATACTACACTGGTACCACCTCAGTGTTCCGTAGAATTGAACAAAAATGGATGTGCCAATCGCATGGCATCCTCCAGCTCCCACGTAGCCTCTTTAGGTCCGTAGTGCTCCCATTGCACCTTTACCTACCCTATGGCTCGGTTCCGGAGCATTGTGATCTTCCTCTCGAGGATGCGCATTGGCTCGATTTGGAATTCTCCCTCGGGTTCCACCTGAATCACATCCCAATTTATCACATGGTTAGGATCATGTACATATTTATTAAGCAAATAAACATGAAAAACATTATGAGCTCTAGTACTAGCAGGCAATGCAAGTCTATATGCAACAGGCCCTATTCTTTCAATCACTTCAAAGGACCCACAATATCTAGGTGAAATCTTGGCACAACTTCCAAGCTTCAAGGAAATTTTCTTTGCTTTCACTCTGAGGTAAACATGATCCCCAACAGTGAACTCTCTGTTCATCCTATGCTTATCTACATAGCTTTTCTGTCTATCCTATGATGCTTTCAGATTCTATCTAATCCTTACAACCTCTTGCTCCATTTCCTTGAGCAATTCTAGTCCAAGCACAACTCTGTTCACCGGATTGTCCCAAGTCACTGGTGTCCTGCACCTTCTTCCATACAAAGCTTCATACGGACTCATCCCCAAGGATTCCTGCTATCCATTGTTGTAAGAAAACTCTACAAAGTGTAAGTAATCTTCCCACTTGGTTGGTTTTTCCATCACATAGATGCAAAGCATATCTTCAAGCACCTAATTAACTCTTTCTGTCTTCCCATCTGTTTGAGGATGGTATGCAGTGATGAAGTTTAGATTTGTACCCAAATATGCAAACAATCCCTTCAAAAAATTGGAAGTGAACTTGACATCTCTGTCAGAAATTATTGCCTTCGGCAATCCATGCAATTTGAAAATATCCCTCATGAAAATCTTGGCAATGTCATCAGTTTTATGCGTAGACTTCACTGGTATAAAATGTGCTGCCTTTGTCAACTTGTCTACTACAACCATGATGGAATCATGTTGTCTCCAAGTCATCGGTAATCCTATAATAAAATCCATGGAAATAACTTCCCATTTCCATTTCGGAACTGGCAAAGGCTGCAACAAACCTACTGGATGTTGATGCTCAACCTTTACCTGTTGACATTTCATGCACCTTGAAATGTATTCAGCCATGTCCTTTTTCATACCTGGCAAAAAGTACTGCCTTCTAGCTGTAGCAATTGTCTTTTGATATCCTGGATGACCAGAATATAGAGCTTGATGGATTTCATCCATAACAACTCTCCTCAAATATTCTACATTCAGAATAAAAATTTTGCCTTTATAAGTGAGGAGTCCATCTTCTTCCAATTTATATCCCTCATACCTCTTCTCAAGACTTTGCTGCTGCAATTTGTCTTTTACCTTCTCATACAATTCATCTCCAACAACATGATTAACAATTTGTTGCCTCAATTCTGATTGAAAAATACTAAGAGATGCCACATGCATTTTTTGTACCTTCCTGCTGAGTGCATCAGCTACCTTGTTCTCTTTTCCTTTTATATGCTTGATTTCAAAATCAAACTCACATATAAATTCCATCCATCTCGCTTTCCTAGCATTCAGATTAGGCTGATCAAACAAATACTTCAGTCCACAGTGATCTGTTCTGAGTTCAAATCTTCTACCCATCAAGTAATGTCTCCACATTTTGAGAGCATGTACTATGGCTGCAAGCTATACATCATGAGTGGCATAGTTCTTCTCATGCTCCTTCAATTTTCTTGATTCATAACATATCACGTGGTTGTCCTGCATAAGGACTCCTCCAAGCCCTTGTCCACATGCATCGGTACATACCACAAAATATTTTCCTGGATCTGCAACTTTCAATACTAGTGCACTGGTGAGAAGATTCTTCAACCACTGGAAGCTTTCTTCACACTTCAAATTCCATTCGAACTTTACTCCCTTCTTTTGCAAATAAGTGATGGCATTTGCAACCTTGGAAAATCCTTCAATGTATCTCCTGTAGTATCCTGCAAGTCCCATAAAAGATCTTACATCCGTCACATTTCTTGGAGTAGGCCAATTCATAATGGCTTCAATATTTTTAGGGTCTACTGATATACCCTCTTTTGAGATAATGTGACCCAAGCACTGAATTATATCCCTGTAGAAGTCACACTTGCTCAGCTTTGCATACAACTGATGTTCCCTGAGCACTTGCAATGTCAATCTCAAATGCTCCTCATGCTCTTCCTCGTTCTTAGAATAAATAAGAATTCCATCAAGGAAAACAAGAACAAACTTGTCCAAATACTTACTAAAGACACTATTCATAAGGCACATAAATATAGCTGGTGCATTTGTGAGACCAAACAGTACCACTACAAACTCATAATGTCCATACCTTGTCCTGAAGGTTGTCTTATGAATGTCTTCATCCTTGATTCTCGCCTGATGGTAACTAGACCTCAATTCAATCTTGGAAAATACCTTTTCTCCTCTCATTTGATCAAAGAGATCATCAATCTTGGGCAAAGGGTATTTATTCTTCATAGTAACCTTGTTCAACTATCTGTAATCAATACATAACTTGAGTGTACCATCTTTCTTCTTTACAAACAAAACCGGTGCTCCCCAAGGAGACACACTCGGTCGGATATACTTCTTTTCCAATAGCTCTTGCAGTTGCATCTTCAATTCTAGCATCTCTGGTGTACTCATCCTGTAGGGTGTCTTGGACACTAGTGCTGCTCTTGGCACAAGTTCAATGGTGAAATCAATGTCCCTCTTTGGAGGAAGCCCTGGAATCTCATCAGGAAACACATCCTTGAATTCTGTAACACCTGATAGTCTTCCAACCTAGGAGTTTCATCTCCTGTTGGTTCCAGAATATGACCTGCATACAACTAGCAACCTTTCCTACCTGCATATAACTGGCAACTTCTTCAACTGCATTGCTGAAACCTATCTTACTGAAATTACCTTCAGAATACCTTTCACAACTACTAGGTTTCCTTCTTCATCCATGCATTCAAAATTCTTGTTATAACAGTCAAGCTTCACTCTGTGAGATTCTAACCAATCCAATCCGATGAGAACATCATAGGAACCAAGCGGTAGAACATTCAGATCTACATAGGTGATTAATCCATTCATAACCAATGGACATTTCTCTACCAATTCACTGATCTTTCTCTTAGTTCCAGTGGTTAGCTGAACTAACCAAGGTTTCCTATGCTTGACCTTCTTAAAAGAACAATTCGCCACTACTCTAGGAGTGATATAACTATGAGTAGAACCAGGGTCAATCAAAATAGAAACAAATTATTCAACAATCTTACCTCCAACTTCAACCATAGTTAACTGATGATCTTCATGGCGGTCCTCTAGTGCTGCATAAATTCTAGGGACTGCTCTGGCTACCTGACCCACTGTTTCTACTTCCTGAATGTTATAAGCTGGCCTTGCACTTTCATTCTCAAGTGGACAATATCTGTGCAAGTGAGGTCCTTCACATTTCCAACATTTGAGTGGACCTTTATTCTGATTTGGCTCTTTAGGCTTTCCACCTGTCACTCTAGCTGGATTACTCACAGCTTGGGATGGCTTCTTTTGTTGATTCCTGAATCTAGAAGGTTTGAAACCTTTCCTCCTTTGATCATACTTCTCATTCTTCTTGTCCTTCCATTCCTTATGGTAATCAAGTTTACCTTTGCTTTGCTCATAGCAATACTTAGCCTTTCTTATTGCTTCTTCAAGAGTCCTTGGTTCATAGAACTCAATTCTATCTTTGTAAGTTTGAGGCAATCCACTTAGAAACCATTGGATCTTCACTTTTTCATCTCTGATGTACCGGACATACCTAAACAATTCCAAAAACTTATTTGCATATTCATCCATGGCTTGTTGTCCCAATCTCAGCTCATGGAACTCCTTGATCTTGTCATCATAATACATGTCAGAAAGGTATTTCTGCCTGAAATACTTCTTGAACTATTTCCACTTCAGTTTCCTTTCACTGATCCTCTTTACTTTCTTGAAGTGTTCCCACCAAATGGATGCCCTTCCATTCATATTGAATATGGCAGCTCTTGGCTTCATGTTTCCTGAATAATCCTGCACCTGAAAGTACTTCTTTATCCCAAGAAGCCAAGCTTCAACCTCTTGTCCTGTCTTTATCTCAACATCAAATGTAGGAGGTTTAGCTTTCCTAAATTCATCTTGAGAGTGATCCCTATGGTGTCTTCTCCTTTTCCTTTTATGAGAAGATGAACTTGTATCTCCACTAGATTCTTTAGAGTCCGATGGTCCACTAGAAGTCTTTCTTCTTCTCCTAGTGCTGCTCTTACTGCCTTCTGGCCTTGATGTACCTCGTCCAGAATCTATCTTTTTCTGCAAGTCTGTCAAGCTTTCCAATATGGTAGCATTCAACTAATGCTGCTCTTCCTAGGATTTAACTAAGCTTCTCATGGTGGCTGCAACCTCGGAAGGTGTCCCCAGGAATCTCCTTCCATTAGATTCTATGTCCTCATTTCCATTACGGACATTTTCTCCCATGGCATCTTCTGCTTGCTCGTAAGAATCCTGAGCATCATACCCATCATGGGTTCTCATGACTGAACCACCTCTTGCTTTACCACATTGTTCTTTTAGGAGTACTGCTCTTGGAAATTATCTATAGTTCTGCAAATGTGTTAGTAGCAACTATTATATGCATAACATTAATATAAGCCAAACTACTTACCTTTTTCTTCGGGAAATTTAAAAAACAACAATTATGCTAAAACACAAAATTTTCTCTATTTCTTTTCAGCCTTGTGACCACTGACAGTCTGCTGAATCTGATGAAAATCAACTGAAAGACAGTCAAAAACTGCCTGAAAAATCACTGAGAAATGCCCCTTAAAAACCTAAATCTTCTTAGTCCCAATCGGACCTCCTCCAAACTAATTCTCCAACATTGCGGGGGTCAAAACAACTAACTCATCAACGGTCTGTTGCTTGTTCTCCTTTCGGCGTTTTGGCGGTGAGACAACTAAACTCCCGATCTATATCGGCGAGCGAATCAACTGTGCATCGGTTGCATAGTTATCTGAGCAGCCACAATAGCAGAACATGTTCTAATTTCGGTTTCTGCAGGAAAAATGACTAGACTCCCGCTCGGTATTGATGAGCAAACCAACTGTTCATTGGGTGCATAGTTGCTTGAGCACCCGCAACGATGGAAAGAAATCTCACTATGATCTCCGCGGCAACCTGACTAGGCTTCCGATCGGCAATGTCAATTACTGCTCATCGGGAGTTTCGGCGGTCAAAACTCCTAAATCCTCCCACTTTATCGGTGATTTACTCATATTTTCTTCCATCGTATTGACCCTGTCGTGGTCTATTGTCCCGAGTCTTACCGGTGATCGGAACCCCCTAGAAGTTGCGGCATCGGCACTGGGATGCGTTCTTCGTCGGGTGATTAGTCTCTTCAATCTCCGCAACGGCGAACGTCTGCTCAATAATTTTTACCCGTCATGCTCATCGGTGACGGAATCACCTAAGCATTGGCGATGCCATCCACTAACCATCGCCGATGGCCGATGATTCCATGACTAAAAAAAAATTTCCAAATTTTTCTCTTCCTTCCCGAACTTTTATTGGCTCAACGATCGCTTATTTTCTGCCGATCCATTTGTTATCCATCAGCGAAAACTTTCTCTATCTTCTGTTAAATCATCGGCTCCATCTCGCTTATCCTTCGTTGATCAAGTGACTGCTTGTCGTTGACATAATCCACTAATACCTCGGCATTGGTAGTCGGAGCTTCTCCCTGTCGGAAGACTAGTGTGCTAGGCTTCTGCAACGGTGGACACATGAAACACTATCTTCTTCCGATGGTCGACAATTTCGGGCCTTCGACAAAATTTTAAACTTTCTTTACCATGTCGGCAGTCACAAGGTCTATCTGTCGGAAGGATAGTCTTCTAGCTATCCGCAACAACGGCGCTGATCATCTAATACCTTCCATTGTTCATTGGCAATGCATCCTACTAACATGCTCGGATGGTTGACGAAGCCAACACTTAGAAAATTTTCAAATTTTTTCCCAGTTACCATCCGTCGGGTGGCCTTCTCACTAAGTGCCCACTGCATCGGAAGATATTGTCACTAAGTCTTCTGATGGGCCAATGTTTCTGGTACTTAGAAAATTTTCTGAGTTTTCCTGCCACACTTTTCTGATTGCTGCTGGGTAGAAGGCAACCTGCCTTTGCTATCTGATCTGTCATGGCCCCTTCAGGCCCATGCTGTAACTAGAGCTCTAATACCACACTGTAACGTCCCTGAACCTCCAACCGGTGAAGAGGATGCTACAATACATCAAGTAATCTAGGCATCTAGCCCCATGAACATGAAACATACATACATATAGTGCTAAAGCATGATACTTAAAAGATAAAACATTTTATGAAGCATAATCATTCATATACACAACAGAAGAAAAACATATCAATCAACATTCATGCATATATAGATCAGCATTTAACATGTATGTCATCATTCATCAATGGTAATTATAATTGCAGATACAAGTTAGGAAAGAATGCTTATCTTATGAAGAACTTGTTCTGCAACTAGCTACGTCGCTGCAATGCTCCACCCAACCATAGGACCGCGTGCTCTTTAATCTCTCAGTAACGCTGCCACCCCCGAGTCGAGCATGATTCCCCAGGGAATAAGGAACTAACAGGCTTACACAAAGCCAAGGATAACAACCCACAAGGGTACATATTTCATCCAAGCTAACACAGTTGGGTTTATCAGGCGAACAACGGATCATCCAAGCCAACAGAGTTGGGTTTATCAGGCCATCTAGGAGTTGGGGAAGGCTAATGCTAAGCTGGTGTTCCTACACCAGAACCAACCTAGATTCTAGAACACCCACACACACCCAACACAAGGAAATCAGTCCTTTCTCTGCAACACAGTCCCTTAGACCCTGATCTCCCTTCCAATGATATTCAGGGGTTGTGGAGAAGAAAACTGGCTCAACGGCTCTATTTGTGTGGTTCTCAACCCACCAGGTTTATCAAGCATCTCAAGCCCTCATTCACCACTCCAATGCAGTCCGAGGACAAAACCACTGCATGCAAGGACCCAAACAGCTATTCAAGCTTCTACAGGTAAAAACACAGTCAGTCCATTGTGGAAAACAACAACCCACAACAACTATGAACCCATAGTAATTTCTCAATGCAATCGTGGCCAAACAGCAGTCAACACACACACATGAACCCACAACACCCGCTCCTCAATATGATTCACATATGATCGCTGTGAGACTTGCAAAGACCAGAAAATGGTAAGGGAATAGACTCTCAAACTACACCTGATGGAAAAGGTCACTGGAAAATAAAACTGGGAAAGAAATTACGGCCATGGTCCAGCAATAGAGTAGCAGTCTTCAGCTCACGATTCAGTGATGAGGGTTGGAACAAATGCCCAGTCCAAAAATGCGTGGGGAAAATTGATTCTCTATCTGAATGGAAAGAACACAACACATAGACCGACGATCGGTGATGAAACCACAATAGTTTAACGACAACGGGAAAGACCAATGCTTTGTGTGAGCAAGGGAATAATACTCACAGACTAGCAACGCGTGAGAGACAGAGGGTGAACCCTAAACAAAGGAATGCCTATTCCTTTAACTCAGTCCACATGAGGTGAATGAACAACCACCGTTCGATTAGTGGATAGACCATCCGAAATCTAGAAGGTGGTCGTGGAGAGAGTGCAGGCATGTGGGGAGAATGGCCATCGTGGCGTAGTGGCCTTGCTATCAGTGAATAGACACCCCACTAACAATAGAACAATGAAGGTGGTGGTTGGATGAGACAAGGGAGGGTGAGTGAAGAGAGTGGTGACACATGGATTTTCCCCTCCATGGCTTAGGATTTAGATTTCCCCCTCCTTACCCTTAGGAAATCATGCCCCTTATCAATTTAGTTGCAGTGAACATAGCTGGCTGAGTTATTTAATTAAATGCGTGTTTACATGATGCCACATTTAATATATATGCTGCATGTTTTGATATACCATCGGTGACCATTTCAATCCAAAACATATCATAACCAAATCATGGTGGGGCCTTGGCCTTTAGCTCTGCACCAAGATCATTTACAACACATGTATCATATATACTAAATGCAAGCGGGGTCAAAATCAGGGTGTTACAATCCCTTACACACCACAACAAAATGGTGTTGCTAAAAGAAAGAACAGATCACTGAAGGAGATGGAAACCTATATGATGGAGGCTAAGACTTTGCCACCAAAGTTTTGGGCTGAGGCTATAAAATATGCATCCTATATCCAAAATAGGGTGCCTCATAAACAACTTGATGGTATGACTCCTTTCGAAGCTTGGAGTGGGCACAAGCTAGATGTGACCCATTTTAGGATTTTTGGCTCAAAGGCTTGGGCTAGAATTCCAACTGAAAAGAGAACGGATTTGCAGCCCCAAAGATAAGAGTGCCTATTTGTTGGGTATTCTGAATATTCAAAAGGGTACAAATTGATCAACTTGAGCACAAACAAATCCTTCATTGAAAGGAGTGTTCAGTTCCAAGAAGAGCCTTTAGCAGCAGTTGAAGTTGGAGAGTCTTCTTCACCACGAGAACCATTAAATGTAAGTGAAGAGACAAATGAGTTTGTTGATTCTGATATGTCTGATAATGATTATTTAATTGCAGATCCTGACAGTCCTACAAGACCAAAATGGGTAGCAAAGAACATTCATGCAGCTGGGGAACTAGCTGGAAATCCTAGTGAACCTAGGAGGACTGGATCTCAGTTTGAGAGTGCCCTGTGTATGAAAGACCCTTTGTTTGAAGAGAAGTGCTATCTGATAGTTGAATCATACCCACAGACATATGAAGATGCAGCACATGATCCAAGATGGCAAATAGCCATGAAAGAAGAATTCAGCTCACTCCAGAAGAAGAACACTTGGGAACTGGTTGATCTTCCCCCAGGGAGGAAGCTAGTTCAATGTAAGTGGGTTTTCAAACCTAATTTTGCTACTGATGGTTCACCTTTGAAATACAAGGAAATATTGGTATCCAAGGGCTACTCATAGGTACATGGTATTGACTACAATGAAACCTTTGCACCAGTGGCAAAGATGGAGTCCATAAGGCTAGCATTAGCCATTGCAGCTTTGAAGCAGTGGGAGGTACATCACATGGAAGTGAAGTGTGCTTTCCTAAATGGAGATCTTACTGAAGATATTTACATGCAGCAACCTCAAGGGTTTGTGTCTAATCCATATTTTGTGTACAGGTTAAAGAAATCATTGTATGGGCTCAAGCAAGCCCCCAGGGCTTGGTATGCCAAGATTGATGGATTTCTATTGTCATTGAGTTTTGTTCGATGCAAGTCTGATCCTAATGTTTATTTGAAGCTGATTCATGGTTATTTGATGATTATTGTATTGTATTTGGATGACCTTCTGATTACAGGAAGTTCAAAGAAAGAGATTTCCTCCTTGAAGGATGCAATGAACCATGCATTTTATATGACCAATTTGGGGTTGTTGAGCCAATTCTTGGGTCTCGAAATAGCTCAATCCCAACATGGAATAAAATTACATCAGTCCATGTATGCTTTAGATTTGCTGAACAAGTTCAACATGAAAAATTGCAAGCCAAGCAAGACTCCCTTCCTTTCAGGAGTTAAGCTTGAAGAAGCAGGTTCTTCTCCTATGGTAAATAATACACTGTATAGGTAGTTGATTGGGTGTTTTCTTTACATTACACACTCTCGACCTGATATTTCTTATGCAGTAAGTGTGGCTTCAAGATACATGGATCAGCCTCATGAGATTCATTGGAGAGCAGCCAAAATGATCCTTAACTTTGTTCAGGAAACAAGAACTCATGGGATCTTCTACAAAGCTAAATATGATCTTGATTTGATTGGGTTTACTGATAGTGATTGGGTAGGTGACAACACAGATCAAAATTCAACATCAAGATATGTGTTCATGCTTGCTGAAGGACCAATCAACTGGTCAAGCAAGAAACAGAGTGCCATAGCAATCTCATCTACAGAAGCAGAGTACAAAGGAGTTGTAAATGCAACAACTCAATGTTTATGGTTGCAAGGGATACTTGGTGAGTGTGGCTTCGAATCATAGTTTTCAACTATTATCTATTGTGATAATTAGAGTACCATTCAAATCTGCAATGATCCAGTTCATAGATAGAGAACCAAACACATTGAGATCCATATGCACTACATCAGACAGCTTGTGCATGATGGCACCGTTCACCTTTTCTTCTGTGCATCTTCAGAACAAGTGGCATACATCTTCACCAAAGTTTTTTGTGAGAAGACGTTCAGCAATATCAAATCACTACCGGGGATTGCTGATCATGCTGTGAAGCATTATTGATGACAATATTTTTAAATTTTGTTTTACTGTCCATATTTAAGGGAGGATTTTCCCACTGGGTTTTTGCCTCTTTCCTTGGTTAAATGGACATGCAATATGTAAAGAGTGACTAAACCTTGTTTCTAGGCCCTATAGTTTTCTGATATTTACTCATAAATTCAGGCTTAATGGGGGGTGTTAGAATAATCAACCCATAGTTAGCTACCTTAGACATAAATTAATCCATTTTTGTCTTATTTGCCTAGTTTCCTATATTCCACTCTATGCAAGTTGTCATCCACACGTCCTAGAAGTCAAACTTGCTAAAAATGATTCATGGAGTGCTTGGGAAACCTCCTGGAATCCATATTTAACATATCTTCTTTATTCCAGATCCTCCCTAGCGCATATCTGCTTTTTTTGCTAAGTTGCCTGCTTTATTGAGATTTATGGCAAAAGGGAAAGTAAGACTAGGTGTAGTTGACTTGTTTTTTGCGCTCATCATCCTCCATTATTTTCTCCTAGTAAAAGCATGCATGAGTTGTCTTTCCATCACTTATTATCTTGCCTACTTGAATTTTCCAATTCGTGAGCTTCTAAGTAGATTTGGAAACTGCTTTATGCACATATGGGGGATTTGACTAGATTTAGTAAGCCTACTTTTTTACAATTTCGAATGGCATCCTTATGCATTCAAATATCTCATGTAATTATATATTGTAGCAGCCTATTAATTTGCATGGTTGGCTATTGTACACTTATTCAATACAGATTAGTGTTATGCTCCAATTTCAGTCTCCTTTGTGTGTAATTTTGCATGTTTGATTAGCAATTTTGTGAGTGCAATTGTTCTATCACTTGGGTTCAGTTTCCACACTAAGCATATCCTATAAACTAGAATTTTTGATGATATTACCAGGTTATACAGATTCAACAAATTTGGTTCAACACATTTTCCCTAAGTTTTTATTATTAATAGGGATGACTTGAGAAAACTTTGGCATGAGTGATTTGGTAATTTAAACTATCGCTCATTACACCAACTATATAATAAAAAACTGGCGGTCTTCCTTCCTCTCGTCTCTTGTGGAGATGGTGTTTCCCTTGGGTGTATTCTCTATAAATATCATCAAGACAATTATGAAAAATGTGCCTCTTTAACGCTTCAACCCCCTTCCAGCTTCATCACAATGATTTATGTGTTTTGCTTCCTTTTTCTTCTTTTTTTGGATTCAACCATTTCTTATTTTTCATTAATGACTTCTCCAGACGCAATTGGGTTTACTTCTTAAAACTTAAGAATTAATTTTTTGACAAATTCTTGGTCTACAAGGCCTTTGTATAAAAACAATTTGGACATCAAATACAAAGGTTAAGAACAAATAATGGAGGCAATATGTCATACAAAAAATTTACAAATCACTACACTGCATAGGGAATTAAAATGCAACATATTGTTCCATACACACTACAACAAAATGATATTGTCGAGAAAAAAACGTACATTAAAAGAAATGGCTAATTGTATGATCCAACGTAGGGATTAAGTCTTCATTTTTGGGTTCAATCCATTAACTATGTCAATTACATAGTGAATCACACTCCCACCAAGGCTCTAAATTATATAACACTGGAAGAAGAATCGAATAACATTAATCCAAATGTTAGCCACTTTTGTGTGTTCGATAATGAAGCATGGGATCACATTCCTGATGAAAAATGGAAAGCATTACAACCTAGGAGCGAAAATTTCATATTTGTTGGATATTCAAAAGATGTAAAAGGTTATAGACTTCTTCAATCACATTCAAATATGTTAAATTTAATGAAAATATGTCTTCCCGTGAGCCTAATTTGATGTCTATACCATCTTCGTCCTGCAAGCCATGTTTGACGATTGTGCCACCTTATACTCCCAACTTATTTGATAGTGTTCCTACTCTAGATTATTCTTCTTATGATGACAATAAGGATGAAAAACCACCTCTACCTTCTCATTTTCCTCCATTTGCACTAACACAACTGCTTCCACAATGGGTTCCTACAAGATATGAAGAAACTAGTGATCTTGTTGGTGATATTAGAGACCATTGTTGAATGCATTCACAATTACAACGAGCCTCTTGTCAATTGCCTCATAGTTAGATCTAGAGAAATGATCACAATCTAAGTATTTTACAAAATATGCAAGAGAACAACAAAAGAGAGCATAATAGCATACACAAATGTAGTCAATATTTGATATTATCATGTCAGTACAACTTTTACATATGTGTGGTACATACTTATAGAAAAATGGGGAAAATTCATGAGCCCTTGGGATCCATCTAGATGCATACAAGTGTTAGGCTAGGATTTGACCCTTAAACCCCCCTAGGTTGACCAATAAGCTTCCAAACCATACCAAACTATCATGAATTCTAGTGTGAACATGGCTAGAGCATGCTTGGATCATAAATGAGGGAAGGATAAGCATGGGAGAGCACATGGGTGAGTGGGAGAGTCTCAAGGAGGCAATAAATTCCTAAGAAGACCACAAAACAACCACATTCACACACTAGTGCCCCTATTCAAATATGGAGGTGTTTTTCAATTAATGCAGGAACCTGGATGACATAATGATAAAAGTAGAGCACCTCAACTATCAATTAATGAGCCAGAATCACCTAATTGACCATTATTTATCAATATAACCTAAGGTAGACCATACAACATAAGCACAAGGAAAATGATTATGTCTCCCAGGTAGATCACCATGGTAATAAGGTAGATTATTTCTGTAAAACCACCCCTTAATATTAACTTAGTAAAAATTATACAAATGATTTATTAAGGCCTTGGAAACTAAGGCACAATTCACCTTTTACAACAAAATTTTATTAATCCATGTAACCGAGGTAAGGAGGAAAACCTCATGGGACAAAACCTCCCCTCAAAAAATGGACATGACAGAGATGATAAAAAATTCCTTCAACGGGTCCTCTTCTTCAATTGGATGAACTGAAAGAACAACTCCTTGGTGATGGACTTGGTGAAGATGTTGTGGATGCCAAGATCATGCATCAATGCATCAAAGTGTTGTAGGCAAAGATCATGTGGAGAGACCCTTTGATGGTCATAATTTGATGATGGAGGAGCATCATAAGAATTTATTTTTCTACAAGCATACTCTGATATAGAAGCATGATCAAGCATGGAAGATATATCTCTGCAAACTCTTTCCCAAATAACATCAAAAGATTCGACAAAATCTACTTCATGTGTAGCTGCCATATCATGAATAAAACCATGAATATTCTTCCCAATTTGATGGATAAAATTCATAACTCCATAGAAAATCTCATAAGACTCTGAGGTATCATAATACATGTCATATACAACAGAAAATATCATATTTATGGTGTCTCCATGAGTGAATGGGTCCATAGAGAGAGAATATTGAGCAGCTATATCACATTTACAGTTGAGCGAACCTAGAGGGTTTGAAGACTTGAGAATTGAACCATGGGTGGAAAAAGAAAGTCCAGACATATGGAAAAATAGTTCCATTAAGTAAAATAACATGGCTCTCCAACCAATTAAATACATACAAGACATAAAAGCAACATACACAAGTGACATAGTGCTGGAAACTAGGCATTTTTGAGATTTTCCAACTGGAGAACTTGAGGGTTTTCGGATCTTTTGGTCATGAAATGGTTTGGGAAATGATTCTATGAATGTCATAGGTTGTATATAAGCCTTCATATCACCTTTAGAATCAGAATTGGAAATATCTTATTGGATTGGGAATTGGTTTTCAGAAGGCACATAAAAAACTAGTGAAAATTGACTAGTTTCTGGAGGAAGCTTCGGTAAATTGGTTTGGGTTTCTTCCAAGGAATGGATAGAAGATTTAGATTCTGATATATCAAAAGGTAAATAAGAAACAGATCCATCTGAACCAGAGACATCAGAAATGGGTTTCAACCATGCACACAAAGCATGTACAAGCTTACCATCTTCTTGCTTGCGCTCCCATCTTCTTCCAAATTCTAGAAGATCAATATGGTTCTCGTCAAGGAGATTTTTCATGATGTCTATCTTCTTTCTGAAGAAATATATTTAATATGTGAACCTCTGCAATAACCACATGTGTTTCTCTCTCTCTTGTTCTTTCTCCTCTTGGATATTTAACTCCCATCAATAGAATTGGAGCTTTATGTACTTGAATGCTTCTTCTCTTTCTCTCTTTGATTCAAATATTTCTTCTTGCCCTGGGATTGATTTGATACACCAGCAGAAATAACTTGATCCTTGGTGGGTTTTATGGTACCCATTTGTACTAACTTTTCTTTCTCTTGAGTCAAAGACCTCATGAAGTCTCCTAGCGCAGGAATCCTCCAATTTCTAAATGTGAGATTGCTTGAGTGGAATGTCAAAAAAACATAGAACACTCAGGACCTAGATTAGAAAGGATAAACAAAATCAATTGATCCTCTTTCTTCTCTATGCCACACTGATTTAGATGAAGCACTTGCACTTTGAACTTGGTAAAGAAGTCTTGGATAGTCTCATAGTGAGCTAGGCTCAGGGAGATTAGCTCATTCTCAAGCTCATGGCCTCTCATCTTATCAGTCTTACCAAATAGTCACTCAATATTGAGCCAAACTTCATTAGGTGTGACAATACTGTCTACATGAAAGAGGAGATCCCTCAAAATGAAGAGGAAAATATTTCCAAAATCTTCATCAATTCGATTGAAGTACTTAGCTTTCTCTCCTGCAGAGCTCGGCCCGACTCCAATCCCCATGGTGACTCTATACAGGCCTTTTGACCTTAAATAGATCACCATTTTGACCTTCCATTTAAAATAGTTGAATGGGGTAAGAAATAGCCGAGTCTGCTCCACCTTGCTTGTGCATTATGTGATAAAAAACGTTGTTAAATCTGCAATGCAAACACTCAAATTTCTAGAAAATTCCCTAAACAACAAATCAAACCTCTTTATATTTTTTTTGCAGCTCCACCAGCTTTGATACCATGTCAGAATTGCCTCACTGTTAAATCTAGGAGATATATCAATGATCAAAATCTAAGTATTTGACAAAATATGCAAGTGAACAACAAAAGAGAGCATAATAGCATACACAAATGTAGTCAATATTTGATATTATTATGATAGAATAACTTGTACATATGTGTGGTATATACCTATAGAAAAATGGGGCAAATTCGTGAGCCCTTGGGAGCCATTTGGATGCATACAAGTGTCAGGTTAGGATTTGACCCATAAACCCCCCCTAGGTTGACCAATAAGATTCCAAATCATACCAAACAATAAAAAATGCTAGTGTGAACATGGATGGAGCATGCTTGGTTCATAATTGAGGGAATGCTAAGCATGGGAGAGCACATGGGTGAGTGGGAGAGTCTCTAGGAGGCAATAAATTCCCAATAAGACCACAAAACAACCACATTCACACACTAGTGCCCCTAGTCAAAGATGGAAGTGGTTTTCAATTAATGTAGGAGCCTAGATAACATAATGATCAAAGTAAAGCGCCTCAACTATCAATTGATGAGCCATAATCACCTAATTGACTAGAATTAATTAATACAACCTAAGTTAGACCATACAACATAAGCACAAGGCAAATGATTATGTCTCGTAGGTAGATCACCATGGTACTAAGGTAGATTATTTCTCTAACATATTTCGAATCAGGTAATTTCAGAGACTCATGATCCAAATACATTTGCAGAAGCTTCAAGCCATATGGATTGGGATGCAATTATGAATGAATAATATCATTCCTTAATGGAAAACAATACTTGGGATCTTGTACCTCTTCCAAAAGGAAGAAAAAATTTCATAAGTAAATGGGTCTATAGAACTAAGTATGCCTATGATGGAAGTGTTGGCTTCTCTAGGATCATCATCATGAGACGTTCGAAGCCTAAAAGTTTTTAGGGAGGTAGGTATGCTATAAATATCAGTTTTGGAAGGAGGCTCAAATTTTTTTCTTTTATGGAGTCGGTTTGAAAAATACAAAGTTTAATTAGCAAAATTCTTTTATAATTTCCAAATTTTTATAGTTTATAAAAATATTTAATAAAACCAACAATTCCAACTAGGGTATAAACTCTGATAAATTAGTTTTTAATTAAAACTTTTAAATTGTTTAATAAATTTTATTATTAAAATTTTTAAAAAAAATTTAGAACTAAACTTTAAAAAAAATTTAGAATTAAACTTAATTTTTTTTTTCTGCTTAAAACTTTTAATTTTAACATAAAAACTTTAAATAAAATTAACTTTTTATAATAATTTTTTATGAGTTTTAATTTAAATTTTAGGATTTTTTTATAAAAGTTTGATAGTGTAATTTGAAATCTTTATAATATAAATTATTAACTTTTTTTTTAACTTTAATTTTTTTTAATTTTAAAAGCTTTATGGAGGAGAGTTTTAATTTAAAATTTTTAATTTTAGGAATTTTATAAAAGTTTGATAATGTAATTTGGAATCTTTATAGTATTAATTAATAAATTTTTAACTTTAAATTTTTAAATTTTTTTTAAGGGCTTTATGGAGGAGACTTAAGGGTTCCTAGTTTCAAGTTAATAAATATTAAGAGTTTTTAGTTTTTTTAATTTATTAAAGGGGGAAGTAAGTTCAAAGTTTTAAAGATTTAAAGGAGCTAACTAACTGAGGTGAAGGATGCTAAGGTTTTGAGAAGAGAAAGACCTCAACCAACTCATCATAAATCAGGTGATAGACAATGAGGGTTTTTTAGTTGAAGGGAATGTAGGAGAGGTTTCCAGGAGTCACTAAGCTTTGCACCATCGTCACTGTTAAGGCAGTTGTGGCTTAAATTGATTTCGATTTTCTCCCTGATTTTTCACTTTATAAGGTTGTCTTCTCTAGCTAGGACTTTAGCGTTCTCCAAACATATTTGGTGACCTATTAAGTGTGAATCTTCAGCGAGGGCCGATTTCTTATGTCTATCATGTCTTAGGTCAGTGCTATGTTCCTTGAATCTTGTTTCCATGGATCGCCCAGTTTCGCCTATGTATAGTTTTTCACAAGAGCAAGGGATGGAGTACACGCTGTTGTAAGTCTTTAGATTAATTGGGTCCTTTAAGGAGTCCACCATGTTCCTGATAGTGTTGGGAGGGGTGAAGAAAGTTTGGATCTTGTTTCTTTTTAAAGTTTTAGCTAATTTGTTTGTGGTTCCTTTAATGTACGGGAGAAAAATTCTCTGCACATTGTCGTCACTTTTCTCAATAGTCTTTTTCTTCTTTTCCTTGTTGGCGGAAGCAACAATTTTCCTGAACTGTTTACCATTGTACCCATTCTCCTCAAAGACTTTTTCTAGGTGATCAATTTCCTCTTTAATGTGTTATTTGTCCGAGATTCCAAGTACTCTTGTAACGAGGGTATTGATCACACCAACCTTTTACGGAGGGAAGTGGTGTGAGTTGGCATGCATATATCTATCTGTGTGAGTCTTTTTTCTAAACACCTGGTGGGAAATCGATCCGTCTTTGTTTCTTGAGACTAGGAAATCAAGGAAGGGTAAGCTTCTGTTTTCTTCAGTCTCCGTGGTAAACTTTATGTTGCTATTTTGGCTATTGAGGTGTTCAAGAAACTGAGATAAGTTGCTTTTTTCGTGTGGTCACACTGCATCAGTGTCATCGACGTAGCATTTCCATCTTTTGGGTTTAAGAGGGGCAAGGTCCAAGGCTCGTCTTTTGAAACTCTCCATGTACAGGTTGGCCATGATTGGGGAGAGGGGTGATCCCATCGCCACACCTTCAATCTATTCATAGAATTCATCTCTAAAGGTAAGGTAAGTGGATCTTAAGCAAACCTCCACTAGTTTGGCATTTTCCTCATTGGTGAGCTCCCTGATGGTTTCGAAGGCATCTGTGACCGAAATATTTGTATATAAAGAGACCACATCAAAACTTACCAGAATGTCATTCTCATCTAGTGTTTCATTGGAGATTTCCTGGATCCAACTTAAACTATCAAACTTTTATAAAAAAATCCTAAAATTTAAATTAAAACTCATAAAAATTTATTATAAAAAGTTAATTTTATTTAAAGTTTTTATGTTAAAATTAAAAGTTTTAAGCATAATTTTTTTTTAAAAGTTTAATTCTAGTTTTTTTTTTAAGTTTAATTCTAATTTTAAAAAAAAAAATTAATAATAAAATTTATTAAACAATTTAAAAGTTTTAATTAAAAACTAATTTATCAGCGTTTATACCCTAGTTGGAATTGTTGGTTTTATTAAATATTTTTATAAACTATAAAATTTGGAAATTATAAAAGAATTTTGCTAATTAAACTTTATATTTTTCAAACCGACTCCACAAAAGAAAAAAAATTGAGCCTCCTTCTAAAACTGATATTCATAGCATACCTACCTCCCTAAACATTTTTAGGCTTCGAACGTCTCCCCTGATGATGATCCCAGAGAAGGGGTCGAAATGTCGAATTTTAAATTCTTGCAACACAGTTCTCTTCGACTCTCAATTTAATTTTTTTGTAAATGACTATCTTCAAACAGGTAGAATCCCTCCATGGAAGGGATACGCTGAAAGCCTTGAAGCTACTGGAAGTAACCCGGATAAAAATTGCCCAAAAAACCACAAACATCGATTTCCTAAAGAAATGTCGAGACCAAAACATCATTCCTCAATTCGCCCAAGTTAAACACCCCCTACGCACCTCCAGAAATGATTACATGTTTAAAAACTTGAGCCTGCCACTGATTAGGGAATAATTAAAAAAGACTTGCTCTGAAATTCATAGGCTCTCTGAAAACGCTTGCCAACTCCAGCTAAAGCTTGCAAACAAAATAGAAACCAGTCTGTGGAACCGCGTGGACTCAATGATGGACATGAAGAGCAATAGTAGGAGGCAAAGGGCCACAAAAGCTCAGAACAAGAAATTTATAAACCTGCACAATGAGCAAGAGAGAAAGGTACAGGCCGCGTGTGAGAAGAAGTCCAATGTGATCAATCTATCCACCGCTGAGCTGAATGAGGATTCGATCAGGGTATTAGAGTATGGATTAAATTTTGCAACTGCTCCCAAAAGCGTGCCCACCAAGGAGTTGATTTGCAGCATAGAGAGTACTGTTGCACACCTCCCAGATGACAATGCTGAAGAATTGCGCTAGGAATGCGCGGTGATCCTCAGAAAAGCGAGAGCCCCGAAACCCAATATTTCTAAGGAAGAATTGACGGCTTTGATGAACCTTCGACGCAACAGAGATATTAAAATCATTAAAGCTGATAAGGGCAACGCAACGGTAGTCTTGGACACTGCCAATTACAACAGAAAGATGATTGATGATTGAGCACCTTGCTTGCGGGAGTTATCGTAGTATTGAAAAAGACCCCAGCAAAACAATACATGAGAAGGTGGCACATGCAATTATGAATTCAAACCTTGACGAGAGTTTGAAAAAGAAAATCCTTCCCAATTAAGGAACGATGCCACAGATATATGGGTTTCCCAAAGTGCACAAGAACGGAGCCCCCCTTCGTCCCATTGTAAACACTATCAGTCCCCCCACTTACAAACTAGCAAAATACTTGGAAAACCTTCTCAAACCTTTAGTTGGAAGAACAAGCTCTTTTGTAAAGGACTCAGCCAGTTGGATCCAGGAAATCTCTAATGAAACACTAGATGAGAATGACATTCTGGTAAGTTTTGATGTGGTCTCTTTATATATAAAGATTCCGGTCACAGATGCGATTGAAACCATCAGGGAGATCACCAATGAGGAAATTGCCAAACTAGTGGAGGTTTACTTAAGATCCACTTACTTTACCTTCAAAGATGAATTCTATGAATAGATTGAAGGTGTGGTGATGGGCTCACCCCTCTCCCCAATCATGGCCAACCTGTACATGGAGAGATTTGAAACACAAGCCTTGGACATTGCCCCTCTTAAACCCAAAAGATGGAAATGCTACATCGATGACACTAATGTAGTGTGGCCACAAGGAAGAAGCAGCTTATCTCAGTTTCTTGAACACCTCAATAGCCAAAATAGCAACATAAATTTTACCATGGAGATTGAAGAAAACATAAGCTTACCCTTCCTCGATGTCCTAGTCTCAAGAAACAAAGACGGATCAATTTCCCACCAGGCATTTAGAAAAAAGACTCACACATATAGATATCTGCATGCCAACTCACACCACTTCCCTCCACAAAAGGTTGGTGTGATCAATACCCTGGTTACAAGAGCACTTAGAATCTCGGACAAAGAACACATTAAAGAGGAAATTGATCACCTAGAAAAAGTCTTTGAGGAGAATGGGTACAATGGTAAACAGTTCAGGAAAATTGTTGCTTCCACCAACAAGGAAAAGAAGAAAAAGACTATTGAGAAAAGTGACGACAATGTGCAAAGAATTTTCCTCTCGTACATTAAAGGAACCACAGACAAATTAGCTAAAAATTTAAAAAGAAACAATATCCAAACCTTCTTCACCCCTCCCAACACTATTAGGAACACGGTGGACTCCTTAAAGGACCCAATTAATCCGAAGACTTACAAAGGCGTGTACTCCATCCCTTACTCTTGTGAAAAACTATACATATGGGAAACTGGGCGATCCATGGAAACAAGATTCAAGGAACATAGCGCTGACCTAAGACATGATAGACATAAGAAATCATCCCTCGCTGAACATTCACACTTAACAGGGCACCAAATATGTTTGGAGAACGCTAAAGTCCTAGCTAGAGAAGACAACCTTATAAAGCGAAAAATTAGGGAGAAAATCAAAATCAATTTATGTCACAACTTCCTTAACAGGGACGATGGTGCAAAGCTTAGTGACTCCTGGAAACCTCTCCTACACTCCCTTCAACTAAAAAACCCTCATCATCTATCACCTGATTTATGATGAGTTGGTTGAGGTCTTTCTCTTCTCAAAACCTTAGCATCCTTCACCTCAGTTAGTTAGCTCCTTTAAAGCTTTAAAACTTTGAACGTACTTCCCCCCTTTAATAAATTAAAAAACCTAAAAACTCTTGATCTTTATTAACTTGAAACTAAGAACCCTTAAGTCTCCTCCATAAAGCCCTTAAAAATTTTTAAAAAATTTACAGTTAAAAATTTATTAATTAATACTATAAAGATTCCAAATTACATTATGAAACTTTTATAAAATTCCTAAAATTTTAAATTTTAAATTAAAATTCTCCTCCATAAAGCTTTTAAAATTAAAAAAATTAAAATTAAAAAAAAATTAATAATTTATATTATAAAGATTTCAAATTACACTATCAAACTTTTATAAAAAAATCCTAAAATTTAAATTAAAACTCATAAAAATTTATTATAAAAAGTTAATTTTATTTAAAGTTTTTATGTTAAAATTAAAAGTTTTAAGTATAATTTTTTTTTTAAGTTTAATTCTAAAATTTTATTTTTAAGTATATTTCTAAAAAAAATTTAAAAATTTTAATAATAAAATTTATTAAACAATTTAAAAGTTTTAATTAAAAACTAATTTATCAGCGTTTATACCCTAGTTGGAATTGTTGGTTTTATTAAATATTTTTATAAACTATAAAATTTGGAAATCATAAAAGAATTTTACTAATTAAACTTTGTATTTTTCAAACCGACTCCACAAAAGAAAAAGTGTTGAGCCTCCTTCCAAAACTGATATTTATAGCATACCTACCTCCCTAAAAACTTTCAGGCTTCAAACGTCTCCTGATGATGATCCCAGAGAAGGGGTCGAAACGTCGAATTTTAAATTCTTACAACACAGCTCTCTTCGACTCTCAATTTAATTTATGTGTAAATGACTATCTTGAAACAAGGTTAGTTGCCAAATAATTTTCCCAAGTTGAAGGAATTGACTATAATGAAACCTTTGTCACTGTCACCAAAATGAACTCCATAATCCTTGTTATTTCCCTTCTCTCTTCACATAAATGGGAGATCCATCAAATGGATTTCAAGTCCATCCTTGTTTGTTTCCTTAATAAATCTCTCTATGGCCTTAGGAAATGTCCTTGAGATTGGTATGCTAAAATGGATAGATTTCTCCTTGAAACTATTTTTTTCTAGATGCCATTCTAACCCCAATGTATATACCAAGAAAATAGGAAACCATATCATCCTTGTCCTTTATGTTGATGACTTTATTCTTACTAGTAGTAACCATAAAATGTTAACCCATATGAAATACAGCCTTAAAAAGAAATTTGAAAAGATAGACTTAGGACATTTGCATTGTTTTCTTGACCTCCAAGTCCTACAAACAAAAGAAGAAAATTTTATTTCGCAGTCTCAATATGCTTGTGACCTTCTTTGTCACTTTCACATGGATGATTGTAAACCAACCCCATATCCCTTCTAGTATGGAGTGAATATTTCTACCACCTACACTACACCCAAAGTAGATGCTACCTTGTATAATCAATTAGTTGGTAGTATTTTGTACATGACTCGTAATCATCTTGATATTTCCTTTTTTATTGGTCTTGTTTCCTGGTATATGAAAACACCCCATGAAATCCATTGGAAAGCATAAAAAATGATACTTCAGTATATATGTGGTACAATTCAGTTTGGGATTCATTACAGTTAAGGTGGGACTCTTTTGTTGGTTGATTTCACCAATTTAGATTGTATTGGTAACCCTAATGACCAGAAGTCTAGTCCATGATATGTTTTCAGTCTTGTATCTGAACCTCTCACTTTGGATTGTAGTAAACAACAATATATTTCTCTTTAATCATCAGAAGCAAAGTATTAGTTTCAATTAAATCAAGGAATGAATCCTTGTGGATTAGATAGATCCTTTCAAAGTTTGGATTTGAGTAGTAGAATATCACTACCCTTTAGTGTGACAATCAAAGTTCTATCAAGCTCACCAAAGATCCACTTCAACGTCAACACGACAAACACCTTCATCTAAAAATGCACTTCATCAAAAAGTAGATTCAGGATCATGTTCTTGACGTGCCATTCTTCCCTACAAATGATCAAGTTTCAGACATCTTCACAAAGTCTATTACAAAAGAGAAGTTTTATAAACTTTAATCTATGTTAGGAGCTTAGGCCAAATTTTTCATTAAGGGGGGATAGGATCTAATGCCTCCTTATTTCTATTGTGACACTTTTGTAAATGCTTCAATCATATCCCAAGTTGTTCATAAATGAGGATATGAGGATATTTAGACACTTAAGCTGAGCTTGGTATAATCTATATTTTGGTAAAGTGTGTTTCTTTAGTATGCATTGTGCTTATGTAATTTGGAAATTACGATATGTTCTATACATAGAGTGATCTGACAATTCATACTCACTTCAATCTTAATGGCTATTGATTTGTGGCTTAGCAATTGATTGGTCCAAGATCTCTATTTAAATAACACGGAGGGTCATTCAGTGGATGATCAATTGTGAGAAAATAATATGTAGAGAAAATTTTCATTTTCTTAATATATTGCCTCAAGTAGCTATTTGGTTGGGGCAGTGGATCATTTCCCTCTCTGTGGGTTTTAACCACATAAAACATTGGTATGTTAATCTATTATATGTTTTTGTGAGCAGTTTCTTAAGGTGTTCGATCTTTTAGAAATATCTTGTATTATTCAAACACCATGAGTGATTGATAAGGAATTATGAAAATCATGCCATATATATAATTATTTGCTTTGTTGAAGAAATTTTGTGGATGTGCATATGTGAAAATTGGATTGGTGAAATGCATGGAATGGAATTATTATTACAAAAACCAAACACAAAAATAAACCAAAAACACAAACAGAGAGAATAGTTCTTCTCTTCTATCAAATGAAGAGAAAAAAAATTTCTTTATAATAATTACATGACATAAACCCTAACAACTCAAATCCCAATTGTATAAACCCTAAAATGACTTATGTGTAATTTAATAAAATAATTAAATGTAAACTAACCCAAGTCGTCAAGTGACTTTAGTAATATGCCTATGCATATTTTCTAGATGACCTTTATATTCTAACACCCTCCCTTAATAGTCAATCTAGAAAATACATCAAGTTTGTCCCTGAATTTTACAATTTTTTCTAAACCCAAAGACTTGGTGAAAATGTTTGTAATATGATCCTCTATAGGAGAATATTGTAGCTAAATAGTTCCATCTAATAAAAGTTGTTAGATCAAGTAAAAATGAATGCCAATATGTTTGGTACACTAGTGGCAGATTGGATTCTTTGCTATCTTAAGAACTCATTGATTATCATGGTACAATAAGGTAGGCTCATTTGGTTGGATATTCATATCTACAAATATCTACCTAATCCAAACTACTTCACATGCTCCTTTCATTATTGCACAATATTTTGCTTCAATTGAATAAAGGGAGACACCATGTTGCTTCTTGTTGATCCATAGAATGATCCAATAACAAGACTAAAAACCATAACCTGATGTGTATCTCATGTTATCCATTGATACTACCCAATATGAGTCTATATCACCACACATCTGAGGTTCTTTGTTCCCTCCATATAGAATTGCAAAATCTAATGTTTCTTTCACATATTGTAGCACTCTTTTCTTATTGTCCAATGTTCTACATTTGGAGCCATCATCAATCAAAATATGTAGTTAACTAGAAAACTCAAGTCACATCTAGTAGCTGTAATATATATCAAGCTCCCCATTAGTTTCCTATAGACTAATTAATTATCTACTTGAGAACCAATCTTGGTTGAAAGTTCCATCCCTTCCCCACATGTGTATATGATGTTTGAAATCTATCATTTTGGACTTGTGTAACAAAATTTTGGCATAGTTTGTATCTGAATGAAAAATAAGTTTATTTATTTTCCAAACTTATATACCTAAACAATAATGTAGGATGCTTAAGTCATTCATGTCAAAATTTGCACATAAACTGGATATAATTGTGATATATTCCCTACATCGCTACCTATGATGATGATTTCGTCTACATATATTACCAGAATAATTACATCATATCCAATTATTTTGATGTAAATATTGGGATTTAAATGACTTCAATGGAGCCCTTGTTCACCCAAATACTTGTTAATTTTGATGTGCCATGCTCTAGGTGCCTACTTTAATCCATAAGGATATTTCTTCAGTTGATAGACTAGATGTTATTTCCTTAGAACCTAAAAACCTTGTGTCTAGTACATGTATATTTCTTCCTCCAAATTCTACATTGAGGAAGGCCCTCTTCACATCCATCTAGTATAGTTTCCAACAAAATTTTACTTCCATGGCTACAACTAAATGGATTGTGCTCATATTTGTTGTGGGAGAAAAGGTCTCATCATAATAAGTTCCTTCTTTATGTGCAAATTCCTTTGCAACTATTATTTCCTTATTCTTTTCAAGTTCCCCATTTGTTTTGCACTTGAATTTATACACCCATTTATATCCAATGGATTTATTTCCTAGTCGTATCTTTGTAAGAACCCATGTTTGATTTTTCATGAAAATATCATGTTTGGATTGCATGGCCTTCTCCCATTCCAATATTCCTTTGGCATCTTCATATTCCTAAGATTCATATAAAAAAGAAAAATTGGCTGTAACAAATTTTGTTTCTCTTCTTGGTATTCTTAGTCTTCTTGGTCTTCTTTCTACCCTCATCTCATTTAGTCGAACATGTCGAATGGTGTTGTGCCACCATTTTGGCCTCTTCTCAGGATCCCCTTCTTTTATATCAACACTATCATTTTGCTAATTCAGAGTACTTACAATAGTTTTATGACTGATATTTTCCATAAACTCATCCTCATAATTCTTCGCCCATTCAGGTGGAAGTGGTGAAAACATCCTTCACGAGTTGTTAGTTAAAGCTTCTTCATTCTCAGATATTTTTCATATCCAAATTCATCTAAAATAACTCTGAATTATCATTAACCAATGTTAAATAAATGTAACTATGGAAGATATTATATTTGTTATTATTATTATTATTATTTACCCCTTCCGGAGATGTCATTCCTTCAACTAGGGATGTAATTGATATATTTGGTCATGTAAAGTCTTTAGGTAAAACCTTCATTGTAATTCGGGTCTGTAGTACCCACAAAGGTATTATTAAAATGTATTTTTGTGTCTTCCAAGGCAAGATGACCCTAGCATCAAGGATAAATTAGCCTTGTTGGTTTATTAGGCCTCTCATCTTATTAGTATAAATAGGAGAGGCTCCTCCCTCATTTGGACAAGTTGTGCACTCAAGCAAGTTTGCTAGAGAAAGGATAAACACTCCATTCAAGGTAAAGGAAGTTGTGTGGTCTTATTTCTTGAGTCTTACATTGTACTTGGTTAAATTATATATCAAGAAAGTTTTTTTGGGTTTTCTTCCCCACAAGGGTTTCCCAGGATAAATATTTGTGTTCCCTTTTCTGTTGTACTTGTTGTTCTTTCAGTGATCCTTTTGTTTTGGCATAACAATATATTTGGAAAGAAAAAATTAACATGGTATCAAATCCAACCTGAAAGAAGACATTGTGCTACAATTCATTCCACAGTCCAACAAGATAGGGTTCACTATTTTGGGAACCTTCCTCCACATATCAATCGAAAAATAATTTCCATTCAACTCTCCCTAGGAGGGCGCATATTTTGGTCGAAACAGTTTTCAATTCTGGGGATTTTCATTTTTTGACCTGCCACTATTTCTAGGAGAAAATAGGGCATAATAATTTTCAAGGTACTATCCCCAGATTCCAAAAAATAAAGATACAATATAACTCACCTTGGGGAGGAAAATATTTTCCTCCACTCATCTCTACAAGTGATCATAGCTGAAAAATTAGGGTTTTCCAGTAAATCCCTGGGCCATCCTGAAGTTGGTTCCAGAAGTAGTCCTAAAACTAGTAAGTACTATCTCCTATCTTTCCATTTGATGTTCTCATTCATTAAATATGGAAAACAGTACCAAGCTTGATGAAAATATTGAAGGAGCAGATAATTTCAAAACATGGAAGTATAGAGTCATGCTCATTCTTGAAGAACATGACCTAGAAGTCTACATGAAATAAGAGGCCAAGGAACCAAAGGGAGATGAGGAAAAATCTGAGTTCAAGAAGGATATGATAAAATCCAAGATGATCATAGTTGACTCTATCAAGGATCACTTGATCCCCCAAGTGTATTAAAAAAATACTCTAAAGGAAAGGTTTGATGCACTAACCAGTTTGTTTGAAGGGAAGAACATCAATAGGAGAATGACCTTGAGAAACCAACTCAAGGGTGTGAAGATGCAAAAGGAAAAAACCATGGAGTCATACTTCTCTAGAGTATCTCAAATCAAAGAACAGTTAGAATCCATTGGTGACATGGTAGAAGAATATGAAGTTGTGATGACCACTCTAAATGGTCTTTCAAGAGAATGGGATTCCTTCATCAAAGGGATATGTGACAGAAGAAAGATAACCAAGTTCATCAAGATATGGGGAGAATGTGTACAAGAAGAAGGAAGGATAGAAAATAGAGAAGAAAATTTAAATGAAGATGAAGATCAAGCACTAGATACTCATATAAAGAATGGAAGAAACAAAAGGAAGGATCGATGATCTCCTACAATAAGGTCACAAGAACTCAAAAGAGGTAATACGTTTAAGAAGGATTACTCATCTTATGAATGTTACACATGTCATAAGTTAGGACATATCTCCAAACATTGTCCACTTAACAAAAAGAAGTTCAAGAACTGAAAGTTGCATGGCCATGCAACCGAAGATAATGAAACAAATGAAGAGAAGGCCAGTAAGAATGAAGACTCCAATGAAGAATATGTCTTAATATCAACCCTCACCGGATCAATATCTCATGGAAGTGACACTCGGATCATAGATAGTGGTGCTTCCAAACACATGATAGGACACAACGATTCTTTCTCATGCCTCACTCAGAAATACTATCCACATAAGGTGTAGCTTGGAGATTATTATCAATATCCCATCAAAGGAATAGGGAAAAGCCTCTTATAAATTGAAATATGGTAAGTCCATTAAGATGAAAGAAGTCTTATATGTTCCAGGATTAATGAATAATCTTCTTTGTATATTAACTTTAGACATGAAAGGTTTTAGAGTTTCCTTTCTAGATGGTGAAGTTCTTATGCGGACAAAAGGAAGAACTATAAATGATGAAATTGTAATAGGTGTTGAAGAAGGACTCTACAAACTAAATAGGCATACAAATTTAGATTTCACAACTATTACCACCAGTCCATGTGAACTATGGCATATAAGAATTTCTCATGTAAACTACAAAGCATTATCAACTGTGAGAAAGGTAGTAACATGTATACTGGAGAAACTGTATCCGATTGGACTCTTAGTACAACCATATCTGGGTTAAGCTAGCTTGTATCCAGGTCCAGGGAGGAAGATGTTCCATCTTCAATTAAACAGATATATAAATGTATAATAATTAATGGATGATTACAATTAATGTTAGGCATATCTTATATAGGCCTCATAGTGGCTATTTACGAATGGTCACATCTATTCAAATATCCTAATTTACTATTTAAATAAAATAATTAAATATTCATAACATTGTCTTTCCCTTGGGAAAGCTTTGTCCTGAAAGCAGAGTTTTCTCATGACGTCTTTTATTCTGGCTCTATGTCGCACTGATGAATTGAGAGATGTGATTTTGATTACAACCATTGCCTCATTTTGATTATTTTGTCTTGGTATTTTCATTAAGTACGAACTTGGTGAAGTTTTGTTTATGCTTTTTCTACTTATGTGATTGCTTATTTTAACTATGTTTGTTGTAAATTGAACATGATCAACATACATTATGACTTTAAATATTTTCGTGTTGTTATTCCCAACACATTTTGTGGCAGTTCCCTTAAACAGGCTCTTTGAGCATATAATGCTCATAAGAACACCAGTCTTATCTTGTGTCTGATAGATATTATAGTTGATTTCCTTGATGTTCTTTATAGAAGTAATTGTGATGGCATATGTCCTTTGTGCATTTGTTATTGTGATATTATTGTCAATGCATTGATCATCATTATTGTTAGTAACATCGACTTGTCTCTTATCAATTTCTTGGTGAGGATCATCTTTCTTCTTGTCAAATATTTTGTTGTCATTTTCTTCATTACTAGGGTATGTTATATCTTTGTCTTGCACAATATCTTGATTGATGCTATTACTCTCATGGGAAATGACATAATAGTCTTCTGTATATCCATCTTTTACATTATCTTGGGTGGTTTCTTCTACCTGATTTTCACATCCATATTCATTTTCTTTAAATGTTTTGTCAATAGATTTCTTTATTTCATCTATATCCTTAAGGATTTTCTCAAGGAGATCTATGAATTTGTCACTATAAGATGTCATGGATGTTTGAACAAGGGAATTCGGTCTTAGAGATAAGAAGTTATTATTATATTTAATAATAATAATAATATTTTTATCATATTATTATTTTTAACAATATTAAAAATAAAAATTATTATTATTAACAATATTTGAATATTTTTAAATATTATAATGTAATATTATAATATTATAATTTTTGTTTGTACAATGAATGTTGGGCCTAGCTTATATAGGCCTCGTAGTGACTATTTATGAATGGTCACATCTATTCAAATATCCTAATTTACTATTTAAAAAATAAATAAATATTCATAACATCTACCATAAATCCAGATCAATCATGAAGGGGTATGCAAAGGACGTGCTCAAGGGAAGAATATCAAGAATCCATTCCTAAGCAGTAATAGTAAAGAAAAATGGATCTTAGATATTGTCCACTCAGATGTGTGCGGACCAATGTCAACTACTTTCTTAAGCGGGTATGTCTATTATGTTTATTTGATTGATGACTACTAACGTAAGACTTGGATATATTTCTTGAAAAGGAAAGATAAAGTATTTGAAAAATTCAAAGAGCTCAAAGCTCTTGTGGAGAATATTTCTGAAAAAGAAGACTAATATCTTAATACCAGATAACAGAGGAGAATTCACTTTAAATGAATTCAAGGACTTATGCAAAGAAGGTGGGATTAAGAGGGAGCTTCTTACACCCTATAATCCTCAACAAAATGGAGTGGAAGAAAGGAAAAATAGACCTATCATGGAAATAGTCAAAGCCATGATCCATGATCAAGATATACCCATGCATTTATGGGATGAAGCAATAAAGACATCAGTCTATGTTCAGAACAAATTATCTCACAATGCACTTGGAAAAAAAACTTCAGGAAGAGATGTTTACTGGTGAGAAGCCTAAAGTCATCCACCTGAAGATATTTGGTTTTCCTATTTACCTACATGATCCCAAATATAAAAGATAGAAGTTGGAACGATCAAATTTGGACCCCTCATGAAAATAGGGAATATTTGTCGAATATAGTGATCAGTCAAAATCATACAAAATATATATTCCAGGTTTCTGTCAAATTGAGGTTAGGAGAAATGTCACATTTGATGAAGATGCAGCTTTCAGCAAATCCGGAAAGACCAATGCATATGAAGTTTATGAAGAAGAGAAAGAAGCTCCCAGAATAGTAGAGGTTAGTAAACCACTAGTTAGAGAAGAATCTATATGGGAAGGTCATGACATGGAAGAACCTGAAGGAGCTATAGAGATACCTAATGAGACGATTTCAACAAGGAGAAGACCATCTTGGGCTCATGATATAATTCAAGAAGTATAAATATACGGTGCACCAGAAGGAAGCAAGAGACCAAGAATCCACTCCAACTACGTAGCATTAATGTGTAACCTTGTTGATGTTAATGTAATTGTAACTTCAGAATGTATTCACTTGCATTTCTCATCTATTGTAACCCGATGTTTATTCCGGGATGTTCCAGTGTTATGTCATGCCCCGATGTTCTGATCGGGAGAATCAATAATGTAAACAAGTCATGTCAAGTCATTGTGGGTAACCCTCCTATTGTCTAAGGGTTAAAGTCCCCGCATTTCCGAGGCACTAGGGTTATTAGACTCTCCTAGTGAGGTCATCCCTAGTAGGGTTTTAGTCATGTCGGGATTAGTATAAATAGAGAGCTAGACTCTCTATTTAACACACAACTCATACACACTCAAGTGTAGTGCATAGTTGAGGAAGAGAAATACACTGGGGCTAGAGGAAAGAGCTTGCTGCTGTTGGGAGATTGTCTTACTGTTTTTGGGTTTCACTTTGGTGCTGATTCTATCTCAGAGGAAGTTGCGGGGTTTTCTCCATTTATGGTTTCCCTGAGAAAAAACACTGTGTTCATTGTCTCTTGTGTTTGATTGTTGTTCTCTCAGTTAAAGATCCTAATGATATGCTAGCTTAATGTTGAAAAACTAACATGGTATCAGAGCTAATCTGAGAAGAAGACACTGTGCAGCTGCGGGAACTAGGGCTTCCTATTTTGTGGATCTCTCTCCATATATTTTCAGCAAAAGTAGGGTGGAATAACTCTCCTCCCTAGGGCGCATCTTTCTATCGAAGCAGGATCCAATTCTAAGATTTTTCAGTTTTGGACCATTCACTACTGCCGAAAATTAAGGATTTTCATAGAAGAGGAATTTTTCAGTGAGCCCAGGCCTGGATTGATCTCCTCTCCAAAATCAAATTTAGGGATAAATTTCAAGGCATTTGGGTGGACAGAACTCCGAAAAAGCAAAACCCTAATTTGCTCCTGAACCAGTACTGTAGGATTTCAGCTTCAAATCCAGATCCGACATCTTGACCTGGTAAAATATTTTGTATTTCCATTTGAGGTTCTCAGTTAAGATGTCTCATCATACCAAGCTTGATGAAAATATTAAGGGAGATGATAACTTTCGAGCCTGGAAGTATAGGATCTCCCTGGTCCTAGAAGAAAATGAGTTGGACTCCTATATCCAGAAGGAGATTCCAGTTCCAGAGGGAGATGAGGCCAAGGCCTTACATAAGAAGAAATTGGTTATGGAAAATAGGATTATTGCTCATTCTATCAAGGATCACCTCATTCCACAGGTGTCCTCCCTCAAGACACCTAAAGCCATGTTTGATGCCCTAACCAAACTGTTTGAAGGGAAGAACATCAATTGGAAGATGACTCTAAGGAACCAGTTGAAGAATGTCAAGATACAGAATGAGGAGACCATTCAGTCATACTTCACAAGGGTCTCCTAGATCAAAGAACAACTAGAAGCTATAGATGAAGAAGTGGAGAATGCAGAAATTGTGATGACAACATTGAATGGCCTCCCTAGGTCATGGGATTCTTTCATCCAAGGAATCTGTGCTAGGAAGAAGTTGGTCAAGTTCTACATACTGTGGAAAGAATGTTCTCAAGAAGAAGCTCGGATATCAGCTCGAAAAGAAAAAATGGGAAATGAAGATCAATCTCTCATAGTACACTCAAAGAAAGGAAGAAGGGAAAAGCATCATCACCAAGGTAAGCATTCTCATCAGAAAGGCTCATCTAAACTCAGATGTTATACATGTGATGAAATAGGACACTTTGCTAGACATTGTCCCATGAATAAGAATGGGTCCAAGAAGAAGAATAACTCCAAAATAAAACATCATGCTCACACTGCTGAGGATGATGATCCTCCAAGGAAGAGAGTAAAGCAAGAAGGTGAAGATGAATATGTTCTGATTTTCGCTCTCACGAGAACTGTCACACATGAAAGAAAATATTGGCTTATTGACAGTGGGGCTTCCAAGCACATGAAAATTTTCAAGGAATCCTTTGAGAAACTATCCGAACATAACTCACCCCATAAGGTGAAGCTAGGAGATGACTACAAATATCCAATAAAAGATAGTGGTGAATCCTCCTACAAGCTAGACTCTGGAAAGTCTATAAAAATGAAGGATGTTCTATTTGTACCAGGATTAAAGAAGAATCTTCTATCCATATCAGCNACTCTTTCTGTTTCTCTTTCTACAAACCTTTTTCTCAACCACCATCTCTGCCTTGTACACACCATCAAATGGGTGTGTATCTGTTGCATACCTTCCCCCTCCTCCCGGGCACCCCGCTTGGGCGCCAAAGGGCGGCCCTCACGGCGGCCCTCGATGCCCGGCATCGAGGGCCGCCCTTTGGCGCCCAAGCGACGGACATTATTTGAATTGTATATGGAAAAACATAAAAGAAAACCTGAGTACCCCCTCGTAGTAAATATTTATGCTACTGGAATAACTGTAGGAGAAGGCAATGCCTTTTTTAATCTCCACACATGATGCAGAGTTGGTTGGGACTACTTTGAATGTTTTTTCAAACCATTGTAGGACTTTGTGTGTGTGATTGTTGCTGNGTTTCATAATGAGATAATATATTAGACCATACAAGAACAAATGGTTCATATAAATATTCAAAAACTCCTCTAGAGTTTCAATTACAAAAATCATACTAGTAA
>LPNX010573820.1:165614-309061 GCA_001517045.1 Pseudotsuga menziesii
TCAAGTCATTATGTGGCCAAGAGGAAAGACTATCGACGATGCAATAGTGATTGGAGAACAAGAAGGAGGTTTATACAAGCTGAAGGGCCATTCAGAACAAGCTATGGTCCATGACACAGTAGAGCCAAATGAACTATGGCATAGAAGGATTGTACATGTGCACTACATAGCACTACCACTTGCAAGAAAAGCTGTTGAAGGTCTTCCAGAAATCCAAGCAAAACATGAAGGGGTCTGCAAAGGATGTGCGAAAGGGAAGAATACAAAGAAGACATTTCCAAGTAGTGAGAGCAAGGCAAAAGGAATCTTGGAAATCATCCACTCCGATGTATGCAGTCCAATGTCATCAAGTTCACTAAGCAGGTATGTATACTATGTTTCTTTCATTGATGATTCTTCTAGGAAGACATGGATTTACTTCATGAAGAACAAAGATGAAGTGTTCAGCAAGTTCAAGGAATTCAAAGCCTTGATCGAAAACCACACAGAAAAGAAGATCAAGACCTTTCGATTAGATAACAGTGGAGAATTCACATCAAATGAATTCAAATACTTATGCAAGGAATCAGGGATTAAGAGGGAGTTGTCCACTCCTTACAATCCACAACAGAATGGGGTTGCAGAGAGGAAGAATAGAACTATCATGGAAGCTGCAAGAGAAATGCTTCATGATCAGGATCTTCCTATGCATCTATGGGCATAAGAAGCCAGAACAACAGTGTATGTACAGAACCATACTCCACACAGAGTACTCAAGAATAAGACTCCTGAAGAAGTCTTCTCCGGCAAGAGACCAGAAGTCAACCATCTTAGAATATTCGACTGTCCAGTGTACATACACATACCAAAAGAGAAGAGAACAAAACTAGATCCTTCAGGAAAGAAGGGTATATTTGTGGGATACTCTGAAAGCTCGAAGGCTTACAGAATATAGTTCCCAGGATACAAAAAGATCGACATCAGCAGGGATGTAACATTTGATGAAGACACAGCTTACAACAAATCCAGAAAGAGACCTGCTGAAGAACCTGAAGAATCCGAAGCTCCCAGAATTCATGATACAACCATGAATGAAGAAATTCAAGAAGAAGATCAAGAATTTGAAGAACCACAAAGACCTGTAGATCCACCTTAGGAGAAGAATCCTCACAAGAGGAGACTTGCTTGGGTACGAGAAATTATCCAAGGTGCAGAAAGATATGGGGCTCCAGAAAAGAATCACAGAGAAAGAAAGAGAACCAGATCTTGTTCCGGATATGTAGCCTTACTATGTGACTTTATCAAAGAAGAACCTTCCAGTTATGAAGAAGTGGCAGAACGGAAAGAATGGAATGATACAATGATTGAAGAATGTCAATCAATCATGAAGAATTTGGGATGTTGTCCCAAGACCAGAAGGGAAGTTAGTTTTAACTTCCATATGGATCTACAAGATCAAGCATGCTGTGGACGGTAGCATAGAGAAATATAAGGCAATATTTGTGGCTTGTGGATTCTCATAGAAGGAAGGCATAGATTATGAAGAAAACTTTTCTCCTGTAGCCAGATACACTTCCATCAGATTAGTACTTGCTTTGGCTACAGTAATGAAATGGAAGATACACCAAATGGATGCCAAGACTGCTTTCTTGAATGGTGTAGTAGAAGAAGAAGTGTATGTCGAACAACCACTCAGTTTTGAGACACATGACAGAGAGTCTCATGTGTGCAGACTAAAGAAAGCCTTGTATGGTTTGAAATAGGAACCCAAGACATGGTACGACAGAATTGACAGCTTTCTATCTAGTTTGGGCTTTACCAAGAGTAAAGCAGATTCCAACCTTTACTACAAGGTTGAAGATGGAAACCCAGTGATGCTTCTACTATATGTAGATGATCTGTTTGTAACAGGTATGGATGGGTTGATTGCTGATACGAAGAGAAAGCTTGCTGCCGAGTTCGAAATGAAGGACTTGGGTATGATGCATTATTTTCTAGGCATGGAGGTGTGGCAGAATGCGGATGGTACCTCCCTCGGACAAGGGAAGTATGCAGTAGAGATCCTGAAGAGGTTTGGGATGATGGACTGCAAAGCTATGGCCACACCTATGGCATCGAACCTGAAGCTATTGAGTGATGCTTCATCAGAGACGGTTGATGCTATGATGTATCGTCAGATGATTGGGTCCTTGATGTATCTGACAAACACAAGACCAGACATTTGCTTTGCTGTGAACACCTTGAGCCAGTTCTTGACAGATCCGAGAAATGTTCACTTGATTGCTGTAAAGCATATTCTGAGGTACATGAGGGGTACAATTGATTATGGGATCAAGTACGATGCGAATCAAAAGATTAACCTAGAGGGTTATGTTGATTCAGATTGGGCAGGTAGTGCCATCGATAGGAAGAGCACTTCAGGGTGTTGCTTCAGTATGGGATCAGGTGTGATCTCTTGGTTTAGTAGGAAGCAATCCTGTGTGGCACTGAGTACAGCTGAAGTAGAGTATGTCACAGCCTGTTTAGCTAGTTGTGAGGCAGTATGGCTATGGAAGCTACTGTCTGATTTATTTGATCTCCAAATGGATGCTACTTGTATACATTGTGACAACTAGAGTTGCGTGAAGTTGTCAGAGAATCCAGTGTTCCATGACAAGTCAAAGCATATCGAGATTAAGTATCACTATATCAAGGATATGGTGCAGAGGGGAGCAGTAAAGCTCCAGTATGTTGCGATGGAGGAATAGATAGTTGATGTGTTGACGAAGCCATTGGCTAGGGTGAAGTTCGAGTACTTCAGGGAGAACTTGGTGTTCTCCAGATCGAGGTTTCCTCTAAGGGAAAGTGATGAGTCCCATAGCCATTCTGACATGGTGAGAGGATTGGTTCCTTCCATGGTCAGATTTAAGGGCTGAGCCATTCTGACATGGTGAGAGGATTGGTTCCTTCCACAGTCAGATGTAAGGGCTGAGCCATTCTGTCATGGTGAGAGGATTGGTTCCTTCCATGTCAAATATGAGTGTTGATTTCGATTCTGGGAATGGAGGCACCTGGTCAGTTACCAGGAACACTCAGTCCGGGACTAAGAGATCCATTCTAACGAGTAGGTCAGATATAAGGGCTGAACCATTCTGTCATGGCTAAAGGATTAGGTTCCTCCCATGTCAGATGTGAGTGTTGGCCGAGTCTGTCGAGTAGGACAGATGTAAGGGCAACTACCATTCTGGGAATGGAGGCACCTAGTCAGTTACCAGGTAGCTCAGTCTGGGACTGGGGGCCATTCTGGCGAGGGTGTAGGATTTGGTTCCTACCAGGTCAGATGTGAGTGCACGCCCTTCTAAACATGCATGTTGGATTGGTTCCTCGCATGTGTCATATGTAAGTCCAGGGCCCTTCTGGATATGCATGTTGGATTGGTTCCTCGCATGTGCTAGATGTAAGTGTAGAGCCCTTCTGGACATGCATGTTGGATTGGTTCCTCGCATGTGCCAGATGTAAGTGTAGACCCTTTTTAGAACATGCATGTTGGATTGGTTCCTCACATGTGTCAAATGTGAGTGCTGGCCCTTTCTGACAGGGTTGTGGGATTGGTTCCCACATGGTCATATGTGAGTGTTGGGTGTGCCTTTTTGATATGATTATAGGTTATTTCCTACATGATCAGATATAAGTGCTAGGCGAAGACCTACATGGTGGCTAGGCCTACATCCAGCATGAAAAAGGGCTGGATCTGTAGAACTTCCTATGACTAGAAGAATCATGAGATAGCACCTGTGAAGATTCAATATTGATGATCCAGCAAGGATGATCTAGATCCAGAGTTGATGCTCCAGATATGATCCAGATCAAGGGAAGATCCAAATCCAAGAATGATGCTACAGATGATCCAGATCCAGTGATGATGATCCAGATCGAGTGATGGTCCAGATCCAGAGATGAAGATGAATAGAAGACAAAGAAGACTTGAAGACAAAGATGACTTGAAGATGCAGATGATGAGAAGATCCAGAAAAGAAGACCAATGATGAAAATTGTGTCGAGATAATACCTTCCTAGTTAAGAGGGAGTGTTAATGTAATTGTAACTTCGGAATGTATTCACTTGTATTTTTCATCTATTGTAACCTGATGTTTATTCTGGGATGTTCTAGTGTTATGTCATGCCTCGATGTTCCGATAGGGAGAATCAATAATGTAAACAAGTCATGTCAAGTCATTGTGGGTAATCCTCCTATTGTCTAAGGGTTAAAGTCCTCGTGGTTTTGGGGCACTAGGATTATTAGACTCTCCTAGTGAGGTCAGACCTAGTAGGGTTTTAGTCATGTTGGGATTAGTATAAATAGAGAGTTGGACTCTCTATTTAACACACAACTCATACACACTCAAGTGTAGCGCATAGTTGAGGAAGAGAAAGACACTGGGGCTAGAGGAAAGAGCTTGCTGCTGTTGGGAGATTGTCTTACTGTTTTTGGGTTTCACTTTGGTGCTGATTCTATCTCAAATGAAGTTGTGGGGTTTTATCCATTTATGGTTTCCCTGAGAAAAAACACTGTGTTCATTGTCTCTTGTGTTTGATTGATGTGCTTGTTGTTCTCTCAGTTAAAGATCCTAATGATATGCTAGCTTAATGTTGAAAAACTAACAGTTGATAAAGAACCTACATTTTTTGAATAATCCTCAAAGAAGAAGGAATTGATGGGTTCCATAATCAAAGAATATCAATATATCTTAAGGAATTATGTTTGGGAAGTAGTGCCAAGAACGAAGGATAAATCAATGGTCTCTTCAAAATGGATTTTCAAGACGAAGCATTCATCCCATGGTAGTATTGAAAAGTTCAAAGCAATATTTTTTGTATGAGGATTCTCTCAGAAGGAATGGATTGATTATGAAGAGTCTTTGCACCAGTAGCCAAATATACCTCAATCAAAACCATTCTTTCTTTAGCTTCCAAGATGAAATGGAAGTTACATTAAATAGATGTAAAGACGGCCTTTCTAAATGGCGTCATAGAAGAGGAAGACTATATTGAACAACCTACAAGTTTTGAGACACATGACAAGAAAACACATGTGTTCGAGCTAAATAAATCATTATATGGATTAAAGCAAGCACCCAGAGCTTGGTACATAAGAATTCATGGCTTCTTGATGAGCTTGGGATTTACCAAAAGTAAAGCAGATTCCCAACTTTACTATAAGGTTAAAGATGAGATGATCATGATATTACTATTGTATGTAGATGATGTAATTTTTATAGGAAATGATAAACTCATCGATGGATGTAAGAAGAATCTCATGACAAAATTCGAAATGTAAGACCTTGGCATGATGCATTACTTCCTAGGTCTTGAAGTATGGTAGTTCCCAGATGAGATTTTCATAAACCAAGGAAAATATGAAGTTGAGATCCAAAAGATACTTGGGATGTTGGATTGTAAGGAAATAAACACTCCGATGGTGACAACCTAAAGCTCTTGAATGATGAATTTTCAGAAAGAGTAGATGTCACACTATGTAGACAAATTATTGGCTTACTTATGTACTTGACCAATACATGACCAGATATATGTTTTCCTGTAAACACCTTGAGTCAGTATATGGTGGAACCTAGACATGTTCACCTAGTTACAACAAAGCATATGATGAGATACCTAAAGGGTACATTAGATTGTGACCTAACATATGTAGCTGATTGTGAGTTCATATTATGTGGCTACACTGATTCATATTGGGAAGGAAGTGTTGAAGATGGAAAGAGAACTTCAGGATGCTGTTTCAGTTTGGGATCGGGTGTGATCTCATGTCTTAGTATAAAATAGACCAGTGTTGTACTCAATACAACAAAAGGATGAATAGATTGCAGCATATTCATACTGTAGTGAAGCAATATGGCTTTGCAAGTTATTGACAAGATTGTTTGATACTAAGATGGATGCAACTGATATCTATTGTGACAACCTAAGATGCATCAAGCTAATGGAGAACCCAGTTTTCCATGATAAGTCAAAGAAAATAGAGATAAATTATCATTACATCTAGGATATGGTGCAGAAAGGAGCCATAAATCTCTAGCATGTTCCTACACAGGAACAAGTTACGAATGTGTTAATTGAGCCTTTGTTTCGTGTGAAGTTTGAATATTTTAGAGACCATCTTGGTGTAGTCTGAAATGAACTCCATGGAAAGAGGGAGTCATGATGAAATTGTTATTGATGATGTGATGGCAGCTAAGTCCAGATGTGATGGCATTTCAGAGTCAAGTGCCTATAGATGACGTTGTGGTCCTGTACTCATTTGCGTACATTGTGGTCCTATAATCATTTACCAAAGTTTTGGTCCTGCATTCATTTGTGGACATTGTGGTCCTGTATCCATTTGTGTACGATGAGATTCCAACATTCTTGATGCTGTGGGTGATTCCGCATTAATGTGTGATGTTGTGTTGTAATGATCATGATGAGGATACCTGATATGATGTGATGCGATGTTTGTGATAATGCAACGATATGTGATGCTCATGATGATGCAACGAGATGTGATACTCGTGATGATGCAATGAGATGGGATGCTCATGATGATGCAATGAGATGGGATTCTTGTGATGATGCAACGTGATGTGATTCTCGTGATGATACAAAGAGATGGGATTCTTGTGATGATGCGAAAAGATGTGATGCTCATGATGATGCGATGAGATGTGATGCTCATGATGATGCGATGATATGTGATGCTCGTGATGATGTGATGAGATGCGATGGTCTGTGATGAAAATATTCCACAGACGATGATGACATTGATGTAATTGTGAAAAATTCCTATGAAGTATAGACTTACTAGTCAGTTGTATAGATGTATTGTTGTGTCATAGAATACCTTCCTTGTTAAGAGGGAGTGCTAAAGAAATGTAATTGCGGAAGGTATTCTATTTTGTATTATTATTATTATTATTATTTACCCCCTCAGGGGATGTTGTTCCTCCAATTAGGGATGTAATTGATGTATTTGGTAATATAAAGTATTGAGATAAAGCATCTGTTGTAAGTTGGGTTAGTAGTACCCACAAAAGTATTATTAAAATTTATTTTTGAGTCTTCCAAGGAAAGTCATCCCTAGAAGCAAGGATAATTCGGTCATGTTGGGTTATTAGGCCTGTCAACTGATCAGTATAAATATGAGAGGCGCCTCATTCATTTGTACAAGATATGCACTTAAGCAAGTTTGCTAGAGAAAGGAGAAGCAATCCATTTTAGGTGAAGGAAATTGTATGGTATTATTTCTTGGGTCTTACACTGAACTTGGTTGAATTCTATATCGAGGAATTTTTGTTGGGTTTTCTTCCACACGAGGGTTTCCAAAGATAAATATTTATGTTCCCTTTTCTACTATGCTCATTGTTCTTTTAATTATCCTTTTGTTTTGACATAACATATATGGAAAGAAAATCTTAACAACCACAAAATATCAACTAAAGCCTATGTTGTTAGTATCCATGTCAACTAACTTAATATATGCTTTATGAATTTCATTGTAGCTTGTGAGGATCAATTTCTTACTTTAGGGATTGAGTTTGATTCGTTGTTCTTTAGTGAATCATGCATATACAACTGAACTAAAAAATTTGAAATGCCTTACTTTTGGTTTTCATATAAACCATGCTTACTCTAGATTCATATTAAACACTACATCTATTAGATATATATTAAGAAATACTCTGCAATGTGCACTTGTTAAGCCTAATACTTGTAAGGGACATTTTTTTCTAACATACAATGTGCCATCTTGACAATAGTGCAGTTATGCCTCTCTATCACTGCATTTTGTTGTGGAGTGTAGGGTTTGTTCTACTACCTTTGAATATCCTCTTGAGTACAAAAATTATTAAATTCCATGGATAAAATTCTCCACCATTACCAAACCTAAGGGTTCTTATGCAACTCCTAAATTGTTTTTCCGCCATTGCTTTAAACTCCTTGAAGTCAATAAATACTTCAAATTTTAACTAAAAACAAACCCACATTTTTTGAGTAAAGTCATCTATAGACAATAAGAAATAACCAACCACACAAATAAACCAAGAACACAAATAGAGAATTGAAGAGAGAAAATGGTTCTTCTATATCAACTAGTTGGAATAATCTGTCATCTTCAATACCAAGAGAAATTTTCTTCTTAATGCTCTTGTCAACCAGGTAGCATTTATTGTCATTGAAAATAACATGTAAGTAGGGGTTTTACCTCATAATTTGACTTGCCGAAAGAATATTTTGTTATATACTTGATGCCTAGTAGACATTAAGGAAGACCATCCGCTTCCCTCCCAAGGTAATATGTACATTTCCTCTCATTTGTATTATGAACTCCTTCCCACCATCGAATACCATATACGAAACATAAGCGTCATAGTGAAAAAAAATTGCATATATTTCTGAAATGACATGCTACACTAGAATCAATATACCAATACATGATTCTCCATGATATGCTTTCTTACTTACCCATGAAAATAAAGAGAGCATTCTATTCCTAGTGTTATGCAACATGGGCCTTATCCTTCTGCTAACAACCTCCCTATTTGCATTTCTCATCTCACAACCACATTTTGCAAAACTTATTTTTTTGACCCACCATTCCACAACAATGACATTTGAAAATCTTTTGATTACCTAATTCATGGATGCAACCTTGACTTCTTCCATTGTTCTTTCTAGCAAACTTTATCTTACCCTTGAGGTTTGATACCAATGCTAGTTTTGAACTTGTTATTGTATTTTGATTGTCGAACTTAATTTTCCACCTATCTTGCTACAAAATATTTGTGCATGGATCATCAAAATTTAGGTCTTTTTCAACAACAATAACATTATGTGTTTCAAAAAAATGCTTAAATTCAACTAGTAAACCCTTAAGAGCAATTACCAACATGTAATCTTCTTCCATATTATGTTGAATGGAATTCAATTGTTCTCTAATATCCTTAATCTTTACCAAATGTTCATGTAAAAATTAACTCTCATTCATCTTAATAGAAAACAATATATTTTTCAGGAAAAAGTCTATATCTTTGTATGAGACTTCATTCAAGTCTTTCAAGTGTTTCCAAATGGTTGCAACATCCTTTGTAGTTCCATAACCCTAAACTTCTAAAAGCATCTCATTATTCATAGATATTTTTATTATCATTACCGCTTCATTATTTCATTTATCAGATTTGGTTTGGTCTTTTCCTATAGTTGTTAGTTGAGTTTCCATCCCCAACATAAGTTTATCCAAACACTTGTACTGAAAAATGGTCAACATACATTATTTATAGGTATTATAATATTTACCATAGAAATTTCAGTTACCCTCCAATAATATATTGGACAAACTATCCATTTTGTCAAATAATTTTCCCCATAAACATGTTGAAATAGAAACTAAACTACAAAAAAGATGCCTATAAAACCAAGTGCTTTCTCCTAGATTGTCGAATCTACCAATGCTCAATGAATTTCCTCCAAAAAAGGAGAATTTTATGAAAATACAATACAAAAATGAACAAAATATACCAAATAATTGCTAAAATATAAAAACTTCCCTTTAAAATTGTAGAAATTACTATAAAAAATACAAAAATTCAGCCTAAAAAACATAAATTTTTTGAGATTTTAAGATGATAATCAAAACCCCCAAAAATTATAGTATAGGGTACAAATTTCATAGAGTTGTATGGCATGTTTATACACTTGTGTGGTTTGTCCATACAATTGTATGCCTAGAAAAAATGACTACCCAAAAAATATGCTCGAAACCTTTTTTCTAATTTTTAATTTACGATGTAACCCAGGAAAATATTTTATTTGTTTTTTAATTAAAACAACATTGATTCTCTCTAAAAAATCATAACCTAGCTTTAAATCGAGCAAAAAAAAAGACACTCATATTTTAACCCAAATTATTAAAAAAAAACTAGTTTCAACTAGTCTAAAACCCCTTCAACTTCTCAATGTGTATCGAACAAAGTCTCTTGGCCCATAACAACCTTTGGTAGTCCCTTATACCTTCTATTGCTTTGCTTTAAGTTCATCTCATCGTGGTTTTGATACCATATTACAAAACTGAACAAACTAGGAAACCAAGAACACAAACAAGGAATTAAAAGAAAGAAAACATTTCTTATGTATTCTCAAATGAAGAGAGCAACCTTCACTATTATAGTGAGATCACATAAACCTTAACTTCTCATACCCTAACAGAATTGTGTACATTTTAATAAAAAAACTAAACATAGAGTAACCTAAAGTCACCAAATGACTCTATTAATATATCTAAGTCTATAACCTAGATGGGCTTTATATTTTAACAATTATCTATACTTTTGCATAAGTTAATAACATGAACTGTATGAATAGAATATACCCGACTTGTATTCTTTGTATCTCTTTTTTCATAAGTTGACAAATCAAATTGTATGGGAAAAATATAGACCAACTTTTCACCCTTTATATCTTTTGTGCAACAACTTAACAAATCAACTTGTATAGACATAAGACAACCCAACTTTGTGCCCAAATTATTCTCATGGAATTAGTGTGAGCAAATCATTGGCATGGGTAGAACGTTGTCTAGCTTCATTAATTGAGTTGTCTTACATATTGTGTAAACATGTTCAATGATATGGAAAGTTTGAAACCGATCCTTGTTTATGGTATGCATTATAGTTTTGATGACCAAATAAGAATTAGATAATTGCTTATATATCTAGATTTTTTAGTGTATAATGAATTCCTTAGTGGATGGGGCATAACTTTTTAGATCGGTGAACCATTTCCAATGCTCTTGTAGATTTTTAGTTTGTTGTTTATGTTAAAACCAAACCAGTTTGAAGAAATAAAAACACATTTAATATTTTGTTTAAATATCATCTTACAACATGCATTCAACAAACTTTAAACATACAAATCTTGACAAAAACACAAATATACTCATAAATGTATCGTGGTAAGGTTAACCAACTAACTTGTATTCTAGTATGTATGCAACATGAGAATGGCTAGGATAGTTGCATACACCATTGAACCATTCATTCATTGACTTCATTAACATATATTATCACTTACATTATTCATTCTTGTATATTAATTTTCAATTTACTTAGTTGAGCATCTTATAACTTGCATGATGACATTTATATAGTACAAACCCAATAGGATGCACAACATCACCCCCAATATCAAAGTCTTGATTCATCCTTGAGCCTATGTAGCATCATCCTAGGTCTCTGCTCCTATCGAAGTATCATCATTGTGCATCAACCATGCATATTGGCCTGCGTATGTAAATCAGTTGCAACTTTGTTAGTTGGATAAGAATACACATGTATACAAGATTTATTATACACGTTACTCTTTGGCATCCATCTCATGTCTAATTAGTTCCTTTGGTGCAACCAATGAGTCTTCAACACCTATCTCAAAACCTCATAAAAATGAAGTCTCCATAATCATCATTAGACCATTCTCTCAAGGTATCTTTGATGGGGCAATGGTCAAGCCTTATTCTCACATTGAAATTACCAATAGCATAGTGGTGGTTCCTACTATGTCACACCAACATTCACATTAGGGGTGTGGTTCCACTGTCAAATGTAAACTCTTCCTCTACCTAATTGTCCTATGAGGTCACAACCCAAGGAACTATGATTTGCAATCCATATACTAATTGGTTCAATCATTCCATTCATTCTTGAGTCACCATATTATTATTATGCTCTTTATGTGTATTGTCATCATTTGTCAAATTCTTAAATGCTTCTTCCTATAATATTGATGTAGTGAGAATCTTGAAATCTATAATATCTACTTAAGTTATTCTCAATTGCTTGTTTGAAATGATAGAATCGAGGGTTGCAATGAACATATATTAATTCTCAATAAAAATATGCTTAGTAAAAAGTATGGATTATGTTGACCTATCAAAGGTATATGCGTGGTGCTCTATAAAAAAAATTATGTGTGGATTACCTGTTGAAAACTTTCTATGATTATGCTCTATCATAAAAAAAAATTGTTAATACTCTACTAGAATCTTCTATCAAAATAATCTCATGGACTTTGGCATCAACCTAGAATCTCCAATCTCCAATTCTTTAAAAATATGTAATTGACAATTTTTTTACATGAAGGTCTTGACTCAACTACAACTCTCTAAACTTCTATGACTCAACTAAAAATTTGCACAATCATGACTTGACTCTATTCAATTTAATACTACATTGATTTAAATATGACTCTCTAATATTCCTAGGGCACGATAGGCTCTCTCCTATAAACTTTTAAAAAACTAAAAGACTAGAACGACACTTTTGTTTACTAAAACTACATTCTTGTCGACTAAAAATTAATTTACACTACAAAAGTTGAAGGAACCACTTACCTTGATAGAGTATTTTTTAATAGAATCAATTGTAAATCTACTTATTTTATCTTTCTTATACACGTTTTACCAATAAAACTCCATATACATTTTAAATTTTTCATTGAAATACTTTTCACAACTATGACTCATAGAAACCCATTACAAAGACTTTACATTTGAGAATTTTTTTAAGAAGACTCAATGTTACCTATTATAGGGAGGCTTTGAAATAGTCATTATAATAAGTTGGAGGCTTTGCACTAATAATTATAACAAGTTGACCAAATCAATGATTAATGTTTTTATAACTTTTTAAATTCTCTTAAACTATTACATTCAACAAAACAAAGCATCAACCAGCTTTCTTAGGGATGAAGAACCTGCCACTTGTTTTTACAAAAGCACAAATCTCCATGATTTAGATTGGATTATGGTTCTTATTGAGAGATTAGAATATGGTCATTAAAGTTAAATTTAGAGTTATCAAACATTCAGAGATCAAATTATAGAAGTGTAATTAAAAAAAATATATTAAAAAAAATATACATTAATAATTTTGAATCCTTGAATCTTTCTTGATGTTTGATAGGTCTCGACTTAAAACAAATTTATGTTAGTTCTATTTTTNAAATTTTAAAATTGAATTTAACATACGCTATCCAAAAGTTTTTTATTTGTATTTTTTTTGTCCATGTAAATTAGGTGACAACATCTCAAGTGTAAAGCACTTCACTACTATCCATGCAACAACAAAATCATTTGGACATGAGAACATCAAGTAATGACAGAGTGTGATCAAATTTTCTATTAGGGAAAATCAGAACCAACACATGCCTTCAATCTTGGGTGGGGAACATGTGATTCCCCAAACTCAGGTGACTATTATTTCTGGGGTAAAATAACTGGCCAATTTATTTCATTCCTTCAATAGGTGGGTTGAATTCCTCAGTCAACGTGCTACATTCTTCATCAATTGTCTTCAAAGTTGGATGTATCAATCTATTTCCGCCTATGCAATCCAATATTGATATCCTATTAACAAAAACATGAGACATGGTGGAAACCATGTTCTATGTCTTCTAGGCATTACATCCTAATTAGATTAGTTAGAAATCAAGAATTTCAATTAGTTACTATTCAGGTTGCATCAATAGTTTGTAGGTGAAGAAACAATAACTATTTATCATTTATGTTAAGAATTGTAATCTCAGTGGTCCACTATGGTCAATCATGCATTAATTAGTTGGTTAGTTGAGTAGTTGTTTCGTCACCTTATCTAGAATTAGGACCCATAGTATTTTAAGTCCGATGGTATTGACCCATGGTTTTCTATTATGTAATCCTATATATGTTGTTGGTTAATAATGAGAAGGTAATAAATATTCCAATTGTGTATTCCATCATATTTTTTGCTTCATCTCTCTGTTTGTTAAAATTTAACATGGTATCATAGCGCCTAGCCTGACCCATTCTCCATGATTTTGTTGGGTAATTCTTTTCACAAAGTTGAAATCACACACACACACACACACATAGATCCGATATTATTGGAGGTTGTGATTCAGAAGAGAACACATTGAAATTTTTTCCCTTATTTTACCTTTTGTAGTAGTGACACATCCTATCTGAAGGAAAAGTGTGTCACTGACACAACTGGCACACCCTGTCTGAAGGAAACGTGTGTCACTGAACCAGCCTCCCAAAAGGAAATGTGTGCCTCTGACCCACCCTGTGTGAAGGAAAAGTGAATCACTGATGCACCATGTCCGAATAAAAAGTGTGTGGGTGACTCACCTTGCCTGAAGGAAAAGTGCATCGATGACTGTTCACTTACAATTTTTTTTACTTATGCACCTTTGTGTCGCCCTGTGTCAGCTATACACACTGCACCACTGAGTTAAAGGACCATATATTCTATTAAATATCTAGATCTAGTTTGATCGAGTAAACAATCATAAGAATATGACTATTCCTAGCATAAGCACCTCGAATTTGAAGCAGATCTCTAGACCCGTACTGACCGGTACTAACTATGAGTTTTGGTTTATCAAGATGAAGACGTTTCTCCAGGTCAAAAAATGTTAGGATATGGTTGAAACTAAGTTCAAAGAACCTATCACAAATTCTCTTGTCACAATGTCCAATTCCCAGAAGAATGTTGTAGAATATAGCTAAGACCAATATCTCACAGCCAAATGGTTGATCCAAAGTTTCATTGAGGAGTCCATTTTCCTGTAGATCTCAGGAGCTACTAGTCCACATCAAGATTGGAATTTGCTCGCATATTCCTATAAGGAAACAGACATACTAGAAATGATAAGATTACAAAACCTTCGACTTCAGTTTGAAAGTCTGAAAATGAAGGAAACAGAAACTGGGGATCAATTTATGACTCGTGTCTCGGCATTGTAACCTGATTTCAAACCTATGGCAAAGCCTTGGACAAAAGGTTATTGTACAGAAGATTCTAAGATGTCTCACTAAGAAATTTTCTATGGTGTTCACTGCCATAGAAGAAGAAAAAGGGATGTCTTAGTTTACCCTAGAGGAATTGACTGGATCCCTTCTATCTCATGAAGCTAGACTTAATCAATAATAAGAGTCGCTAACAAATGCTGTTAGCATCCAAGATTCCCTCAGCAAAGGTCGAGGCATAGGAGGATGAGGTAAAGGATCCCAAATTTCTTCAAGAGTCTTCAATCTAGTGATGTGGAAGAGAATATCCTTAGAAATCGAAAGGCATAGAAACCCAAAAGCTTCATCAAGCTTATTCCAGTATCGTGCTTTGTCTACAACATGATTTGGCTCTATCTTAGTGTCCATTGTGACTCTGTAGATTCCTTTGGTATGAAATTGAATCTCCATGTCCTCCTTCCACTGATGGTAGTTGAAAGGAATAAGAGGATCCACATGAGAGGCCATTTTTTGTTGTAGCGAATGAAGTAGAAGTCTTTCAAAAAACTCGCAAAAACACAAAAAGGACACCATAAGTGTCACGTCCTTGCCCCCCATACCGAGGTTGGAGAGGACGCGACTAAGCTGCTGCTGCTATCAAACGGGAAATCTAGCCCCATGAACATACACATCAAAATGCATTGAACATAAAAATACATACACAGATGCACAATACATGAAATATACAGCGAAATAAAATCATTCATTCAAGCATTCATCATGTTCATAATAATTTATAAAAGAAATGCAGTTGCAGAGATTAAATGCACAATAATACTTATCTTGAGAAGAAACTGGCTTGCAACTAGCTACTTCACTGCAACATTCCACCCAACCATAGGCCAGTGTGCTCATCAATCTCTTAGCAACACTGCCACCCCCAAGTTGGGCATGATTCCACAAGGATCTAGGAAACAACATAGGGCTCACACATAGCCAAAATCATACATTCACAGTCAAGCCAACACACCATTGGGTTTCATAGACTGTCCAACCAAGCCAATAAGGAATTGGGTTTCCCGGGATAATAAGGCAACAAGCCAATAACATAGGGGTTTCTTGGACTTACCCAGCCAATCCAACACAAGGATGCACTTCACAACAAAATACCAATGCTGGGCATTAAGGAGAAACATTTGGAAACCACAATAGAAATGGAAAATGGGAAAAACAACCTAGGGGGGACAAACCATGTTCTGAAAACACTCGTGGACATCCTAAGAGAAAAAACAACCTCTATTCACACCCAATTCGTAAAATCAGGTTCAGACAACACCTATGGGAATTTTGGGGCAACTATGGCCTCAACAACCACCCCAAAACGGGATTCCCTATTGCACCTTCACACAGAAACACAAAAACATAGAAAATACATGAGGGGAAAATGCACAAGTAGACAAAAACATGAAGGGGAAATATCTGCAAGATTTCCTGCATGAGGAAGTGCCCCAGCTTGGTCATGGGGAAGAAATGACCTATTCATCCCCAAAAACGTGGCTCCCTTCTTCCCATTCGCCCAACAACATAGAAAAACTGAATCTGGGCATGGAGAATGAGGAGAATGGCTCCACCCGTGAAGGAGAAAATGATAACCCCCAAATCGTGAAGGAGAGAGCTCCCCTCCCCCCCCAAATTGTGAATGAGAATAATGCCTAGGAGCTCCCCCAAAATGCATGAGGGAGACCCACATGAATGAGGGATGGGTGAGGAATCCTAGGCATGGTCTCTTACTTGCACAAGAAGACAAGAAAACATTTCCCCAAAAAAATGTGCAGTCTTTCCCATCCCAGGGCATTAATTTATGTTTCAACCACTTCTGGATGATTGGGAACAAAAGGACAAAATGGGTAGTTTACCACTTTATGGGTTTTCCCTTAGACATTTGTCTTTCCCCCATTGGCCCAAGGGTTTGATTATCGCCCCCACCCTATTCCTTGTGAAATCATGCCCCCATCTCTTTAACGTTGGAGTGCATAGCTAGTTGTGGTATTTTTATTTATTTGCATTTTACATGATGTCTCAAACATATTGTGTCTAGCTAGCATGTAAACCATCGCCATCGATTTTAATTGCTGAAAAATACTGAATCCATGGTGGGGCCTTTTCCTTGAGCTCCACACCATGATCAAATAAAATATTTACATCATATGCAATTCAATATCATGGGGTCAAAACTGGGGTGTTACAGTAAGGTTGGACATCCTACACTTTTCAAGTTTTCATCACACCCAGCTTAGTCAATCAAGCTAGATTGATCAACAATTCCTTTGCTTAGGATTTATGTGGTAAACTTTCTGCTTGTGGTGTAGAACTGGAACTTTTGATCTTTTTTCTCAAATTGCATGAATCCGTCAAGAGATCTTGTTGGAGAAGAATATCCTTGTCCCGCCGTGGCTCTGATACCATATGAAAATTGAGTCACAGTAATCTGAGGAATAAAGCACAATCTTACAGAAGATTCAAGATAATTTACACACAAAATGACATAGTAGTGCTACAATTAGAGGTTGTAGCTGTATATTATCAATAATCAATTATAAGTAGTGATACAATGTCATAGACTTGCATGAATAGCAAGACAATTTGAATCCCAAGGATTTTATTCGAAATGCACACATGATATTGGCTTATCTGTCAGTTAGCCACACTAAACACATCAGTTAACCACTAATCACAATCGATAATCGACTCTAACTGAATCAGAGCAATTATGATTGAGTCTAACTGAATATAAATCAATTGAATGTCAATCAGTAGGTGGGGGCACATATCTTACTCAAGTTAGCTCTGATGAAGTGAACTAAAATGAACTGAGTCACCAGAAGTTATTGGAAGTTCCTTAGATCACTCTAGTTAACTAGGAATTGCCAAACATAGACAAAATAGTGATGGAGGCGCCTTTACAGCTACAATTTAACTGAAAGTTGGTGGAATAACCATCAGTTAACAGATTTGGGGTGCTTAGGTCATGTAGATCAACCCATATTTTCTCCTTGATTGAAGGAGGAAGCTCAGTTAGTCTCACTGATTGAAGGAGGAGACACAGTTAGCCTCCTTGATTAAAGGAGGATGATCTAGTCACAAATTTGAGCCCTATAACTTAGGATAAGTGGTAAAATAGGCCAATTAGGCCAAATAAACATGTGTGGGTTGGATAATTACTCCAACATCCCCCCCCTTAAGCTATAATCATGTGGAGGAGTAGTAAAAAAAATGCTAGGTCCCCGACAACAAAGGCCATAGGTCACCCTGTACAAAAAGTAACTTTAAAATTCTCAAAACAAATTCTAAGTGAGGAAAAGAGGAAAATGCCGTGGGAAAAAAACCCCCCCTCAAGATGAACACTAAAGAAGTAACTGTCTTCACCCTGATGAACTCACCCCAAACAGTGAACAAAGGTAAGTGAACTTTTTATCAGTAAATTTCTTGGTGAAAATATCTGCAATCTGCTCATCTATGGGGCAGTATTGTAGAACAATTATCTTGTCATGAACCAACTCCCTGATTTAGTGCATATGGATCTCAATATGCTTGGTCCTCTTCTACTGAATTGGATCCATTGATATCTTGATAGAATTTTGGTTGTCACAAAATAGGACAGTGGATGAAGCACTACCAATCTCAAAATCAGACAAAATTCCTTCAAGCCAAACTTCCTGGATGCAAGCATTGACTGCTCCCCTGTATTATGCCTTCGCTGAAGAAAGGGAAATGGAAGCATGATTTTTGCAGGACCATCAAATAGGCCCATCACCAAACATAAAAACATATCTGGAAGTGGACTTTTGATCTATGCTATCCCCTACCCAATCGAAATCTGTAAAACTGACCAAATCTAGCTCAGAATCTGCAACATAGTGAATGTCGTAAGATATAGTACCATGATTGTACTGAAGAATCCTATTGGATTCCCTCCAATGAATATCATGAGGATTATGCATATACCTTGATACATCTTTCATGGCATAATAAATTTCAGGCCTTGAATGTGTCAATTATAGCAAACTTCCGATCAACTAGCAGTAAATAGTGGAATCCATGGGTGGAGTTGATTTTCCCTCTTCAAGACTGATTCCTAAGAGGAAAGGAAATAGTGTAGCCTTACAATAAGCCATGTTAAACTTAATTAACAGGTATTAAACACATTTTTACTGTGTCACCATTATCCCATCATAGTCTTGAGTGACTTCCAGCTCGAGAAATTGTCTCAGCAGGCCTAGATCACTCATTTCAAAAGCATCATGAAGAACAATTTTTATAAAGGCAATTGAAGCAAGTGTGCTTCCTGTTATCAAAACATAATACACATACAATACTATGATCATAATATTACCTTCATACTGCTGAAAATATTCATTTGGATCAGATTTGCATCTTTGGAAGTTCCGTGAGAGGAGAAAGGCATCCATTTTGGCATACCAAGATCTTGGGGCTTGTTTCAAGCCATATAAATATTTCTGAAACTTACAAAACAAGGAAGGATCTGATGTATATCCTTTATTTTGCTTCATGTATTTCTCTTCTTTCAAGTATCCATGAAGAAAATCACTCTTGACATCCATGTGTTGCACCTCCCAATGCTTGGATGCAACAATGGCCAAAACTAGCCTTATGGAATCCATCTTTGCCTTTGGTGCAAAGGTCTCATGATAGTCCACTCCTTGGAATTGGGAGAATACTTTTTCAATTAGTCATGCTTTATAATTTCAGTTTGATCCATATGCAGCAACATTTTTCTGATATACCCACTTGCATTGAACAAGTTTCCTCCTAGGTGGGAGGGAAACTAGCTCCCAAGTCGCATTTTTTCGGAGAGAGTTGAACTCTTCATCCATTGCAGCTTGCCATATTGGATAATTATGAGCATGGTATTAGGACTTGGGATCAAACCCAATCATCATATAGTTGGTCTCATACATCAAGGAATAATGACAAGAAATAGAAATACCTGCTCTTTGAAAATCTGACCAGGTTCTCCTTGGATCAACAGGATTTCCAACATTTGTCCTAGCGAAAGAGAGAGTCTTTTTGGCCTATTTTGGGAGATGAGTGGGAACATTTGAATCTGATTCAGAACCTGATATATTATTTTCACTGATATCAGACATCAGATCTGAAATAGCAGATATTTCACTTCCATTTTCATCATCAGAATCATTAGCAGAACGAGAGGGAATTTAAGCAGTTTCTTCCTCGACTAAATCCGCATCTTGGAGAGGTTCTTCAAATCAGACACTTCTCTCAATGAATATATGTTTGGTTATGATATTAAAGAGTTTATATCCCTTTGATTCCTTTGGATACCCAATGAACATACACTCAATAATCTTCGGTTGCAAAGACTTCCTCTTGTTAAGTGGAATTCGAGCCCAAGTAGTGGACTCGAAAACCCTGAAATTGGACACATCTAGTTTGTGCCCAAAGTATGCTTCGAAAGGAGTTTTTATTTTGAAGAAATAGTGAGGGACCCTATTCTGAATGTAGGCAGAAACATTAATTTCCTTAGCCCAAATGTTTGTAGCCAAACCTTTGGCTTCCAACATGCAGGTGGTCATCTCTTTGAGGGCCCAGTTTTTCCTTTCCACTACACCATTCTGCTGGGGTGTGTAGGGAATGGAGTGCTGGATATTGATCCCATATTTAGCTCATATTCATAGAATCTTAGACTTGATATACTCTCCTCCATTATCACATCTGAGATACTTTGTCTTCCTCCCATAGGCATTCTCAACAGATTCTTTGAACTCAATGAATCTTTCAAGAACTTCATATTTTTTTTTTAGGAAGAAAACCCAAGTGAATCTGGAGAAGTCATCAATAAAGGTCAGTACATACCTTGAACCAATCATGGAGGTTTTAGGCATATGTTTGCTGATGTCATAGTGTATCAGCCCCAAAACACTTGTTGCACATCTTTCCTTTCCCCGATCAAATTTGTACTCAGTGTGTTTGACGACAATGCAACCTTTGCAAATTCCACTGGAGGTTTTGATGGTTGGGAGGCCTTCCACCATGGAATGTTTTTGAAGTTGCTGCAAGTATTTGAAGTTCAAATGTCCAAATATTTCATGCCACAGATGACTGACCTCATTCCCATAAGTAAAAAGAGCAGTGGGATTTGCATCTGGCACAAACTTGTGAAAATCTTAGGTCTTAGCAGAATGGTTTGCTATACATGTTGCAATGAGTTTCCCACATGCAATCTCTGGGATATCAATATAATCCGGGCTGAAAGTAAATATCTTGGTAACTCCTGTGTGTTTCATTTGATATACACTCAACATATTTGAGGCCAAGGAGGGTACATACAGAACATCAAAGAAGCTGCCATGTTCAAGTTTTACAGTACCTTTGCCTTTCGAAATGATTTGAGAATCATCTCCCATGTGGATGGGAATGCTGTTGTCGGAGTCCAGGAATGAAAAGGATTATTTGCTTGCCACCATATGGTTTGAAGCACTAGAGTCTATGAGGAGAGCTCTACACTTCGAAACATTTTCCATGAGGGAATGTCCTCTTTCTGGATGTATGTTCAGATCATGATGATCTCTCTTGCTAACACTGTCAGGAAGAATGATATTTTTCATATCGAGGACAAGATTCATTTCATCAATATTTTTATTCATGCAATATTTTTCAGGGTGAAATCCCTTCCCACAATAGAAACACTTGATCTTTTCTTTGCCTTGGTTCCCTTTGTTCTTGTTCTTCCTTGAGCTTGAAGGCTCATCTAGCTGTTGGTTCTTATCCTTTGGCTTGGGAGCATTGAACTTAGAATTTTGATTCTTTTGCTTTTCCTTACCATTCGTAGCTTTGGGCCCTCCATCAAACAATACTTGATCTTTTGAGGATATGATGGTCCCCATTTGCATAAGCTTGTCATGATCTACTGTGAGAGACTCAATGAAGGCATTGAGGGTCAACATCTTCCAATTCAGGGTTGTTAGCTTCCCGGTATGAAATGTGGAAACAAAAAATGAGTAATATGGTCCAAGTTTGGAAAGAATGGAAAGGATGAGTTGATCATCCTCCTTATCCACTTCACATTGCTTCAACTGGAGCACCAAGTGCTTGAACTTGGTGAAGAAACCATTCAATTTTTCAAAGTTTCCTAGGTGAAGAGAAAACATCTCATTCTCTAGCTGATAGATCCTCAGGTCATCTTGCTTGTCAATCATGGAAGCAAGTATATTCCAAATTTCTTTAGGAGTCTTCAATCCAGTGATGTGGAAGAGAAGATCCTTAGAATTAGAAGGGCACAGAAACCCAAAAGCTTCATCAAGCTTATTCTAGTATCTTGCTTTGTCTACAACATGATTTGACTCTATCTCAATGTCCATTGTGACTTTGTAAAGTCATTTGGCATGCAATTTAATCTCCATGTCCTCCTTCCACTGATGGTAGTTGAAATGAGTAAGAGGATCCACAGAAGATGCCATTTTTTGGTTGTAGCGAATGCAGTAGAAGTCTTTCAATAAACCTGCAAACTTACACAAAAAGGGCACCATAAGGTCGGACAACTTGCACTTTTTAAGTTTTCATCACACCCATCTTAGTCAATCAAGCTAGCTTGATCAACAATTCCTTTGCTTAGGATTTATGTGGTAAACTTGCTACTTCCGGTGCAGAACTGGAATTTTTGAGTTTTTTGCTCAAATTGCATGATAGATCCGTCAAGATATCTTGTTGGAGAAGAAGATCCTTGTCCCATCGTGGATTTGATACCATATGAAAATTGAGTCACAGTAATCTAAGGACTAAAGCATAATCTTTTAGAAGATTCAAGACAATTTACACACAAAATGGCATAACAGTGCCACAATTAGAGGTTGCAGTTGCATATTATCAATAATAAATCAGAAGTAGTGATACAATGTCATACACTTGCATGAATAGCAAGACAATTCGAATCCCAATGAGGTCATTCGAATTGCACACATGAGAGTGTCTTAGCTGTCCGTTAGCCACACTAAACACATCAGTTAACCACTAACCACAATAAATAATTGGCTCTAACTGAATCAGAGCAATTATGACTGAGTCTAACTGAATAGACCTCAGCTGCATGTCAATCAATAGGTGTGGGCACTTATCTGACTCAAGTTATCTCCAACGAAGTGAACTGAACTGAACCGAGTCACCAGAAGTTGTTGGAGGCACCTTAGATCACTCCAGTTAACTGGGAATTGCCAAAAATAGACAAAATAGTGATGGAGGCAGCTTTACAGCTGTAGTTTAATTGACATTTGGTGGAATAACCATCAGTTAACTGATTTGGGGTGCTTAGGTCATGCAGATCAACCCATATTCACTCCTTAATTGGAGGAAGCTTAGTTAGTCTCCTCGATTGAAGGGGGAGACACAATTAGCCTCTCTAATTGGAGGATGATCTAGTTGATGATGCAGTCACAAATTTGAGACAATAACTTAGGATAAGTGGTAAAATAAGCCAATTAGGCCAAATAAACATGCGTGGGTTGGATAATGACTCCAACACTTTATGCAAGTTAGACTAGCAGAATCAATCTCCATCGTTGATCTGAGATCAGGGATGGTCGAGGATTTTTGGACCGTTGATCCTATGGATCGTGAAAGGAGGAAGTTCTATCTTTTATGACCAGATTCTTAAGTTTTCCACTTTCCAATCTCCGCCCTTTGTTCTCTTCTGGACCGTTCATCTTTGGTGGAAGAGATCTGAGCTGTCAGATCTTAGACTGTGGAAAGTAGAAGTCGGGTTTTCCACTTTTGCAACCTAAAATTTACCTTTTCCTCTTCCACCTTTCTACTTCCGTCCTTCTGCTTCTGCCCATTTCTTTCCACACCATTGATCTGTGCAGAATCTCTCTCAACCATAGATCTTGCAGATTGCTTAAACACGGAATTCAACTTTCCATGATAAAATCTTTTGTAATTTCTGCTTTCCGATCTCTGCCCTCTTGTTCTTTTCCAAGCCATTGATATTTGGCGGAAGCGCTCTGAGTCGTTGGATCTCGGACTGTGGAAAGAAAAAAGAGGAAGTTCTAACTTTTTACGAAATTTTTTTTGTATCTTTCTCTTTTCGATTTCCACCATTTTTCTTCCTGCCTTTTCCTAGATCGTAGATTTGTGCGGAAATGTTATGGGCCATCAGATCCCGAAATGTGGGGGTGGAAATCACGATTTATCACTTTTTACACCTCAAACTTGCTTTTTTCAGCCTTTTCGCTACCGATTTTTTTCTTGGCGGAAATTATTTTTGGCCTTTGATATTCTGTGATGCACATCCTAGCCGTTTATTTCCTGTCATCATTCAACTACGGGAAGATTTCTTCATTTGCATGCATTTTCAAGGTAAAAAATCAGAATTTCTTAAGTATTTGGAATTTTGAATCTAGAAATGTCCCTTCAAACACTTGCAGGCCCTCATCAACATTCTTTAAGGTCCTATGATATGAAAAATTACAAACCTTATTCCTACTTTTATTGGCCAAATCCCTTACCAATTACTTAGCCCAAAAAAAGTGCTAACAACTGGCTCCAACTCGAGATGCTATCCTCTCTACAAGGTAGAAAAGAACCCTGTAAACCAAGTTTTGAATCCAATGGGACGTTCCCAACTTTACAAATCTCAAACTTATTATTTTTGTATTTTTTTGCAAGTAAAATTAAAGAAAACTAGAAATATGGCTACCCCTCTAGATCTTAGGGCCTTCTCTTCGAGCTTCAAATCCTTTGGCTCATAGTTAATACTGCTTGAAAAGTAAAGAAATATATACAACTATGATACAAAAATTACCTCCTTTCTCAGGACAAGTAATGCTTGAGAAACCTTCCATTGACTGGACCTCCTTTCAGAAGATACCCATCTTGATGATGTAGAATGAATGCATTCTCACCTATGTATGCTGCAATGATATCAAGACCTACCCACATGTGATCAAACTTCCCATGTTTATCTTCCCTGAGAGCATCCCATTTCAAAACCAAATCATTAATCTGGAATTGTTCTTCCTTTACCTTCCTATCAAAAGTATTATTCATCTTTTCTTGATGTATTTTCACTTTACCATAGGCTTTGTCCCTCAACTCATTCAATTCTATGATCTGATTTATTCTTCTTTGCACATGATTTGGTTCATCTTCCTGTTCCTACAATAACTTCATGTTTGCACTCCCAAAGATGCTGGAAAAAACACCTCAACTCCATATACTAATTGGAATGGTGACATTCCAATTTCCCTTATTGTGTTGATTCTGTCAGCCCACAAATCATATTTTAGCTTTGTATGCCAAGCTCTTTTTTTATCTTCCAACAGCTTCTTAATGATTCTCACTATAATTTTGTTTGAAGATTCAACCAGTCCATTTCCTTGTAGATAGTATGCAGTAGAATGATTGAGACTAATATGATACTTGTGACAAAAACTTATCATTTTGTTATATTTAAAAGCAGGTGCATTGTCTGTCACAATCCTTTTGGGACAACCAAATCTAGCCAAAATATTCTCTTCCAGAAAACCCATAATTACTGCATTTGTGGCCCTTCTTGTAGGTATTGCTTCGATCCACTTAGTGAAGTAGTCAGTTGCTGTTAAGATCCATCTGTGATGTCTTGAAGAATTGGGATTTATTTCCCCAATAAAATGCAGTCCCCACTGCTGAAAATGTGCTTCTATTGATCTTATGTTCCCTACATCTCCTGTCATGAGGGTGTGCACCTGCCGTAGATATGATAGGATGTGATGATGGTTCCTGGGAAGAAAGGAGAGCCATGAATTTTGCGCACCTTCATAGCTCACTTCTCTATGCACCTCCTTTGCTATGAAATACTCAACCTTTGTTGCTTTGCAGTGACCATTCTCGAAGTCGTCAAGCCCATAAAATTTCTGCCTATATCCCCCCTGTAAACCTATTGTCGTCATTGCCTATTCAAAATTTAGCACAAGTTCTAACATCCCACAAAAGCATATTTTAGCTTTGTAAGCCAAGCTCTTTTGTTATCTTCCAACAACTTCTTAATGATTCTCACTAGACTTTTGTTTGAAGATTCACCCAGTCCATTTCCCTGTAGATAGTATGCAGTAGAATGATTGAGACTAATATGATACTTGTGACAAAAAATTATCATTTTCTTAGATTTAAAAGCAAGTGCATTGTCTGTCACAATCATTTTGGGACAACCAAATCTAGCCAAAATATTATCTTCTAGAAAACCCATAATTACTGCATGTGTGGCCCTTCTTGTAGGTATTGCTTCGATCCAATTAGTGAAGTAGTTAGTTGCTGTTAAGATCCATCTATGATGTCTTGAATAATTGGGATTTATTTCCCCAATAAAATCCAGTCCCCACTGCTGAAAAGGTACTTCTATTGGTATTGTATTGAGATGGAGTGGAACCACTTTTCTCTTACCATCAAAGATCTGGCATTGGTGACATGAGTAGTCTCCTTGTAAACATCTGAAAACATTGAAGGCCAGTAAAACCCAACTCTCAAAATCTTGTTTGTTGTCACCTTCCATGAATGGTGCCCACCATAGTCTCCCTTGTGAAATTCTTTCATAGTCTGCTTAGCTTCATTCTCCAAGAGGCAATTGAGTAAAACTCCACCAGGATCTTTCCAATAAAGGTATTGATTCAGAATACAAAACTTGGCAGATTTCAAATTCACTAACCTTGCTCTTGTTTTGCTTAACCTTGCAAGATCATGTAACTTTTGTAACACATACATAATATCATAATACCATGGAGATACAGAGAAATCAGGCATTACATGCACCCATGCATCAATATGATTTGAATGACTGGTCAATAAATTTAGCTACAAGGATTCACAGTTGGAATTTTCCATCATCTTTGCAAGTCCTTGTCCTTTAACTAGCTTGGTGGGATTAATTTCAATGTCATATTCCAGTAACACATCAATCCATTTTGCTCTTTTTTCTTCTAGATATGGTTGTGTAAGGATGCTCTTCACCACATTACTAGGAACATAAGCAATGATATATGAATGAAGGACATAAACTCTAAAATATTTCAAAGATTTAATCAGAGAATATGCTTGTTTTCCCATAATGTCATATTTCAACTCTCCATCTCTTAACACTTTACTAAAGAAGGCTATAGGTTGTTCAACATTCTGATTGTTTCTCTATAACAATACTCCAATAATAGTGTGATTAGAAGAATAAGAAAATATCATAAAATATTTGTTAAAATATGGACTTACCAGAACTGGTGCTTCTGTGATAGCATGTTTAATATCTTTGAAAGATCGCCTTGCATATAGTGTCCACTTTATCTCATGGTCCCTTTTTAGCATATTAGTGATATTCATTAGTATCTTAGCAAAACTGGGAACAAACCTTCTCAAGAAATTTACCTTTCCAATGAATGATTACACATCATTTTTACTTCCAAGCTCCACAACTTTCAGGAATGCATTGATTCTCTCTGGACCAATCTTTATACCATACTTTGAAATAATGTACCCTAGAAATTTTCCTTCCTCCAATGCAAAATTTGATTTTATGGGGTTTAATGATATTCCATACTTTTTAAATTCTCCAAATTTCTAATATGCTCCCTGTCAAATCTTGAGTACATAGTGATATCATCCATGTAGACAACCACAAATTTATCCTTTTCCTATGCAAAAGCAATGTCCATGGCATGCTGGAAAGTGGCCCCTGCATTCATTAAACCAAAAGGAATTTTGTCATACATAAATGTACCCCATGGTGTAGTAAAGGCAGTATTTTCTTGATCCTTAGGAAACACTTTGATCTGATTGTATATTGAGAAACCATCCATCGTTGAAATCCTTTCAGATCCCACCACTTTCTGCAAAATATATTCGATTTTACGAAAAGGGTAATTATCTTTCAAAGAAAATTTGTTCGGATTTCTAAAATCTATGCAAAGCATGATTTCACCTTTTTTTTCCCTAACAGGAACCAAATTTGCAACCCATTTGGAAAATATCAAGGTCACGATTATCTTGGCATTGAATAATTTTTTAATTTCTTTCTCAATAACAGGCAACAACATTGGATTAACTCTTCTCAATTTTTGTCTGAAAGGTTTCTCACCGGGTTTTATTGGGATTGTATGTTGTATGATAGAAGTATCATACTCTTTAAGGTCCTCATAACTCTAGGCAAATACATCAGTGTATCTTTTCATTAAATTGATGTAGTCTTCTTTTTCTTTGGAATGCAAGTTTTTTGACAGTTTTTATGATCCTTGTATTTTCTTCATTCCCTATATTTTTCTCCTCAAGAACATCATCAACAGGCTTCTTTTTTGGGTCTCTAACAACATCATTTTGATCAAAAAGCTCCTCTAGGGGGATTACCCCTCTAGGGATATGATTACTCTTCAACTGAACTATCATTCCTTTCCCCTTAGTGAGTTTTTGAACTTTTTGTTTTCAACAATTTCTTCTTCACTTTCTTCAGCATCTTGAAATTTTTCAAAATTAGCATTTTCACTATCTATCTGAGTATTTACAAACTCACCAGACACCTCTAAAAATATTTTTAGCTACATATCATCTTCAAATACTTTCTAGTGTTTGGAATTATCTAGTATGGAGGGTCTGTTCACAATATCAACTTTATACTTTCTTTGGCCAATAGTGGGAGTTTTGAATTTACTAGAAGAAACAACCAAAGAGTCAGCTACTATGTTTTCATATATGGGAATCACTCTGATTTTATGCTCTGTAAAATAGTTTCCAAACATATCCCATACATCATTTCTATAATCCCTCATTTTGGGATGTTTGGTCTGATAACTATCATTCACCTGGTTTATTACAAGCTCTGAATCTCCCATGACTTGTACCCTCTTTGCTCCCAGATCCTTCAAAGCATTCATTCCTAGTAATAAAGCTTCATACTCTGCCACATTATTGGTAAATTCAAAAGTTAACTTATACGACAGAGCCTTAAAATCCCCACTAGGAGAGATAATGTATACACTAGCACCAACACCAATTTTAGCCACAAATCCATCAAAATACAAGGTCCAGAAACCCTCTTCTTTCTACATATTCTCCAAAGCCTCTTGTCTCTTTGTAGACTCATCCTCCTCCTTAACTTCAATGGGTACAAGAATTTCAGGATCACATGGAATACTATCATTAAACAAAATGGAAGATCACAAGTCAGTATCAACAACATAGATAGCATGATTATCTTGTTTGTCTTGGGTGCTAACTACATAAGGTGATATTTTCTCATTGTATAACCTTTATTCCCACCATCCATAGGAATGGTAGCATAAGACATATCCATTTGCAAACTTCCTTTCAATTTAGAGGTCCAAGACCTTGACAACAATACACCAAATTTAGGAGGAATGTATGCTACACCAACATCCATTACCATAGTCTTAGATGGAATTTTTTCAAATTTACCACCATATCCTTAATAAATCCAAGACATTTCACCTTCCTAGAATCAAATGAATACAAATATTTATATGGTCTAGTAACTTCTAGTTCGAAACTTTCTACCACTCCCTTGGACATTAAATTATGAGATACACCAGAATCTATCATAGCATTATGCACAATCATATCATGTACATTTAAACTTAGGTAAAAAGGAGGAGCTTCATCATCATCCACATTTTCAATTTTTTACCCATAGACAATGGTAAGAGCATCATCATCCACCTCTAGGATATCTGGTTGAAACTCTCCCTGACTCTTGACCATGTCTGTTATTTTGTCTCTATATTCCCTGTTTCTTAACAATTCATTGAAAGGAATGGAAACTTTCAATTTTGAGATCTCTGTCTGCAAGTTAAAAGTGGAAACAACTTTCTCTACATCCACCAATGCCGATTGTTTCACTTCTTTTGTTTTCTCTATTTTATTTTCTGATTCTTTATTTTTCCAAGGTTTTTTTTTTTTTTCCAAGGTATTTTCTGATTCTTTATATACACTAGGGTTCTTTTTGTTTTTCACTTCTCTTTTATGTATTTTTTTTTACCACTAGAAGGTTGATTTTGATTGAACCTTCCTTTATTTATAGTAACATCTCTATTTCTCAATTTGATCTTTCTCTGGACATCATCTATGGCATGCAAATATCCTCTTTGGTACTACTCTAACTCTTCCTCAAAATCATTATTGGCACCCTCCTAGGAAAACCTACTATGTTCTTCCTCTGTGAGGTATATTTCAAAATCCAAGTAACCAAAATGGTTAATATGATCCTCAATAGATTTTTCCTCATCTTCATCTGCAACATAGTTCTCATGTTTAGGTGTCCTTATTTGCTAATCATCTGGATTTCTAGGATTCTACATATATCTCTGTCTAATTTGTGGAGGTGGGGGAGGATTGGGCCTTTTGAAGTTTGGGTTTCTGATTTGAGGTTCATTCTATTCCTTGTTCAATGGTCTATTATCCACAATCATCCTATCCATCAACTTCTCCATTGTTTTCAACATCATTTCAAATTTTACATCATTTGAAGAAGCAACAACAAAAGCAGAAGGTACACTTTCTTCTCTAGCTTTCGTTGTTTCTACTTTCTGCTTTATTTTTCCACTTTCCATCATATTAGATTGCACTTATAAAGCATCTTGAAACATGGCAAGAAGACTTGTTGATTTTGTCTCTCTCAATAATAATGCAAAGTCACCATCAAAGACATCAACATAATGGAGTTCTATAGAGCCTGCAAGGGGTTTACTATCAATAGGAATAGAGTTATACACCCTCATAAATCGACTAGAAAACTCATGTATAGATTCAAAACCTCCTTTCTTAAGATTATTATTGTGGGAAAGCACCTGCAAAGGACTTGTCTTATCACCCCATCTTTCTAAGAATAAAGTTTGGAAAGCTTCAAATGTGGCAATGGACGTAGCAGGTAGATATCTAAACCATTTATTTTCCTCTGTTGATAAAATTAGTACAAACAACCTCATATTAATATAATATTCATCAACCAACTCCAAGTCCACATAATCATCAAATCTATCAACATGTTGTCTTGCTGTGAAATTTTCATCTCCATCATAGAAGGGAATTTTATGGGCATAATTTTGAGGAAGGTCATGCAGTACAGCAGGTAAGGCCAAAGGAGAAAACCTAGTAGCCATTTGTCTAGGTGGATTTGGAACAAGAGGAGGAGCTTGAAAGGATGGAGGGATTTGAATAGTTTGTGGGATATAAGGCTGAAAGATTTGAACAATAGGGGTTCTTTCTTCAAGTTTCACAGAGTTTTGAAGATTATGCCAAAGAGAATCAAGCAAATATGATTATAACTTACTGGGATTAATTTATGTTTCCCTCAAATTAGATTCATATTTTGATTTTAACAAGGACCTTCTGAAATTTGTTTCCCGCCCAAAATCTTGAATGCTATGAAATTCTTGAGAAGATGAAGCACCAAACTGAGAAATATCTATTTGTTCTTTTCCCTTATTTCTACGCAATCTTTCTTTATTTTCCCCACTTAGTAATGTTTCAGTGTTAGGGTTACCTCGTGTATGTGACCTCTTGGGAACCAGGACGCCTTCTGAAATCTTGCTCAAAATCAATGTGGAGTTGCCAAGGAAAATATACAACCTATTTCAAATGCAGAAGTCTCTATTTTCCCACAGAAACTCTTTCTTCTTGGAATCTTTGTCATCTCCTAGGGCTGATTTGCACTTTTGTTCCCCGAAAATGGTGCCATTTTGTTAGCACTCATAATTTTACCCAAGGTTGTGGTAGGTAAATCCCAAGCCACTTTAAGAAAGGGATATCTATGGCTTCTTCCTTTCTAGAGAGGGTTCTCTTATAGATTTTTAATAAGGCCAGATATAAAAATGAAACAAAATTCAGATTGAATTGGTGGTTGAAACAAGGAAAGCATAAATTGGGCTATGGAGTCACAAATATTCATGAATTACAAAACAGTTTGCATGTGAAAATTATTAGGATTATTAATCCTCCCTTGACCATACTGTCTATTAGATTAATTTTGCTTAACTTATGAACCTTAATTAATTAATTGGGTCCACTTGGCCTAATGGGGCCACATATACCAATCACTGGAGTGTGGGGAACACTACTATAGGTTAACTACCATTTAATACATGTGCATGCATTAGTTTGGGTGCCTCCTAGACCAATCCCTACATTTTAGGAGCCACTGGGAGTCCTGGCACCAACCTACTTCAGTTAGTTGGATTTAGTACTAGTTAGTCGTAGTTAGCCCCCAGTTACTTTCAGTTAGTTCACAAACAATTAGCTAGCACATGCCTTGCATGGATAATGCATGAATGCATGTGGAGTAGGCACCTTTTCCCACCTACCACACTCAGTTGCACTGAGTTAACTAGCTGTCACTGTTTGTTTAAGTTGTTGGACATCTGGGAGTTGATCTGTTGGACTCCAATATTGATTGAGAGACCATGAGTTAGAGATTCAGTTAGATACAGTCATATCCACTTAGGAGATTTGAATTAATACCCCATGCATTCTAATTCTTTCATATGTAAACTATTATGACACCGGATATTATTATTTGTGAATGATACTTTAAAATCCTGAGCAATACTTGTCTGTTTCCTATGTGGTTTGTTTTGTTCAGTTTGTATCTTCATTCTCCATTCTTTTGCTGCAAAGATTATTATAACTATTTTCTTGAAGATATAAATGACATTCAAATTCTAATATGGTATCAAAGCCTTCTCAGGCAGGTTTCATGCTTGTTTCTCCCCATCGAACATCAGAAGCAGGTGGGTTTTCACAGAAGTCCCCTATGATGATTTGCTAGCTCTAGATTTATTCAAAGCAGCGGAGAGGGAGTGATGGACCCTGAAAACATGTTCATGTAGAGAGGAAAAGCATGATTCTAAATAGTTCAAATATGTTTTAGTGTTTTGCAGTGATATTTTACAGGTTCAACTTCATATGGATTCGATATTATCAGTTCCTCTTCTTACTCCATCCACAAGATATTCTGAATGGAAGTCGAAGATGATTGCATCTATGAAGAGACAAGGTCTCTATGAGGTATCTATGGAACTTGGTAAAGAGCCTTATGAATATGAGAAAGACTTATTAATCTGTCATAGTAATCTAGGGACTAAACACAAGTCTCATCAAATATTAATAACAATAAGGAATGAAAATGGTGTAATTATGCTACAAAATGAGTAGTCGCTCTGTATATTCACACAAAAAATGAGTAATACAATGAAAGATCATGATGCAAGCATGAATGACAAAGCAATTCGAATTCCCAAGGAGGTCATTCGACTTGAATGAGTGAGTCTAGCTTAACTAAATTTAGCCACAGTCAACACTCAAGTTAACCACTGATCAAAACCCTAATTGACTCAACTGAGCCCTAACTGAAGTCGGAGTGCAATAAATGACTGAGTCTAACTGAAAGTAGCTCAGAAACATGTCACTACAAGCTAACCAATAAGTGGTAGCGCATAAATGACTCCAATGAACCCCATTGAGGTTAACTAAAGTGTAACTAACCATCAGAAGTGGTTGGAGGCACCCCTGTTGAGTCCAATTCATTAAATAATCAATAAATAATCAATTTAATGAAGGAAGCCACCTTCACTGCTTTGTTTAACTGATTGTAACCATAAGTTAGCAATATGGGGCATTAATGACACTCAGATCACCCTCGAAGTGCTCCAGTTAGCCTCCCCGAATGTAGGAGAAGGCTAAGTTAGCCTCCTTGACTGAAGGTAGGCATGGGTGTGATCTTGTTGATGTCATCTAGTGCTCCTCTAATGTCAATTAAGTCAATAAAACTTAGGATAGTGGTATAACTAGGAAAAATTGACCAAAATGAGTGTGTATGGTGGTAAATGTCTCCAATGCCCCCCCTTAAGCTATACTCAGGAGGAGTAGAAAACATAAAATGCATAAAAATGCTAGGGCCCTGGAAACTAAGTTCATAGGTCACCCTGTACAATACTGAAACTCAAACAATGCTAAAAAACAAACTAAGTGAGGAAAAGAGGGAAAACCCAGTGGGAAACCCCCCCCTCAAGCTGAACACTGAAAGTAGTCTGATCACCCTGACGGACTCAACCCCAATAGTGAACAGAGGTAAGTGAACTTATTTTCTAAAAATATCTTGGTGAAGATGTATGTATTCTACTCATCAGTTGGGCAGTATTGCAGAATGATGGTCCTGTCATGCACTAGATCTCTGATATAGTGCATGTGTATCTCTACATGCTTGGTCTTCTGCCTGGTAACTGGATCTGTGGATATCTTAATAGCACTTTGATTGTCACAAAAGAGGACAGTGGACAAAGTACTACCAAGATCAAACTCTAAAAGAATGTCTTGCAACCAAACTACTTGGATGCAAGCATTCACCGCTCCTCGATACCCTGCCTCTGCTGAAGATAATGCTATGGTGGCCTACTTTTTGCTAGAATAGCAAATGGGGCCACCACCAAACATGAATACTATCCAAAATTATACTTTCTATCAATAGAATCACCCGCCCAATCAAAATCTGTGTATCCAACCAGCTCTAGCTCGTAGTCTGCATCATAGTGAATGCCGTAGGTCCTAGTTCCCTTAATATACTGGAGGATCCTATTGGCTGCCTTCCAATGAATAGCATGGGGATATTGCATGTATCTTGATACAACATTCATGGTATAATATATATCAGGCTGAGAATGTGTTAAGTACAACAAGCTACCAATCAATTGTCGATAAATAGTGCAGTCCATGGGAGGTGTGTTTTTTCCTTCTTCAAGGCTGATCCCTGAAAGGAAAGGGAATGGTGCAGGCCTAAATTCAACCATGTTAAACTTGAATAACATGTATGATATGTATTTGGTCTGAGTGACCATTATCCCATCAGAATTTTGCTCAATTTCGATCCTCAAAAATTGTTTTAAGAGACCCAAATCGCTCATTTCAAATGCATTGTGGAGAGCAGTTTTGATGGCTGAAATAGAAGCAACTGTGCTACCTATGATCAGTAAGTGATCAACATATAAAACAATAATAATAAAATTACCATCAAAATGTTGTATATACACATTTGGATCTGATCTACACCTTTGGAAGTTTTGCAAGAGAAGGAAGGCATCCATCTCGGAATACCACTCTCTTGGGGCTTGTTTTAACCCATATAGTGACTTCTTTAGCTTGCAAACCAAAGATGGATCAGAGATGTAGCCATTAGTCTGCCTCATGTATATCTCCTCATGAATATCTCCATACAAAAATTCTGACTTAACATCCATATGATGCACTTCCCAGTGCTTAGATGCTGAAATTGCCAAAACTAGGCGGATGGAGTCCATTTTTGCAACCGGTGCAAAAGTCTCATGGTAGTCCACACCTTGGACCTGAGAGAAGCATTTTGCCACCAGAATTGCCTTATATTTGTAGGTTCTTCCATCAAGAGCAAACTTGTTCTGAAACACCCACTTGCATTGAACCAATTTCCTTCCCAGAGGAAGAGAAACTAGCTCCCAAGTAGTGTTTTTCTGAAGAGAATTCATCTCTTCATCCATGGAAACTTGCCATCTCGGATCCTTCCGAGCATGGTAGTAGGATTTTGGGTCTGAACTAATCATCAAATAACAAGTTTTGGACAGAAAATTATTAGGACAAGAGAGCGCAATACCTTCTCTTTGGAAAACAGACCAGGTTCTCCTTGGATCATCCGGATTTCCAATGTTATCTCCTGCGAAGGAGAGTGTCTGTCGGGCCCATGTGGGAAGATGATTTTGTACTTCAAGTTCTGATTCATCATTTGATGTTTGTTGTATACTGATATCAGAAATCATAGGATCCAAATCAGGGTCATCACCCCCAATTTCATCATCCAAATATTCAGTAGAATAGGAAGGAAACTCAGCAGTTTTCTCCTTCACTAGTTCCACCTCCTAAAGAGGCTCATCGAACTTGACACTCCTTTCGATGATGATCTATTTTGTTTTGATTTCCACCATCTTGAAACCTTTTTATTCATCAGGATACCCAATAAACAAAAATTCTATGCTTTGCGGTTTCAAAGCCCTTCTTTTATCAAGTGGAATTTGGGCCTATGCAGTGGACCCAAGCACCCGTAGGTTCGACACATCCGTCTTGTGTCCGAAGTATGCCTTGAAAGGGGTCTTCCCTTTTATGGATGAGTGTGACAATATGTTCTGAATGTATGCTGTAGCATGCATGGCTTCAGCCCACAAATTTTCAGCCAACTTCTTTGATTCCAACATACAGGTGGTCATCTCCTTGAAAGATCGATTCTTCCTTTCCGCTACACCGTTCTGCTGGGGAGTGTAGGGAATTGAATGTTGGACCTGAATACCACTTTGGGAGAATATGTTTATAAACTCATTACTAACATACTCCCCACCATTATCATATCTCAAGATCTTGATCTTAAGCCCAGAGGCATTCTCGATCAAGGCCTTCAGTTCAGTGAATTTTTCACATACTTCAGACTTTTTTTTGAGAAAGAAGACCCATGCGTACCTTGAAAAATAATCAATAAAATTCAGAAGATAGCTTGATCCATTCATGGATGTGACAGGAATTGGACCACTAATATCAGAATGTATCAGCCCCAAGATGCATGTAGCTCTGTTTTCCTTCCCCCGATCGAACTTATGCTCAGGGTGCTTTCCAACCACACAGCCCTTGCAAATTCCAGTGGTTTCCTTGATGACTGGGAGGTCTTCAACCATGGAGTTTTTCTGTAATTGCTGCAAGTATTTGAAATTGAGATGGCCAAACCTCTCATGCGATATCCTACTAACTTCATTTCCATGAGTTAGCAGAGCGGTGGGCTCTGTATCTGCCACAAAGTGGAAAAACTCATAGGCTTTTGCATGATGGTTTGCAAGGCCTTTAGCAACAAGTTTCCCGGATGCAATTTTCGTTATCTCAATATCATTCGGACTGAAAGATACTCTCTTAGGCACTCATGTATGTGTCATCTGATAGAAACTAAGGATATTTGATGCCAAAGACGATACATACAAAACATTTGAAAAATATCCATTCTCAAGATCAACCGTACCTTGTCCTTCTGAAATGATGGTGGAGTCATCTTCCATGTGGATAGGTATGGATTTTCTGGTCTCCAAGGATGAGAAGGAGTCTCTTTCAGCCATCATGTGGTTCGAAGTTCCAGAATCAATCAAGAGTGCTTTGGACTTCGAAGCGCTTACCATGAGGGCATGACCTCTTTCATGCTGTGGTTCCCGATCTTTCTGATCTCTCCTCCGAAAGTTTTTCGAAAGATTGATGTGATTTCTCTTAAGGAGAGAGGTAGCTTCATCAAGCTTCTTCTTCATGCAAGCATGTTTAGGGTGGAAGCCCTTCCCGTAGTATGAACACTTGAATTTTTCTTTCCCATGATGCCCTTTTCCTTTGTTCTTCTTTGACCCAGAAGACTCATTGTTGGAGGAGCAAGTCGGTAAGACGACTTGAACGATCAGCTAACTAAGTCGGTCAGCCGACTAATGAGAGATTAGGTAAGACACATGAGGTCATGTCGGTTGACCGAACCGACAAGTAGTTATTTGTAATTGTTTGTAATTCATATATATATTAAGCTATTGAGCCAGATGAGAACTCGGTTCAGTTCTTTGTATTGTATGGACCCTTTCATTATAATATAATCTGTTAATTTGCTTACTTGTTCTTGTCTCTTATATCTGTTATGTATGTCTATCCTTAATGTGTATTATTGGTAACCCTATGTGATCTGTGAGATTACAACGTTGGTTCCATTGCCGGTAGTGCATGTCTAAGATGTATACAAGTAGATGATATCAGAACAAGAGATTAAGGACTGGTGGGAGCATAACATAGAAAACTACTTGCAAAATTACGCACGAATAAACAGATTAATGACTGCGCAAGCAAAAGAAAGGTTCTTTACTGAGACTCATGAGAAGTTTGTAGAATTAGTGCCCTAGCTTTTGAAGAAACTTCTGGATGAAAAAGCTAAAAGCGATTAAAGACCAACAACTTCTAGACAAACTGATTCGAGGGGAAAGGACAAACCTGTCGGAGTGGTTCGAAAAAATTCACCAACAACTTCTGCGAGGAGCAATCTATAGAGGAGATATTTTCAGTAGAAGCCATTCAAAAGAAATTCTATACAGACCTTACCGAACAGTTCCTGTGCTCCTTACCGACCTTGCTGTTTAAATTCTTGATAGAAAAAGGAGTGGGTCATATTGTTGAACCTTGTCCATTACTACGTGAACCGCCACAAAATACTAACTGGGTGGAGAAACAAAAGAAGTGGGATAAATTCATTGCCAAAAGGGAGTGGGAATACTTCCTAAGCAAGTGAACAGAACTATCCGGGCTTTCTAAAGCGTCGGGTAGGCAATGGGGGGGTAGCTGGTCGTATGTCGGGGTAAAGTGGAGAGGATTCTAGTCAACTAAAGAGATACCATTCACTAGCAATGAAAAGTCGACCTAAAAGGGAAATCGAAATTACAGTGTCACATAAAGTTATGACAGACTTTCAGAAAATAGAGAGGGAGAAGAGGCTGCAAAGAAGGGAAGAAAGAAGAGAAAGAGATATAGCACTGCAAAGAGGAATGGGTATTAGGGTGATAGACCAAGAGAGAAAACCGCCAGAGTCGGGCCATGACTGACATGAAGAAGGCGTGGAAGAAGAAGCGTCCCCTATGGAAGAAGATTTGTGGATAGAGCGGCGAGAAGCTCTCCAATTATAAGTTCCCCAGGAAGTAAGACCTCTATCTCCGATGAATCCGAGTACCAGGATACAAACCATTGTCGAAGAGGACCTCAGACTAAGAGCTGGTGACTTTGGTATTTGGAGCTGACTAGACGACGAGAGAAACGATGATAATCATCTACTTATTCGTTGGCCAGAAGAATGAAATTGGGTCACACTTCAAGCGTTACCCTCAAACCGAAGTATCCACTTACTTTACCCGACGCATGAAGGAGCACCCCCCCTGCCAAATACAGTTTTGGAAGATATAGAAAATTTGGAGCTGCAGACAAATAATTGTAGTTGGACATCGATAGGAGAAGTCAACCCCAACCAACTGCTTATCGGAGAAGAAATGACAACTAAGACTACCGACAAAAACAAGAGTTCTATTGACAATAGTTCTGCACAAAAGAATAAAAACATCCCACTACCCCCACCACCACCCCCACCGCCACCACCTCCTGAAGAAGATAGTGATAGTGACTTCGACATGGGTCATGGATTAGCGCACATCCCTCTATATGAGGGCGACGAAGATCCCAGATGACATTGGTTCACCTACGAATCGACATGGGAGGCAAACCAAGTTACAGATGAAGATAGACAGATGGCACAGTTCACTGGAGCCTTAAGGAAAAGAGCATTAACATGCTTTATGACCTTTTCTGAAAGAACCCCCGGAGCAACTAAAGCATAAGTCAAAGCGCAATTTTTATCATTTTTTAAAACTCCAGATGCAAAACATCTGGAAGCTAAGAAATTGAAGACAACATCACAAAATTCAGGAGAAACTGTCCGCGACTACGACAAACACTGGAAAGACCTTCTTAACCAATTAGATTATGTTATTGATGAGCAACTACTAATCCAGTGGTTTCTTGTAGGTCTGTCACACAAAAATCGTCGACACATAAGTCTGGAGACATTCAAAACCTATGAGGATGTGCTTACTAAATATCTACAAGTAGAAATGGATGAAGATATTTCGTCATACCCCATAGATCATAGCCTGGAAGAACAGCTCGAGATCATGCAGAAATCTTTAACGGAAATAAACCTTAAAAATCAGGACATTTGGTGCACAAAATGCCCATCGACCAGACATTCGAAAGATAACTGTCGACAGGATATTAGCCGAGAGGATGTTCGATTTGTGCAAACAAAATGTTTTTGCGACATCTTCCAGAAGCATGGAGAGCACATTACAAAAGATTGCCCATTCAACATGAAGAATGGAAAAGCATCATGGTGTGCAATCTGTGAAACTAAAAATCATAACACCGTCGACTGCCACCTGAATCTAAAGAATCAACAAAATTATCAGGCAGTATATCAGATGAACACAGTTGCACAGAACAATGAGCAACGAAACAATGCACAAAATGACCAAAATAATCAAAGGTACGAAGGTCGTCGGTACGAACGCCGATTTGACAACCGACATGGAGGCTATGGAAGTCAAGGTCGATTCTGCGGGAATCGAGACAACCGACCACGTCAACCCATCCAATGTTTCATATGTTACAAGGAAGGACACCAATATACAGACTGTCCATACAAGGACAGGACTGACCTAAAATTATGTACTAGTTGTGGAGTAGGGGATCACTCATTGGAGGATTTCCCTACTGTGCTTGAAAAAATAAATAAAAAGAAAAATGTTAATGTCTTGTCATGTGTGCAAAAACATGATATTATCAATACAAAGAATTTGCATATCGTAACCCGACAAGGGATGAAAATTGGGAATGATAACCCCCAAATAAGAAAGATAAAAGAAAAAAATGTTTATCCTGACCTAGTTAAAGAAAAACAAATATATAAAGATGCAACAAATATATTTAGAGAATTTTCTCGACAAGAAGAAGAAGATGATAATTGACAAGACACAATAAAAGAACTAATACAATTGGTACAAAAAGATAAAACAATATCGCAATTCATTGACTTACTGTATAAAATAAAACATAAGAAAAACACCAAAAAACAAACAAAGAATATCTGCAGCTTAAACCAAAAAGATAAAAGTGATGCCGACCCACTTGTCGACCTGGAAATTGAAGGATACCATGTCCGACAAGTTGTACTCGATTTTGAATCACAGGTAAATATTATGACTCGAGACACATGGGAACAGTTAGGCAGACCTCGATTATACGTGTCAGGAATATACCTGAAATTAGCTAACCAAGGCCTAATTGAACCTATTGGAGTCTAGAAAAATGTCGACACAACGATAAAAGGAATATCGACCAAAGTCGACTTCGAAATTATTGACCCTAAGAAAGGATCCAGTTCCTTCCCAACGTTAGTAGGTCGACCTTGGGGAAGAAAAATGAAATCCTCGATATCCTTGGACAAACAAAGAATAAAATTAAAGGGGAATGGACAAAAAGTAATAATACCTATCCATCCATCCCAAGGAGAACCTTGGACAAAACCAATTGATGAAGAAGTTGACATCCGACAACTATATCAGGTATAGAACAATGAAGATTACAGAGAACCTAATATATATGGTGAAATTTACTTAGATAACCAAGACTAAGTATGATACAATTCAGATGCAGAAATATATGATTGGGAGATTGAAAACTATGAAACAAAAGCAAGAGGATGCTGGACTATTCAAAAAATATAGAAGAAACCAGTCAGACAATGCTTTGTGGTGTCCATCATACCAAAAATATTTGAGAAGAAAACTAGGAAATATCCTACCTTGAAACTGAAAAATATAAATAATACACAAATACACAAATATAGAGAAAGAGAATCACCAGTTATGCATGTAGAGCAAGTATCTAGGAACATTAGTGAACATGGCCGGCTACAAAGTTTAGTAGAAACTTTTACAGGACAAGCTGCTAGATGGTGGAATACCCATCAATCAAGACTACAGACATGGACAACAGCTTCGACTTATTTTGTAGAAATATTTGGAGGAAAGAAGTTAACCAACCAGGCTCAAATACCTATATTTACCCAAGGACAGGATCCAGAAAACCATATAAAGACATGTGAAAAAGAATGGAGAAGACTTGGATATAAAGATGAACGTACATAGCCACACTTATTTCCATCAACACTCACCAACTTACCAAAAAAATGGTACAATATGGAAGAAGCTCAGGGTGAAACATTCCTATGGCATGAACTCAAAGAGAATTTTATCAAAGACTTCAACTTTGAACCCCAAAATGAGAATTTGGTTGAAACTGCAAAACAAATCAAAGCATTTGTACAACTGACAGAAAACAAAAAACTAAAAGACAACCAACCAATAATAAAATGTAACAATATACAAACTGGAACAATTCCACAGCCAATAAGACTACAGATGGAAAATGAAAACTCAGAAGGGAAAATCTTTAGATGGAAATCAAACCATGCCAAAACAACAAAACCAATTCGCACAGTGCTCAAAGTCGAGACAACCAATAAGGAAGACATCCACTTAATGATTGCAACAGAATTTCCTACTACATTCTCACTGTTTAAAGAAGGGATTCAACTAATCAATGAGACAAAAGATCCTGAATGGTTAGACGCTAAAGTGAAAATCAAAGAAGTTGACATATCAAATGATGATCGACCAAAAATAGAAAAAAATGGAGAATACTGGTCTGAAGCACAAACAACAAAGATAACAAACCTACTGAAAGAATTTCAGGATGTATTTGCTAGAGACTATAAGGATCTCAAAGGTCTAGTACATGAAATGGGCGAAATGAAGATCGACATTAAACCTGATGTTCGACCTGTCAAGAAAAGACCATATAAACTAGCTCATAAATACAAAAAGATAATCAAGAAAGAGATTGATAACATGATTGCAGCAGGGATTATCTACCTTATTGACCAATCAGAATGGGCAAGTCCAATGGTGGTTCAACCAAAGAAACATGATCCAACCAAGCTAAGGATATTTGTCGACTTCAAAGAACTCAATAAAGTTACATTAACAGACCGATTTCCAACTCCTTATGCAGATGAAATCTTAAATGAGGTAGCAGGACATGAATTCTATTCATTTACAGATGGATTCTCATGTTATAATCAAGTACCAATAGCTAAAGAAGATCATAAAATGACAACATTCGTATGTGAATTTGGCTCATTTGCTTACAGGGTTATGCCCTTTGGACTGAAAAATGCACCTGCAGTCTTTTTAAGGATTGTGGTTAAAACATTCCAAGAGTATATTTACAAAACAATGGCAGTATATTTTGACGATTGGACATTATACTCTACACTAAAAGACCATTGTAAATGGCTAAGGCTTATGCTGGAACGATGTCGACGGATCCAACTATCACTAAACATCAAGAAGTGCACATTTCTAACCCCTATAGGAATACTATTAGGGCACATTGTCTATAAAGAAGGTATTTAAGTCGAGTTCACAAAAATAAAAATCATCCTCGACTTAAAACCACCGATGAATCCAAAACAAGTCAGGGTACTACTTGGTCATACAGGATATTATAGAAAATTCATAAGACACTATTTAGATATGACATACCCACTGGAAGAATTGTGAAGAGAGGATTAGGAGTTTAACTGGACAGAGGAGTGCAACATATCATTTGAAAAACTAAAAAGAAAGCTAGTCGAAGCACCAATCCTAAGGTTTCCAAACTAGTCGATCAAATTCCATGTTCATATTGATGCATCAGGTCTAGCAATAGGAGCAATCCTAACTCAGCCGGGAGATGATGGAATGGACTACCCTATAGTCTATAATAGCATAAAACTAAACAAAGTTGAAAGAAACCATTCAACAAAAGAAAGAGAAGCCTTAGGAATGGTCTTTGCACTACAAAAATACCGACACTACCTACTAGCTAATCCATTTATCTTTTACACCGACCACCAAGCACTAAAATACCTCATAAATAAGCCTCTACACCATGGAAGAATTTGTCGATGGCTACTTCTATTCCAAGAATTTAAATTCGAAGTCGTTGTCAGACTAGGTAAGATAAATGTCGGTCCCAACCATTTATCCCGAATCAACACAGGGGAGGAACAAACGAGAGTCAAAGACAACTTACCAGATGCACATTTATTTCGAATAGAAGCAGTCCCGACAGAGTTAGAGGAAATAGCTTAGTTTTTAGAAGATGGACAAGCACCAGAAGATATGAGTATGAAGAAGAAACAAATCCTAGCCATGAAAGCTACACCATATAGTCTCATAAATGGATTCCTATATAAAATGGGTTTAGACGACATCCTTAGAAGGTGTGTACTAGAACATGAAAGGGATAATATTATGTATGAAGCACATTATGGACCTATGGGGGGACATTTCCAACCAGATACAACTGCAAAGAAAATCCAACAATCAAGGTTATGGTGGCCGACACTTCACAAAAATTGCAAAATTTTTATAAGCCAATGTGACAAATGTCAACGGCTGGGTCAACCTCTGCCTAGTACAAAAATTCCCCTGATATTAGTAAACCCAAGTTTGACATTTGAAATTTGGGCCATCGAATTCATAGGACCATTTCCCATACCAACAAAGAGAACAATTGCAAGGTACATAATAACTGCAGTCAAATACGTAACCAAATGGGCAGAGGCAGAACTAGTCGACGCATGTTCCAGCGAGATAGCTGCTAAGTTTATCTACGAAAATATCATCACCAAATTTGGATGTCCATTAACCCTAATCAGTGACCAGGGAACACACTTTATTAATAAAACTATTAAAACACTAATAGATCAGTTCCAAATCGACCACCATCGGAGTACAACTTACCACCCTCAGTCGAATGGAGCAATCGAAGCATTTAACAAAACACTAACAAAAGGATTAAAAAAAATATGTAACACCGACAAAGACAACTGGGATGAAAAGATACCTATAGTACTATGGGCATACAGAACAACATATAAGCATTCCACCGACCAAACACCGTTTCGACTACATTAGAGGAAATTTCAACTCAAAATGGGCCTTTTAACTTTTATTCAAATTCCATGTCATCATGTGTTAGCCAATGAAATTGCTTTAAATTTGAAATACCGTATAGGTCTTAAACACTTTTTTAATATAAATTTGGGGATAGGTATCATAAAAAAAAAACTATTTTTTTTGTTTGTATTTTTGACATATCTCCCCGTGTTTTTACTCAAACTTCGATCGGGAGAGCTCGTTGGATGTGGAATTTAATTCCGCATCCAACGAGTACCCACTCGGCATACTTTTGACGGACTCCGCTACCCCAAAAACAAGAAATACCTGAAAAAACAAAATGATGACATCATCATTTTGTTTTTTCAGGTATTTCTTGTTTTTAGTGTAGCGGGGTCCGTCAAAAGTATGCCGAGTGGGTACTCGTTGGATGCGGAATTAAATTCCACATCCAACGAGCTCTCCCGATCGAAGTTTGAGTAAAAACACGGGGAGATATGTCAAAAATACAAAAAAAAAATAGTTTTTTTCTTTTCTTCCTCCAAAATTAGTAAATATTATTTTATTATTTTAACTATTATTTTATTAATTCATTTTAGGAGGCCCATTTTGAGTTGAAATTTCCTCTAATGGTTTATGGACAGGAAGCAGTAGTTCCTCTACACTTTCGACAACAGACACCTGTTATCGCAGAGATTTTACATGTCGATGTTGAGCAAGGAATAAAGGACCAACTATTGAAACTAAGTAAGCTTGAAGAACACCGACTAATCGCATTACAACATCACGAAATCTAGAAACAACAACAAAAGGAATGGCACGACCGAAACATCAAAAATAAAAACCTGTCGATAGGAGACCTTGTCTTACTATACAATAGTCAGGTAAAAGGAAAACCCAAAAATCTACATACAGAATGGATGGGACCCTATGTTATCGAAGAGCTACATTCCAACGGCTCAGTCTGACTAAGGACGTTACAAGGCATATTATTTCGAAAACATGTTAATGGTGCCCGACTAAAGCAGTACAGAAACTAAACAAGTTTAGAAAAAAAAAACATATAACGACCATAACGGTTAAACAAAAGCTATAAAAATCTGAAAATCCAAAAAAGTAAAATAGGATCGAAAAACATAAAATAGTATGACAAGAAATCACCACTATGACAACCGACATCACGCCCATCGACATAACACCATCGACTGCTCACATAATCGACATCAACCAATGACCTCGGAAGTCCCATCCTTCCTTCATGACTATGGATGACAAAATCAAATCACTATTAACGCAAACTCAAGTGTTCATGCTAAACCATCACATCCGCCATTAATACACCCATTGACAAAAATGTCAAACGCATCAACTATAAATACTGAACTGCCAAAGTATCATTTACAGCATTTCGAACAGAGAGAGCAACTTAGCAACCAGATGACTGAAAACCAAGAATACCGAAGTAAAGTTGACCAGCAGATCAACAAGATAGCACCTAAACAAACAAGAGCTGCAGCCAACGCTAAAGAACTACAAATCGCGGAGACACCATTGATGAGGAGACTCAAATTCATCAAGAACGCTAAGTTTCAGGAGAGTTCTTGGGTGAAACTATGGGCCGAAATTAAAGAATGGGCTTATGTCGACAAAATGCCTACACAAGTTGCAGAGAAAATCAACCATAGTACCATTGTAAACTACATCAATGCACCGCTCATGGCCAGTTTTGGGGGCACAAAAGAGATTGCAGTGAAATTTATCATAAGCCAGAACCACAATGATAGATTTTACTTCGACCGACCGGTTGACATCTCTAGTGAAGTAATCCACAAATTGACTGGTCTATCAAACCAAGGTGAACCAGTACCAGTCGATACAAAAGAAGGATTGGTCGAGGAGCTAACAGGATCAACATCAGGAAAAAACTCCAAAGGGCTAATGATTAGCCAAATACAAGCTCGAATGCCGCAAATAGTGTCCAAAATCATAGCCACTGCACTTACACCGATAGGTCGAGGAAGCGACCTCAAACTGGATATGTTGGAAGTAGTGGATACCATTGCCGACACATGAAAAATATACAGATGGGATGATTATGTCGTTGACATGCTCAAAGGCATCTGTGAAAAATGCTAGGAGTCGGGAGGGATCATAAGGTTTCCATCCCTTATGATATGGATAGTCATGTACTCTTTGTGCCCTATCGGGGACAAACAATTTCAAGAATCGACAAAATTCCATATGTGGAGATTCAAACCGTTCTCCCAAAATGGAATAATGAAGGAACTTGCAAAAGGAAAAGTGTTGTTAGAAAACTGGTTCCAACAACTGAAAGTCCACACAACCAGATGGAGGGTGCCTCAAAACATCCAACGAAGTCTGCCCAAAACTGCTTACATCTAGCTAGAACTTGACCATACCATGGTGTGGTACATGTAGGGCGCCAAAGCGAAGGCAAAGCTCTTGACTATTACCCGACAGTCGAAGAAATTTTCCAGGAGTTGGCTCGACAGTCGGGTACAAAATTGTCGATACTAGCAAGGGAAAAAAAATAGACATGTCGATAGAAGAGCCACTGACTAACCAAGAGAAAGAATACGATTATGAGCTCAGCTTATATATCGACACATTTGTATCGGAGGAGACACCTACAGAAGACACTGGTCGACTGCAAATTATAATCAGACCACCAACACTACAAAGGGAAGAGACACAAACACAACAACTGGTAACCAATCCAGCTAAAGAAATCCTTGTCTCAACTGAAGACCGGGGGGGAGAGATAGATACTAAAAACCCCGAGTATGCTGTCACCAAAGCAAACATACGCAAATTGTCGAAGGAGATAGCAGCCTCAAGAAAAAGAAAAAGAACTCAATATTAGAAGTAGGGGAAGGGTAAGAGCAATCTTATCATTGCATAGTCCTCGGAAGATGAGGAAGAACTAGCAGCTACAACCTGCGACATTAAAGAATATGCCGCAGCAAACAAAATTCCTGTCGAAACCCAATTCCAGAGATTCGTCGAAGAAGGGGCACAACATGGTCGGCCAAAGAAGGCAAAAAGCACAAACAATTCAATGGGTGAAAATGTTGTGGATCTTGTGTCTACACCTCCACCCCCATCCCCGACCAAAATAACACAAGAACTAATTCCAGACCCTCCTTCCATAAGCCCAATTGACATATGCAAGAATGCTATGTCGGAGACCTTAAAGGAAAAGTTTGACCACAACAGAGACCTCCAGGCATACATTGAAAAATTGCCTGAGTCACTCACGTCGGTACAAAAGCTCTCCACCAAAGCCCCTTTGTTCAAAGTTGGCGGATCCAGACTACCCACTCCCAAACCTGGCCAAGTACCCTAAAGGCCGAGGACTGTGGTAGTTATAAGTTCGACGTTTCAAAGAAACCCTGATAAAGAAGCTGAAGTTGTCACAAGTCGGACTACATCTATTATTCTGACCGACCTAGAACCCAACCCACCAATAAATGAATCGACCGGAGATGAGGAAGGAGAGGATATGGATAAAATAAATCAAGAAATCGAGGAACTATTCTCCGACCTCCGAGAGAATTCACCCCCACAAATCCATGACCCCTCACCCAACCATATCTCCACTAACCCAATCACACCCAACCATTCACCAATGCCATCACCACCTCCCCCCAGCCCAAAACATAGACCGAAACCAACTACACCAGAACCAGCTCCGTCGAAACCTTTAGCACCAACCGCATCTGCATCTGGACCCTTTGTATCCAACCAACTAGATGGACAACCATCTGTAGCAGTCATCCAACTGGCCAACCAGAAATACCATCGACCACTACTAGCTAGCAACAAGACAATCCAATTTTGACTCTTGCAGGTACACAGGTGCCAAAGCAAGCAAAGCAGCAAAAGCATAAAAGAAAAAAAGACAAAAAGAAGAAAGACCATCAAAGCCAGACGACAATGGTCCACATCAATCAACTTGGGTCGACCACTGTAGTCGATGCAACCAAGCTGAAGGATGGAGAATTAGGGAAACTCTTGGAATCACTGGCAATCGAAGCAAAAACAAGGAGCCAGTACAGACGCAGGGAGCTCAATGATAATGAAAAAGAACAAGTGGAGTTCCTTAACAAATGCAGAAACCTCATGCAATCTATGATACCTAGACCGATAGAGGATGACACTGACAAGCCCTTAGAAAGAGCTTATCAGTTATTTGAGAGCATGGTGTCGGCACTACAGGCACATACGTAGGATACAAAAGAAGAGCAGAAAGAAGAAACAGTTCGACTTCTAACATAGCAGCACATAGCTTATGCAAAAGCATACAAAGTACTCCAAGATCACATGGAGGAGTCAGTCATTACAGAATATGTACTGAGAGATTGGCCTACATATTATGGGCAAGTCTATCAGCAAGTTCGACAAACCCGACAAGAAATCCAAGCACTCGAGAAGAGAAAAATCACAGAGGAAGAACTCAGAAGCACAATTGAAAATCAAATAGTGCTCAAAACAGCCAAATTGCAGAAGCACGAGCAACAAGCACACCAGTGGGTGCAGCAAGCCATTCCAAGTTTAGAAAAATTAGACATCGTCTGCCCACAGATGAAACAACTTTTTGAGACAGCAGAGGAAAAGGACAACTTTATGGGTCCCGACATGGAGAAGATAGTAGAATTTTCCATTCAAGAAAAGATGTCGATATTATCAAGTATGACTACATTAACCATCGACATCCAAAAAATACTACAAAGTTGGTTGGCATTCCAACATCAGCTGGAAGTGACAGCTGAAGCAATTGTCGAAGTCTGTGTGCAGAAAATACCAACCATCAAACTTCACAGCCCATGAAGATCAAACACAGAAATAACTACTTAGGACAGGCAAAGACATTTTTGGTACCTTTCTATTTCTATGGGACAAACAAACGTTTTTTTTGTGGGGGAGATGTTGGAGGAGAAAGCCGATAAGCTGAGTTGAACGATCAGCTGACTAATGAGAGATTAGGTTGGCCACATCAGGTCGTGTCAGTTGACCGAACCGACAGGTAGTTATTTGTAATTCATATATATATTAAGATGTTGAGCCAAATGAGAACTCAGTTCATCTCTCTGTATTGTATGAACCATTTCATTATAATATAATATGTTAATTCGCTTACTTATTCTTGTCTCTTGTATCTATTATGTATGTCTATCCTTAATGTGTATTATTGGTAACCCTATGTGATCTGTGAGATTACAACACTCATCATGCTACTAGTTTTCAACTTTAGGCTTAAGAGCTTAGAATTTAGTTTTTGGGTTCTTCTGCTACTTTCCTTTACCTTTCAGATCTTTGGGCCCCAAGACATGGAGAGCTTGATCACGAGAGGATCTGATGATCCCCATCTGGACAAGCTTATCATGTTCACTTGTTAGGGACTCAATGAAGGCATTGAGTGTAGGCATCTTCCATCCAAGGGTTGTGAGCTTCCCCGCATGGAATGTAGAGACAAAAAATAAATAATCAACTCCAAGTTTAGAGAGTATGGAGAGGATGAGCTGATCATCCTCCTTCTCCACTTTGCATTGCTTCAACAGTAAGACAATGTGCTTGAACTTTGTGAAAAAGTCATTCAAGGTCTCGAAATTGGAAGGCTGGAGAGACATCAATTCATTTTGGATCTGGTAAACTCTCAAATTATCATGCTTTCCATACAGGGATTCCAATTTTTCCCAAATTTCCTTTGGAGTCTTCAATCCCAAAAGATGGAAAATAAGATCTCGGGAAACAGAGAGGCACAAGAATCCGAATGCTTCATCCTTCTTGTTCAAGAATCTAGCTTTGTCTGTCACATAGGAAGGATCTTCTTCAGTGTCCATAGTGACCCTATAGAGTCCTCTGGCACGTAGCTAGATCTCCATATCTCCTTTCCATGAGTGGAAATTGAACGGAGTCAAAATATCTACGGAAGAAGCCATCTAAATCTGCTGGAGTGAATGTTTTCACCTGTTAAAACCCTGAAAATCACAACAAAAAGGGCAATGTAAGGTCAGACAGCCTACACATTTTAGGCTTTCATCACACCCAGTATAGTCAATTAAGCAAGATTGATCAACAAGTTCCTTACTTGGGGTATTAAGTGGTAAGCATTGGCTTCTGGTGCAGTGTTGGATTTTTTAGCTATTGCTCAATTTTAATGCAAGATCTGTCAAAAACCTTGTTTTTGAGAGATCTAAGCTTTGTCCCACCGTGACCTATGATACCATATTAATCTGTCACAGTAATCTAGGGACTAAACACAAGTCTCAATAAAGATTAATAACAATAAGGCATGAAAATGGTGTAATTATGTTACAAAATGAGTATCCGCTCTGTATATTCACACAAAGAATGAGTAATACAATGAAAGAAAATGTTGCAAGCATGAATGACAAAGCAATTCAAATTCCCAAGGAGGTCATTCGAATTGAATGAGTGAGTCTAGCTTAACTGAATGTAAGCCATAGTCAACACTCAAGTTAACCACTGATCAAAACCCTAATTGACTCAACTGAGCCCTAACTGAAGTCGGAGTGCAATAAATGACTGAGTCTAACTGAAAGTAGCTCAGACACATGTCACTGCAAGCTAACCAACAAGTGGTAGCGCATCAATGACTCCAATGAACCCCGATGAGGTTAACTGAAGTGTAACTGACCATCGGAAGTGGTTGGAGGCGCCCCCGTTGACTCCAGTTCATTAAATAATCAATAAATAATCAATTTAATGAAGGAGGGCACCTTCACTACTCTGTTTAACTGATTGTAACCATCAGTTAGAAATATGGGGCATTAATGACACTCAAATCACCCCTGGAGTGCTCCAGTTAGCCTCCCCGAATGTAGGAGAAGGCTAAGTTAGCCTCCTTGACTGAAGGTAGGCATGGGTGTGATCTTGTTGATGTCATCTAGTGCTCCTCTGATGTCAATTAAGTCAATAAAACTTAGGATAGTGGTATAACTAGGAAAAATTGACCAAAATGAGTGTGTATGGTGGTAAATGTCTCCAATAAGACTGGATAAATGACGGTGATAAAGCTTATGGAGAAATATGTGGAACTTTTTTCTCGAAGCTTGCTTATAGACCTTATTGAGTTTGTAGAATACACAAAGGATATCTGGATAGAATTGGATAGAATCTTTGGGAAGCACAATGAGGATTGTTATAGAAATATGGGGAGCACATTTAGAACCACAAGAGTTCTTTACTCAAAAGTCTCAGCCTCTACTATCTCTGATGAAGTTGTTCAATATGAAGAAGAAGCAGAATATTCCTCATAGTCAATTTGAATTGAAGAAAGTCTCCTTGGAGTGACTCCTTCGCCTGCTGCTCCAGAAGTGTATGAGATATCTGATATCTCATCTCTTCACATGGCTGATCCAGAAGAAGACATTCAAATATTTGTTCTTGAATAAAAACTCTCCTTCCATTCTATGCAAAAATTCTCTAGTGATTCTTCTATTATAAATTATGTGCATAGTTTACCGATGATTTCTCCAGGAAAGGGTGATGAATTTGATTTCTTTGTCTCTAATGATGTTTCTAGTATGCAGATAAGTAATTATTTGGATATTTTGGAAATAATATCATATTTTAGGAGTGATCCATTCACTCTCATTTATCTAGAGCTTCCAACAAATTCCTACATGATTGCATGCACCGATACTCAGGGCTTTGAAGAAGAGGAAAATTGTGCATCTACCATCTCAGTGGAGCACACTCTTGGATCTGATATGGACTTTATTGGATATGATATGATTTTATTTGGATCTGATATGATATTACTTGTTTCTAGGGTTCAAGATCTTTCAGTACCGCTTGTAGCTGTTCTCTTCAATTTTGGTGTGAAGAAACAAGTACAAAAAATCTCTTTCAAAAGTTTTGCTGGGGATTTGATGTCAATTTTCTCTCATGAGTTTGCTGATACTATATTTTGTAAATATTTGGATATTTTGGAAATAATTTCAGGTTGTAGGAGTGATCCATTCACTCTCATTGATATCGATCCTCCAACAAATTTCTACATGATTTGCATGCACCGATATTCAAAATTTTGAAGGAGAAAATTGTGCATCTCCATCTCAGTGGATCAAACTATTGGATCTGATATAAAATTTATTGTATATAATATGATATTATTTGGATCTGATCTAATATTACTTGTTTCAATATTTCAAGTTCATGAGCCTTCAGTACTGCTTGTAGTTGTTCTCATCAATTTTGGTGTGAAGAAACAAGTACCGCAAGTCTCCTTCAAAATTGTTGCTGGGGATTTGATTTCATTCAACACTTTTGGATATGATATGGAATTATTTGGGTCTGATATGATATTTTTTAGATATAATATGATATTAATTGGTTCAATATTTCATGTTCATGATCTTTTAGTACTGCTTGTAGCCGGTTTCATCAATTTTGGTGTGACAAATCAAGTACCGCAAGTCTCCTTCAAAATTGTTGCTGGGGATTTGATTTCACTTCACAGTTTTGGATCTAATATGAAACTTTTTGGATCTGATTTATTTTCTGATCTGATAATATGTGGTTCAGGTTTTAATATTCAAGAGCTTACAATATTGATTTTAACAAGTTTCATCAATTTTGGTGTGACAAATCAAGCACCGCAAGTCTCCTTCAATTTTGCTGCTGAGGATTCAATCTTAGTTTTCTCTTATGAGATTGTTGATATTATATTTTGTGAATTATTGTATATTTATGAAGCTATATCAGATTATAGAGCTCAATCATTTTCTCTCCATAGTCCTAGGGCTTCTCTACCTTTGGTCACATGCTCATCTCCTCACAGAACTAGTAAAGAGGGAGACATTCTGCATCCTCCTGGACACTTGCTCCTAACACTTGGGGGTGATTTTACCACTCATGGTTTTCTATTAAAGGCTGACATATATCAGGTTCTTGGGTGTTCCTCACATGGTTTTAATTCTCAAGAACTCTTACCCTCTCTTCGATTGATTTCAGCTGCTCTACATGGGTCCAGTTTTCACCGTGCAACTATTTATATTTCTGATTCAGTTGGGTACTTCTTCCAAAGAGGAAGATTCCTCTAGACATAAGAATGTTGTTTGGATTCATGGGTTCACCTACACAAAAGAACCAAGATACTGTTCCTGCATAATAGCAACAAATATTTTCACAAGTTTTTTCAAAATTTGTATTTCTACTTTTTTTGAGGGGGGGGGGGGTTTCCCATGGGGTTTTCCCCTGTTTCCTCGGTTGTATTAAGCAACATTTTTTACTATCTTTTAGATTGTATTTGGGTGACCTATGTTCTTATTACCAGAGCCCACAGTTGTCCAAGTTAGGATTCAGGGGGGGTGTTAGGATTATTAATCCTCCCTTGACCATACTGTCTATTAGATTAATTTTTCCTAACTTAGGAACCTTAATTAATTAATTGGGTCCACTAGTATAATTGAGTCCATTTGGCCTAATGGGGCCACATGTACCAGTCATTGGAGTGTGGGGAACACTACTAGAGGTGAACTGCCACTTACTGGATGTGCATGCATTAGTTTGGGCGCCTCCTAGACCAATCCATACATTTTAGGAGCCACTAGGAGTCTCGACACCAACCTACTTCAGTTAGTTGGAGTTAGTACTAGTTAGTATCAGTTAACCCCCAGTTAGTTCACAAACAGTTATCTAGTTCATGTCTTGCATGGATAATGCATGGATGCATGTGGATTAGGTGCCTTTTCCCACCTACCACACTCAGTTGCACTGAGTTAACTAGCTGTCACTGTTTCTTTGAGTTGTTGGACATCTGGGAGTTGATCTATTGGACTCTAATATTGATTGAGAGACAATGAGTTAGAGATTCAATTAGATACAGTCATATCCACTTGGGAGATTCGAATTCATACCCCATGCATTCGAATCCTTTCATATGTAAACTATTGTAACACCGGATATTATTATTTGTGAATGATACTATAAATTCCTGAACAATACTTGTATGTTTCCTATGTGGTTTGTTTTGTTCAGTTTGTATCTTCATTCTTCATTCTTTTGCTACAAACGTTATTAGAACTATCTGCTTGAAGATATAAATGGCATTCAAATTCTAATAAAAAACTACAAAGGCAAGGTAACACTTGGTTACAGTCAAATAGAAGTTTGTCTGGTGATAAAGAAAGAACAAGAACAGTCCATTAACACAAAGCACCCGAAAGATGAATTTTGCATCAACTTTAGAAATAAAGATGGGTGAATATATGAAACAATAACCAGAGCATAACAATATGAATTCTGGACTATTACACACTCATTTCATATATGAAGGACACACAATGGAAATTTTAACAGGAAAAACATGCACATAGGAAAGGAAATAATAGACTGTAACTACGAATTACACAAGAATACTTGCAATATGCCAGCATTCGAATCTGCAATTTTCTTAGTGGTAGATCACAAAATGCATAACAAAAAATTATCACAGGTTCCAACTTTGTCTTCCTCTATTGAGGGTATATGTATAGTGGCATAGGCTCTCGACACCAACCTCAAAATAGAGCCAAAAATAGTTGCAGCATGGGAATGAAAATCCTAACAAAATGCTGATCTGGAAGATTCACCATGATCATAAACCAAACAGAAAAACACAGTGGAACACGCATGATGATCAGTTTGAGAAATTCAATTACTGGAAACCAAGCTCGCTTGATGATAGTGACATTTCAGAGCACCTTCGAGCGACCTGCAACGGTTTCATTCACGCCTACATCTTTACCTGTGAAATTAAAATAAGTCATAGATCTTAATCTACGAGACATCCTAATTGTCCACCAATGTAGCCTTTATCCGATTTCGCAATCCTTCATCTTGTTAAACTTCTTGCTTGTTTCCATTGCGGAATAAACCTGGACCATAAATCAAATATCTGCCACGATATCCGTCGTTCAAAGGTGCAAGGTCTACAAGATTTCGCAGCCCCAAAATATTTTATCTTTTGTGCGTGTTTTAGATGCGAAATGCACACCCACCATAGATCTGGATTGAGCGTTGATCCCATCATTAAAACATGAACCCCTTTTAAGAAATTCCACAAATTTGGAAAGTGATTTTCCATGAGCATGTTATATCATCGAAATTCAACTCCACCGTTGATCTTACTCCACCATAAATCTTGATCGTTGAAACATGCCTCCCTTTAAGCAATTATGCAAGTCTGGTAAGCTATTTTCTTCATGAAAGTTAGACCAACGAAATAAATCTCCACCGTTGATCTGAGATCAGGGATGGTGGAGGCTTTATGGACCGGTAATCCTGCTGATCGTGGAAGGCATACAAATTTCTTCGTGGAGTGGAGAAAAGCACTCTTGACATCCACCTAATGAAATTCTCAATTCAATGAAGCACCTATACAAAAGATCATCAAAATTGAGTCCATAGAATCAATTGGAGAAAAATTCTCACAATAGTCAATGCCCTCCCGGGAGAATCCTTTAGCAACAAGACAAGCTTTGCAATTCTAAATTTTTCCATCGACACCATACTTGGTCTTGCAAACCCAATTGTATCCAACAAGATTATTCCCCTTAGGTAAGGGGACTAGGTCCCAAGTCTGATTTTTAATCAGGGCCATGTATTCAAGAGCCATAACAACCTTCCATTCTAGATATTATTTTTCTTGAGTATAAGTGATGGGATGTGCATCAATCTTGGCGAAAAGGGCCCCTAGAGAAGAACATTTTTTATGACATCCCAATTCTCCTCAACTAGAAGAAGAGGAACACAATCCAGGAGAGTGGATATGGCCCACTTATGCATTAGTCATGACTTAGTTGGACAAAGAGGAGCAGAAGCAACGGGCTCTACAAGAAGATCATCATGAGGTTGCTTAGTTGATAAAAGGTTAGGTGGAGCATCAAGAAGAGTAGAAGAGACTCCAAAGCAACAAATACCATACAAGTCATCAACACAGGATTCATCATGGGTTGTTGGTTGGGTCACTTCAGGAGTGTTGGAAGAAGCACTCATAAGAGAATCATCATTGGGTCATGAAGAGAAGATGTCCATCTTAGTTTGGTCAAAGCAAATGAGGTGTTTGGTGTTGTGGGAGTGCTCTCCTATAGCATATTTATTAAGGTGGTTATGATTAGTTTCAACCATATGCTCTTTAAGTTTGGCTTGGATGGATCTGTCAGTTTGTCCAATGTAGGACTTTCCACAAGAACATGGAATTTATTAGACCCCTTGAGAAAGAGATGGGTTGGATTTATCCTTGACACTTCTAAATAATTATTTTAAGATTTTGTACAGCTTGAAGACTGCTTTGATATTCTTTTTCATTAAGATCTTAGAGATGTGATCTAAAATCCCAAGGATATACGGGAAGAAAATTAAGGAAGAGAGTTATTTTGCTAAGAATTGAGGCAGGGTTGCTTGGTTTTTGGATGAAGGGTAGCACAAAAAGCTTTGTTAATTAAAGATAAAGGATAACCATTAGATATGAGGGCGTTAGTGAGGTGGGTCTTTCATTATTAAGATGATTGGGGTTGGAAATGTTAATAGCTATGGTAATGAGAGTTTTAAAAAAGACAGATTTTTGAGCTAGGTGATGATGGGATAGGGAATGAATATATCGATCAGCATGAATCCTTTTACGAAACACTCGGTGAGATATGGAATCGTCTGGTTGAATGTCAACTAAGACGTTAAGAAAAGGAAGGGAGTTATTTTGCTAAATTTCCATGGTAAATTGAATGTGAGGAGAAATACTATTCAAGCAATTCTGAAAGTTATGGAGGGATGAGTGGCCATGTGACCATATGATGAAGGTATCGTCAACAAACCGAAACCAAGACTCATGCTTTAAGGAGAAACTGCTGAGGGATGAGGTTCAAAGTGTTCCATGAATATGTTGGAGATAACATGGGATAAAAGTGACCCCATGGTTGTGCCTTCAGTTTGCTCATAGATATGTTCACACTAGCTCTAATACCATGTTGATATCACAAGAGATAGAATATCTATGGTGAACAAATCAAAACATATATAATTAGCTGATATCAGATTAAGCAACAACAACATATCAGCGCCATTATCAATGATAATAGTTATGCCAACCTTGCATCCTTTGGATTGGTAAAAAGGTAAGCCTTCTAGCAGAAGTCTGTAGTTGGCAAAGGATGGCGCATTGTGTTGAGGATTGGTTGTCATTGATGGTGCCCATTATTCACAAAGGAGTGACAAGGGGGCAAAGGAGTGATAAAGGTTGGTGACAAAGGATGATGACATGGCAAGAAAGACATGATAGTTTGGAAAGAAGGACAAATGACCCATTTTGTGGTCATTTGTGACCTAATGGTGTCATGAAGCCCACACACACTTCCTAATGGAGTCCACTTATACTTGTAATGAGACCTTGGAAAACATATGACTCATACACATGCTGTGATGATCTTGATGCCCTTGTTGGTGATGACATACTTTAAGGAATACATGATTAAGTCCTTCTTTGATGATGTCTTTTGAGATGCTTTGATGTGTATATTTTTTTTTGTGATCTATGAAGAAGATGGAGCCTTTGCTTGATGATATCCAAGCCACAAGCTTGATTGATAATGGTGGTATTGCATGTGTTAACTTGTACCATGAAGATTTGATAGCCATGTTGTGCACATGGAAACTTGGGTCTTGGAACCCACTAACGATGGTCTAATGAAGAGTTAAAGTGATGAACAACCCACGTTGATGATGTTGCAAAGAAGGTTTATATATATCTATATGAAGAAGGTGACGTGGTGATAATAAGATGAAGTTGTCCCAGCCTTCGAAGATATTATTCTATTATTAAATAAAAACATAAACAAGTCAGCCTCTTAACTTGTAAAATTAAATTAAAAATTAAAAATACAACAAGTCAGCTCCATAAAAATTATTCATGGAAAACTAGTATAAAAAAAGCCAACGCCTGCATTCTCTAAGGGAGAAATTCGTGTGACATGAGACCTGCTCTGAATTTCGGATATATATAATTGGTTTAAGGCAGCCGCAGTGAAGGAGTAAAGGATGTAGCTCTGAGTTTTTTTTTATGCATAGTTTGATGGTGTGGTAAAAAATCGGTGATAACAACTCTTATTTTCGGGGATACAACTAAGGCAGTTGCAGTGAGATGGTAGAGATGTAGTAAGGAGTTTAGTTTCTCTCTCATTTTTGGCTGCTTATCTACTGAGGAATTTCGGGTGGAGTAGTTGATGACTAATGCAACCACAGTCTCTATGAAGTTTTCTTTCTTTCTTTTCTCTGCTTTGGGGTAACTCTAAAACATCCACTTGGAGTATAGAATGGGATAGTTGTGCTCTAAATAGATGATTAGGAGAAGAAGAATGGCAAGAGGAATGTTGTAATATTGATGAACAGACCATGAAGAATTCTGATCAAGGATGACTTGTTCTGAATTTTGGTTATGATTTTTGTATAGATAGTAAACCTAGCATCAGTTCTGAGGACAAGAGACTGTTGATTGGAATAAATCGGAATTAGATTTGGTTGATTGCATTATAAATTGGAAATGATTTAAGGATTAAAGTGCTAGTCTAAACCCTTTATTTTTGTTATAACTAAGTTGCCAAGATGAACTGTGGACTAAGTTGAATAAACAAGGAGAACACAGAATCGAGAAGTAGAATAGTAATTATATATGATTGATTCATGGCAGTGGTAGCAGTCTTGTTGGGCATGAGTAGACTCTTGGCATGAGAACGGAAGCAATGAACATCAGTTAATGGCAGTAACAGATATGACATGTTTGTGACAGGCTGATAAGAGGCAGTAACAAATATGACATGTTTGTGACAGGCTGATAAGAGGGCAAGAATATGTCTATGTCTTAGCATAAGAGTATATGTTGATAAGCAGACGACATATCAGATTGATATAACATAGTTATTTGACAAATGACATGATGACATGATTATGTTAGTAGCGGTTGATGACAATGACGAAGATAGGTAAATGATTATTTGACAAGTGGCAGATGAAATGTGACATGACAGAGTTGATGAGGTTGAGGAGTAGAGGTACATGAGCAGAGGGTGATGTTAGTGATGCAAGCTAAGTCATGCACTTGAGGATTGGACTCCTCAACCTTTCTTAGTTGGAGCTAAGAAAACCAAGTTGGGTCATGTTGTCAGAGTTGGTGCTCTTTGTATCAGTTGGTGTTGATTGTAATCGCAAAGATTGTTGTCTTTTATGTACAATACATAAACAAGTTTACCAAACAAATGATGTGTCTTCTTGTGTTGTGTTGTTGTTTATGATTCATTGTTGATTAATTGCTAGATGCTTATGTAATGATGATATACTTGGTAGCATAATGTATTGATAAACTCTGCTGACTTGATAGAAGGTGAAAAAGTTTTAAATAGTCATCACACTGATTCACCATCCCCTTGCAGTGTGACCATTGTGTCCAACAATTGGTATCAAAGTCAACCTTCACCACAAGCCTTACCAGCTTGAAGGAGATCCACGGACACAGAATGGAAGAAAAAGCATAATCTTCAAGCAATGATGTTCCAGTACTTGATGTGACAATTTTTTTCAATTTGAGAAGCAAGATGAAAGTCTACCTAAATAAGTTTCGTGTTTGGGAGATTGTGATCAATCCACCCAATCTGTCAAATAAGAAAACCAAGTCTACTGCACAGAAAGAAGCAAAGAATGACAACATCATAGCCATAAAGTTCCTCATGGATGGACTTCCCAGCTCAGTCAACGAAAGTGTAGGGGAATACACTTCAGCTAAAGACCTATGGTTCAAGTTGGAAACTAAATACCAAAAGGGAAGACAAGACATTGAAAAGACGAATCAGGAAACAGAAGTCAAGCCCCCTGTGTTAATTTTTCTTAATTGCTTAGATGATATATTAAAATAATTTTCACTAGTAGGATAACTGAAAGCACAACAGGCACAGAAACACAAAGAACATAAAGATTTTCCTTGGGGAAACCACAAGGGAGAAAACCCTGCAAAACTTCCTTAGTATAGAACTCAACCAGAGCAGTGTAAAACCCAGACAACTGCTTCTCTCTTCATTCTGGCGCAGTTGTTCTTCTCTCTCTTGCAAACTTGCTTAAGTGAGTCTATACAAATGAAGGGGAGCGCCTCCCTATTTATATTTGTCACTTGACTTGACCTAGGACCTAACAGGGCCGACTTATCTATCTGACACGACCGACTTGTCTAGAAAGTCACCAAAAATAACATTTATTATAATGACACTTGGGTACATCTGGAGGTTTACATTCATTCTTTCAATGACTCTTACAAGACCAAACTAATCTACTGGAGGAGGAATACAATCAATACATCTAGAATATCTTCTAAAGTTAAAATACTTCAACACTCCCTCTTAACTAGGAAGGTATTCAACCAATGTAGCAACTACTACCACAACTGTACATCTGACGGGTGAGTCTCTATATGTGATAGGAAGTTTTGGAACACCATCATACATCTTCATCGTCAATCTCAGCGTGAGAACACTGGATCATCTTCTGCAACATCAGTATGTGGATACTGAATCATCTTCTGTGTGTATTGGATCATCTTCTACAACATTAATATGTGGATACTGAATCATCTTTTGTCATATCAGTATGTGAAAACCGAATCATCTTCTGTCATATCAGTATGTGAAAACCGAATCATCTTATGTGTGTACTGGATCATCTTCTACAACATCAGTATGCGTATACCGAATCATCTTCTGTCATATCAGTATGTGAATACTGAATCTTCTTCTGCCACATCAATATGTGAACACTGGAACATCATCTGCAACATCAGTATATAAGTACTGAAACATCATCCATATGTAAATACTGAAACATTATCAACAACATCATTATCATGTTAGTGCTAAAACAACATCATCAATAAATGATAGATCGTCATCTGCATCACCAGCATAGAGATGTTGGAACATCATCATCATCAACATAAGAATGTTGAAACAACATCATCATCATCATCAGTATAGAAATACTGAAACAAACTCATCAACAAACATCACAACAATCATCATTATGAAAATATTAAACCTGCTACATCAGTCACAGAATACTGAAACTATCTTAACAATCATTAGTATGAAAATACTGAACCTTCTACCTCAATATAGGAATACTGAAACTATCTCAACAATCATCTCAACAATCATCAGTATAAAAATACTGAAACTACATCTTTCCCACTAACTATCTCGAAGCAGTATCTTGTTGAGTTCTCTGGTAGATCCATCCAGGCATTTTGTCTAACTTACTAACCGTTTCGAGTCAACATCCCTAGTCAGACAGATGGATCTTCCTGGGGACCAACAAGCCTTGTTCTGGCTTACTAACCCACTTGGGCTAAACAGGTCTAGCTAAACATACTAATCACCCTAGGATCAATGAGCCTCGTCTGACTTCCTAAACCTTTCAGGTCAGCAAGCCTAGCCAGACTTACCCTACTCTAGGCTAAGCTACCAGCACTGCATCCTTCTACCATCTACCATCACTCCCTCTCTCTCAAGAGGTCCTTTAGGACTATGCCAAGCTTGTCTTGAAAGTATTCAAAATTTACAAGAGACAGAGGCTTAGTCAACACATTTGCCACTTGTTCCTCTATATGGACATACTTGAGCTTTACAGCTCCCTTCTAAACCATATCCCAGATGTAATGATATCTAACTTCGATACGTTTCGTCTTGTCATGAAATACCGGGTTTTTTGTCATCTTAATACAACTTTGATTATCACAAAGGATATCAGTAACATCTATCTCTGCATCAAAAAAACATGCCAACATCTTGCAAAGCCATACTGCTTCACTACAAGTTGAACATGTAGCAATGCATGCAGCTTCTATTGTTCTAAGTCCAATATTGGTCTGCTTTCTACTAAACCATGAGATCATGCTTGATCCCAAACTCAAACAACATCTTGAAGTGCTCTTTCTATCCTCGGCACTTCCTGCCCAATCTAAATCTGTAAATCCATGTAATCTGACTCGTCATTTAAGGCATATCTGAGACTATAGTCTAAAGTCCCCTTTAGATATCTCATCACATGTTTTGCTCCAACTAGGTGAATATGTTTGGGATTCACCATATATTGACTCAAAGTGTTTACAACAAAACATATATCTGGTCTTGTATTGGTTAAGTACATTAGAGAACTAATAATTTGTCTGTATAGGGTAGCATCTACTGCTTCTGAAGTGTCATCATTCAATAGTTTCAAATTTGTTGTCATCTTTACGATTTCTTCTATATATTTTCCTTGGTTTAGGAATATCTTTTCTGGATACTACCATACTTCAAGACCTAGAAAATAGTGCATCAGTCCAAGGTCTTTCATCTCAAATTCTGCAGCAAGCTTCTTCTTACATTCGTTGATGGGCTTATCTTCACCTATCAAGAATAGATCATCTACATATAGTAGTAATATCATAAGTCCATCGCCCTCAACTTTATAATAGAGGTTGGTATCTGCTTTACTCTTGATAAAGCCTAAACTCATCAGGAATCCATCGATTCTTACATACCATGTTCTAGGTGCTTGCTTTAACCCATACAATACCTTCTTGAGTTTACATACATGAGTTTCCTGATCATCAGTCTTGAAACCTGGTGGTTGTTCAATATATACTTCTTCTTGTATCAATCCATTTAGAAAGGTTGTCTTTACATCCATCTGATGTAACTTCCACTTCATATTGGATGCCAAGGCAAGGATGGTTCTAATTGAGGTGTACCTAGCTACTGGTGCAAAGTTCTCCTCATAGTCGATTCCTTCCTTCTGGGGGAATCTGCAAGCTACGAACCTTGCCTTGTACTTTTCTATACTACCATCTACTGAGTGTTTTGTTTTGAAGATACATTTCAAGGATACCACTGACTTGTCTTTTGGTCTTGGTATTATTTCCCATACATCATTCTTTATAATGGATTGGTATTCCTCAACCATTGCATCAACCCACTCCTTCTGCTTTGTTGCTTCTTCAAAACATGTTGGTTCTTTATCAACGAGATCACACATCAAAGCTACATAACTAGGGTATGGATTTGGTTTCTTTCTTTCTTGGACGGTTCCTTCTGGAACACCATGTCTTTTTGCTTCTTCAATTACTTCACGGGCCCAGGAAGGTCTTCTCCTTCGTGAGATCATTTCACTGGGAAATTCTTCAGGTCTCTGAGGTTCTGTCATGTCATGATCCTCAGGCATTTGATCTTCTTCTTCATTCCTAATTGGTTTAGGACCTTCCGTAGCTCTGGGAGTTTCATGCTCCTCTTCATCTTCCTTGTCTTTCTTCGATTTTCTGAAGGTTGTATCTTCGTCAAAATTGACATCTCTTCTTAATTCAATTTGACAATATCCTGGGATATAGATTCGATAAGCTTCTGATTGCTCACTATATCCTACAAACAATCCCTTCTTTCCAGAAGGATCTAGCTTTGATCTTTTCTCCTTAGGAAGGTGCATGTATACTGTACAACCAAATATCTTTAGGTGACTTACTTCGGGCTTTTCTTCTGTAAACATCTCTTCCGGAGTCTTGTTCCCAAGGGTATTGTGGGAGATTCTATTATGTACATATATTGTTGTTATGGTTGCTTTTGCTCATAGGTACATAGGTAGATCTTGATCGTGTATCACAGCTTTCACAGCTTCCATGATAGATCTATTATTTATTTATGCCACACCATTTTGTTGCGGATTATAGGGAATGGTGAGCTCCCTCTTAATCCCAGATTCTTTGCAGTACTCATTGAATTCACTTGATGTGAATTCACCTCCACTATCTGATCTTAAGATCTTGATCCTCTTTTCAGAGAGGTTTTCTACCACGGCCTTAAACTCTTTGAATCTTTCAAACACTCCATCCTTCTTCTTCAGGAAATATATCCAAGTCTTGCGGGAGTAGTCATCAATAAAGGAAGCATAGTAAACATACCCGCTTAATGAAGTAGTTTGCATTGGCTTGCATATATCTGAATGAATATTATCTAAGATCCCTTTCGCTTTGTCATCACTGTTTGGATAAGGGTTCTTAGCGTTCTTTCCTTGTGCACACTCCTTCATGATCTATCTGAATCTCTAGTAAACCAATCACAACCTTTCTCACAATTGGCAATGCTTTGTAGTGTACATGAGCAAGCCTTATGTGCCATAGCTCACATGGGCTTATGGTACTAGTCATCAATGTTGAATCTACATGTCCCTTTAATCTGTAGAGCCCTCCTTCTTCAACTCCAATTACTACTGCATCATCTATAGTTTTTCCTTTTGTCCAAATGAGGACTTCTCCATCCACAAAAGAAACTTTGAACCCTTTCTTATCTAAGGCTGAGATAGAAAGAAGGTTCTTCTTTAGACCTGGGCCATACAGGACATCCTTCATCTTCATGGACTTTCCAGAGTCCAACTTATAGGAGGTTTCTCCCATTTCTTTGATGGGATATTGGTAATCATCTCCAAGCATCACTTTGTGTGGGGACTCCTATTGTACAAGACACGAGAGTAAGTCCTTGTAACCTTCCATGTGCTTGGAGGCACCATTATCTACTAGCCAGGTGTCATTCCCTGGTGAGACTGAACCTGTGAGTGCAGAGATCAAGACATATTCTTCACAAGAATCTTCATTTTCCTTAGTTCTTTCCTCATCTTCTTGATCATTGTTTTCAACAGCATGGACCTGAAATCTTTTCTTCTTCTTGACTCGTTCTACTTTCATGGGACAATTTATAGCAATGTGTCCCATCATAAGACAAGTGAAGTATTCATAATTTGAGAAGTCTTTCTTGGGCTTCTTAAACCCTAAAGTCCTTTTAGGGGGGTGGCCATAACTCTTTCTCGTGTTCTTTCCTTTGGTATGGACTGCCAAAGCTTGATCTTCATTTTTATTTAGCTTCTCTTCTCTGGCTATTATTATTTCTTCTTCTTGCACACATTCTTCCCATCACTATCGGAACTTGGTTAGTCTTCTTCTTGAACGGATTCCTTGGATAAAGGATTCCTAATCTCTTGGAAGACCATTCAAGATGGTCATTACAATTTCTGCTTCTTCAACCATATCACCAATGGCTTCCAACTACTCCTTGATTTGAGCTACTCTTGTAAAATATGATTGCATGGTTTCTAACTTTTGAGCCTTTACACTTTTGAGGTGATTCCTCAAGGTCATCTTCCTATTGATGTTTCTTCCTTCAAATTGGCTGGATAGAGCATCAAACATTTCTTTTGGTGTCCTCCTTGAGGATACTTGAGGAATCAAGTATTCTTTAATGGAGTCAACTATGATCCTCTTAGCCTTGATCATATCCTTCTTGTATTTAGACTTAGTTTCAGCTTCTTCTGGTTCTGCAACTTCCTCCTTTATAAATCCTTCTAGATCATTTTCTTCTGGGATGAGCATGATCCAATACTTCCATGCTCTAAAGTTTTCAGCACCTTCAAGCTTCTCATCTAGCTTGGTACTCTTTGTCATCTTTTAACAAAATGAGAACTTCAAATGGAATTAGGAGTAGTACTTACTTGATGAATACAACTTCTGGTTGATCTTCTTCGGGATGACCTAGGGTTTGATGTAGAAACCCTAATTGTTCAGTTGGGATCACTGGTAGGGTTGAGTGATGGAATAGATGTGCCTTCCCACGACGAGCTAGATTGTATCTTTCTTTTTCTAAGATTAATTATGGAGTCTCAGGAAAACCGAAGCCCCGGTTCTTCCCGACAGTAGTGTCTACTCCAAAACTGAAACTTCTTGGAGTTTAGTTATGTTTTCACAAAAAGATGTGCCCTTCTGGGGCGAGTTGAGTGAGCCCTCTTTTCTGGTTGATCTGTCGAGGGATCTGTTCAGAGTAACAAACCCTAGCTGTGTAGTGTCTCCTTTTAGGGTGGCTTTGCTACCATGTTAAGTTTTTTTAATTGCTTAGATGATATATTAAAACAAATTTCACTAGTAGGATCACAAAAAGAACAAGCACAAAGAACACACAGATTTTCCTCGGGGAAACCACAAGGGAGAAAACCTTGCAAAACTTCCTCAGTATAGAACTCAACCAAAGCAGTATAAACCCTAGAAAATTGCTTCTTTCTTCTTTCCGGCGCACGTGTTCTTCTCTATCTTGCTTTAGTGAGTGTGTACAAATGAAGGGGAGCGCCTCCCTATTTATATTTGTCACTTGGTTTGACCTAGAACCTAACAGGGCCAACTTGTCTAATTGACATGGCCGACTTGTCTAGCAAGACACCAAAAATAACATTTATTATAATGACACTTGGGTACCATTGACCCAACTTACATCTGGAGGTTTACATTGATTCTTTCAATGACTCTTACATGACCAAACTCATCTCCTGATGGAGGAATACAAGCAATACATCTGAAATATCTTCCGAAGTTACAATACTTTAACACCCTGAAGATGTCAACCAAGAAGATAAGAAAGAATTGGACTCCAGTAAAGGTATGGATTATGTTGATCATAATAGTCGTATATGTGATGAAATTAAAAATGTTCTTGCTGAAGATGATGAAGATTTGTCAAATGATACAAAGGAAATAACTCACACCATTTTGAATATTGATGTCAAAGCCAAGTGGTTCATGAACACAGTCAATCTAAATCAGAGTGACTTCATGAGGTTTAAAAGGAGAACCTTGGATTCTTTGAATAAATATCAACAAAAGACCACGATACTAACAGAAATGCTTGTAAAACTTAAGCACAAGGATGAGGTATTACAGGATCAACTAGAAGACAAGAAAGATGAAGTTGAAAGACTTAAGACTGAATTGATCAGTCAAGTAAAAGAACAAGAAGATACTGGTGAAGATTCAAAAGAACTTGAAGAAATAAGGAAGGCTAATGTTTAACTAAAAACTTAGCTGGAAGAAGCCAAGAGGATGGAGGAAGTCTTGAGACACCAGTTGGATGGAAAGGAGAAGATTTGCCAAAAACTGAAGATGGAGGTAGTTGACCTTAGAAAGAAGAATCAGAAGACAAATGCCTTAGTCAAGTTCAAAAACAGTTCAACTATCTTGGATGAGATCTTGGAGAGTCAAAGATCTCCATTTGACACATTTGGTCTTGGCTACAAGAAGGAAGGAGAAAAATCTGAAGTTGGCACTTGGTCCCCCAAGACTCCTTAAGTAGGTCCTTCGATGTCCAAAACAAAAAGCAAGGCTCCACCTGCATAACACAAAGAAGACCTCAGAAGATGGAAACTCAAAAGGGAAACAACTCCAAGATGGAACGAAGGTCCCAGGTATGCAGTTGGTTTCAATGGTTATTGTTTTTCTTGTACTAAATTTGGTCATAAGGCATTGGATTGCAGATCTTATACAAGAAGTGTTGGGCCTCCAAACAAAAAGGTCATATGTTGGACATGCAACTGTGGTGCCCATATTTCTGCTAATTGCCACACCATGAGATGCTAAAACGAGAGTGGCTTTGGTCATAAAGCCCAAGAATGTGCAAGTCCACGATAACAACCTATGAAGAGCCCCTCATATACATCAACAAGCAAAACCCATGAATCTTGGAAAATGAATAATGCAGGAAGAAGTGAAGCCCATAAAACATGTAGTCAAGGTCAAGGACACTCTCAGGTATGGATGAAAAATAATGTTTTGTCAAATGTGAATGAAGTTGATCATTGCACAGAAGATGGCTGCCATTTGGCAGGCCCAGCTTAAGGCCTCTCAAAGACCTTAGCACACCTTGAGTTCATGAAGTTGGAGGATGAACTCAAAGGATAATGATGGCTACTCCAAGCAAAGAGACATGTCCAAGGATCAGAGCTACAGTTGGCATGGTCAACAAAGAAAAACAAATCAAGTAAAGCAACATTATGATTGTTATTGATACATGCTTATTGTTTATGAATTTACTAGATACATTTATTAAAGCATCCAATGAGGAAGTAGATTAAGAGCAACATTAAGGGTTGAAGTTTTGAACTAACTAAGTTGAGATGGTTAGTAAATGGGAAACTGAGTTGAAGAGTTTATTTGTAGACAAGCCTTGAAGAACTTCCAAACTAAATACAAGAAAACTGATATTCACAAGCCATATGTTGATTGAAAGAAGTTGCGGACTTAAGATTGAGGTCAGATTGTAAAACAACAATGGATGAAAGTTGTTGTGGATAATTGAAGTTGAAGCAACCATGGCAACTACTTTTTGATGACACTTGTTCCACTTGATGACTTTGGAAGAGGAACTCATGATGGACACAGAGTCAAGGCTTCAAACATATGTCAAAGAGAAAGGTTATAACAAACCAAAGAAGCATTGATGACAAAGACAACTTGTTGAAAGATGCCCACAGGCATATTGGAAAATGTCCACCAGGCCTAAAAGTCTGCCAGCACAGTTCACTAAATGATTGCATATGAGAAGAAAAACGCACACAGGTTTTGGAAAAATGCCCACAAGCCTTAGAAAAGGTTCCCGCAGCAGCAGAAGGTGCCATAAACAACGAAGAATCGATGTTTCCTTTGGCCTAAAGACAACAGTCTTGTAATTACACTTTTGAAGGCAGATTTGAGCTCTTTAAATTACTAGGTTAATAATTGTTTAGGGCTCATACAAACACACTTTTGGCATGTCCCAAGGATTGGTTAAAGGCTGATTTGGTAAAGTCCCAAAGACTGTCTATAATAATGATTTGGAACACCTTTTTCAAATATAAGTTTGTGGTTGCTTGAAGGATCTTTTCAAAGTATCCCATTGCAGATTTGAGAAATGGTAAGATGACAGACAGTGAATGACTTATCAGCAGACTCTGCTATCACTTGGCATGAAAAGAAGCTCTGACACATTGAACCATATTGATAGAGTGTTTGAAAGGGGGAGCTTGGGATGTTTAAAACAACTACAGGAGCATACTTGAAGAAGTGCAGCAGATTGAACTTTGAAGACAATATTAATCAACCTGATTTGACAATGATATCACTCATGATATGAAAGAGCCAAAGGCACCCAAAATAAGAGTGTTGATTGATAGGGGAGAGATGATATGAAAGAGGAAGCAGACAATTCAGCATGATGTCCAGCAGTATTCAAGAATAAAAATTTTGGGCATTGTGAAGTATTTGATGGATAAATTTTTTTCTTTTGTCATTAATGTCAAAGGAGGAGAATATTTCAAGAAGGTTGTCATCAATGACAAAGGGGGAATTTGTTGAGCATTGGTTGTCATTGATGACACCCATTAATGACAAAGGAGTGACAAGGGGACAAAGGAGTGATAAAGGTTGATGACAAAGGATGATGACATGGCAAGAAAGACATGATAGTTTGGCAAGAAGGACAAATGACCCATTCTGTTATCACTCCAACAAATCACTCCTTGACTGCAGAAGGGTGTAAGCTTGGTAACTTAAATAGATCAATAATGTGGAGGAAAAGAGGATCAAATCTGATGACATTATAAACTCACATTCATTTAGAAATACATCAATCACTTGAAAGACCAAGGCTTTCAACTATGCAACTCAGAAGGTTTTAATCAAAGTGCGGAAACATGGAGAAGACTCATTAAGCTAGCAGAAAATACTTATACAACAGCATATGTAAATGGCCAGACATAACAAGTGAATACTTGCAGCTTTAACTTATGAATGCACTGATAAGATAACAGCTATCAAGCATTAAGACAAACATCAGAAGCAAAATATTTAAGTCTAGTATATCAACGAAGAGATGGGATGACAGCCTTCTCTCATTGAATATACATAAACTTGGAAAGAAAAGAAATGGAAAACTAAGCAAACATAGTGAAAGAACCTCGATGCCAAGATATATTCATGGACATCTCCAAAAGGTGAAAAGTACAAGTCTTCAAGAAATAGAACCATAGTCTTCCGACTGTTTCCCCCTTCAATGCTACTCTATTTCATCCTTTATATAGAAATATTACAAGCTTATCTAGATCTATAATAAATGGATCTCATAACCACTTCACCTATATTTAGTTTGTTGAAGATATCCAACTCAAATTCGAATTTGTGAGGTGGTTGGAAAAAATAGAGCATACAATTTCTGGAAATATGGTGCTCAAAGATTCACCTATATGTCACAAATAAAAATAGATCTTAAGAAACTGAGAGAGGTTATTGAAGAGCAGCTCGTGCCTATGAAATACCTCTTTTAGTTTCTAAAAATACTCTTCCAGCTGATTAGAATCTGTCTCCCAAAAAGGTGACTAAAACAGGAAAATCCAGATTTCCAAATCTAGTCAAATTCCTACATTTTAGGATTTGATCTCTAGAATATTTCTATTGATCAAATGAAGTGCCACCTGCACTCATGGATGAGATTTGATAATATGTTTGATTAATCATCATCATCTGCTCCTAAATACACTCAACAAAGTCGAATTTGACTTTTTGACCAAAATAATACATTCTAGAAAATTTCTGAAAATGATGCCTCATCTTGTGGGGGACTTTTTGACTGCCTTCCCGAGCTCTAAATGCAGATCTGAAAGTACCATTGGAAAGCTGAGGATGTCTAGTTGTCGATCGACTATTTTAGTATTTGAGCATGTAAAACAGCCTCTCTGTGGCTGAGAAAATTGAGTTTTCCCAAGGCAGTTTATCGTTTGAAATACCTGCGATTTCGGTGGCTAAGATAGCCCCGAAATTTATATTTAAGCTGCCGAAAGCTAGGCTTTTGGTGGCTAATGAACAGTTGAAATGTTCGCCTAAGCCACCGAAACCTAAGTTTTTACCTTTTTGAAGAAAAAACAAAATCCAATGTTTTTCAAACTTTATTACATATCTAAAGCTCTAAAAAATGAGCCAAAATAAATTTAGAAATTTATTTTTCAATGACTTCCTATCACCTAAAATAAACAAACTTGACTATTTTATTTGAGGAGATAACATCTAGCTCCTGCTCGGGGATGGAAACCTCCCTGTGAGGTTCCAAGAACCACAGATATGATGCCTTTCCTAAACAAACAAAATACAGAACCTAGTCTAGTGTTCGATTGGGCATGGAGTCTTTTAGCTTGTGCAACTGATCTTTGTACAGCTTCAAAAATTGCCATCCTACCTTTATTCACATAAACTGACTAATATTTCTGCTGCGAACTGGAAGAAAGGAAATGCTCAGACAGCGAGCTTATTTCCTACACTACCCTACTCTAACCAGTTCTGCAATTGGTTAAGTGAATGCTGACTTCCATAACAGCCATTCAAGCAATTCGAAAATTGAAGAAACCTTGTCTCTGTCACTGATCAATACCTGATGCTTGAAATGCAGCAATAGTGATAAAAAGTTATTCACAAAACCAAAATCATTTGGAAATACTGATAAAATTAAAAAATATGAATTCTTCATGTTCTCTGAAATGTATGATTCCATCTAAGCTACCACTGGATCTTTGAAATTGATATAAAAAATCTGCTGGTCTTCATGAAAAAGTTGCACCTCAATCACTGCTTTTCTACCAAAAGATTAATGACTTTCTTATTCTTTTGTGATCAGCTTGTGGTCATCAAAAACTATGACCTCCTCTTCAGGATGGTGCTCAGAAGATAATGATAAAGCAGTGCTTGAATGACAAAGATTATGATCAGCTAGAAATATGTAATTGCCTATACAATCATAGGTTATCATAGGTTTTACTTGGTTTTCAAACTAATTATAAAACTTACATGAATACCTGTCTCTGGAATACTCTGCAAATGTTGAATAATTTGGTTCACAATCTGAATAAAACTTACATGCTCGCTGTTGTTCCAAATATGCTTCAAACTTGTTACTTGGCTGCTCAAAATCTGAAGTATACTGACATTCTGCTTGCCCATGTGCTTGCAGCTTTTCAAAGAAGTCTCGACCTCGGATCCTTCTAGAAGCATGGATGTTCCCCTCTACCTCTTGAGCATTTTCAAACAAGCTTCTTAATGATGAAGATTTCCTTTCTAGCAGAAGAAGGACAAGTTCTGAATTAATACCCATAACATAATATATCATGGCAGTTGTCTCTGTAGGACAGATCTCCAAAGGCATGTCATAATAGTTGTTGTAAAACCTTCGAGTGAAGACAGACAAAGCTTCACCTCTCTCTCTATTCAAAGCATAAAAATCAGCAAGCATTAGAGGAGTTTTGAGGTCTAAAGTGGGCCTCCTAAGGAAAATAATAAATAATAGTTAAAATAATAAAATAATAGGTAAAATAATAAAATAATATTTGTTAATTTTGGAGAAAAAAAGAAAAAAACTACTTTTTGTGTTTGTATTTTCGACATATCTCCCTGTGTTTTTACTCAAATTTCGATTGAGAGAGCTCGTTGGATGCGGAATTTGATTCCGCATCCAACGAGCTCTCTCGATCAAAATTTGAGTAAAACCATAGGGAGATATGTCGAAATACGAACAAAAAAAGTAGTTTTTTTTTATGACAAATATGTCAATTCAACCATTATGGTTGACTCATTTTATTGGAATTCTATTGGTTCTTGAATTCCAACTCACAAGAACTTATTGTTGGCGCGTTTTCTTATACGGCCCATTTTAGACCCCAAATTTCCTCTAATGGTATGAATCTAGTGATTTGTACTCACCCCAATATTTCACAAAAGCATTACAAAACTCGATCCAAGAACCAATGGAGTCAACTCTTAGACTCTTAAACCATGCAACAGCATCTTTGATCAAAGACTTAGAGAAATATCTCATGATCATATCCTCATGAATAATTTGAAAACAATCAACAAAATCCTCAAAGGATTCCAAATGCTTCTCTACTGAAACTTGATTTTCTCCAGAAAACAAGGGAAGATATTCATAACAGTCAAGAGGATAAGGATGAAGGAGATAAGGCAGCCTCAAAGGCTTGAACATCTTCATCCTAATTTTGATTTGAAAGGTTGAAGGATGATCATGAGGGATAGCAAGTTGTTGACAAGGTTCAGAAGTTATGGCAAGAGGAGTTGAAATCTGACAAGGTTTTAAATCAATTTTGATTTCTTCAAGGTTACATGGTTGATCAGATTCTGAAGGAAATTGAATACAGTGGTCATCTTTATCAATTGGCTGAGGCAAAAACACTGATCCAACATTTACAATGCAAGCAGGCTGCAAATCTTCTTCTAAATATGGATTGATTAAAGAAGGTTGATAATCATCAGAATATACAAAACAGAGGATAATTCTTTTAATATGTGAAGGAAAAGTATAAACGAGCTGATAAAGAATAAAAACAGTTCATAAAGTAAACTGATGAACTAGTACCTGGATTTTGAATTCAGCCTCTTCATCTTCTATCAACCGGATCTCTTCAGTGGAGTCTTTAATGTGGAGTCGTCAGGAAAATGATTACAGTCAAAATTTATGTTTATCTCGTCTGCCATCAAGAAAAAGATCTATGTCTTTCTCGGAGGGAAACTCTACTTTCACTTTAGTTCCCTGGCAACGGCGCCAATTTGTTATCACTCCAAGAAATCACTCCCTGACTGTAGAAGGGTGTAAGCTTGGTAACTTAAATAGATAAATAATGTGGAGGAAAAAAGGATCAAATCTGATGACATTATAAACTCACATTCATTTAGAAATACATCAATCACTTGAAAGACCAAGGCTTTCAACTATGCAACTCAGAAGGTTTTAATCAAAGTGCGGAAACATGGAGAAGACTCATTAAGCTAGCAGAAAATACTTATACAACAGTATATGTAAATGGCCAGACATAACAAGTGAATACTTGCAGCTTTAGCTTATGAATGCACTGATAAGAAAACAACTATAAAGCATTAAGACAAACATCAGAAGCAAAATATTTAATTCTAGTATATCAACGAAGAGATGGGATGACAGCCTTCTCTCATTGAATATACATAAACTTGGAAAGAAAAGAAATGGAAAACTAAGCAAACATAGTGAAAGAAGCTCCATGCCAAGATATATTAATGGACATCTCCAAAAGGTGAAAAGTACAAGTCTTCAAGAAATAGAACCACAGTCTTCCGACTGTTTCCCCCTTCAATGCTACTCTATTTCATCCTTTATATAGAAATATTACAAGCTTATCTAGATCTATAATAAATGGATCTCATAACCACTTCACCTAGATTTAGTTTGTTGAAGATATCCAACTCAAATTCGAATATGTGAGGTGGTTGGAAAAGATAGAGTATACAATTTCTAGAAATACGGTGCTCAAAGGTTCACCTATATTTCACAAATAAAAATAGATCTTGGGAAACTGAGAGAGGTTATTGAAGAGCAGCTCGTGCCTATGAAATACCTCTTTTAGTTTCTAAAAATACTCTTCCAGCTGATTAGAATCTGTCTCCCAAAAAGGTGACTAAAACAGGAAAATCCAGATTTCCAAATCTAGTCAAATTCCTACATTTTAGGATTTGATCTCTAGAATATTTCTATTGATCAAATGAAGTGCCACCTGCACTCATGGATGAGATTTGATAATATATTTGATTAATCATCATCATCTGCTCCTAAATACACTCAACAAAGTCGAATTTGACCTTTGACCAAAATAATACATTCTGGAAAATTTCTGAAAATGATGCCTCATCTTGCAGGGACTTTTGACTTCCTTCCCGAGCTGTAAATGCAGATCTGAAAGTACCATTGGAAAGTTGAGGATGTCTAGTTGTCAATCGACTATTTGAGCGTGTAAAACGACCTCTCCGTTGCTGAGAAAATTGAGTTTTCCCAAGGCAGTTTATCGTTTGAAAAACCTGCGATTTCGATGGCTAAGATAGCCCCGAATTTTATATTTAAGCTGTCGAAAGCTAGGCTTTCAGTGGCTAATGAACAGTTGAAATGTTTGCCTAAGCCACTGAAACCTGAGTTTTGACCTTTTTGAAGAAAAAACAAAACCCAATGTTTTTCAAACTTTATTACATATCTAAAGCTCTAAAAAATGAGCCAAAATAAATTTAGAAATTTATTTTTCAATGACTTCTTATCACCTAAAATAAACAAACTTGACTATTTTATTTGAGGAGATAACACATTCCGTGTTCATTTGTGACTTGATTGTGTCATGCATCCCACACACACTTCCTGATGGAATCCATTTATACTTGTAAGGAGACCTTGGAAAACATATGACTCGTACACATGGTGTCATGCTCTTGATTCTCTTGTTGGTGATGACATACTTAAAGGAATACATGATTAAGTCCTTCTTTTGATGATATCTTTTGAGATACTTTGAAGTGTATGTGTTGGTTCGTGATCTATGAAGAAGATGGAGCCTTTGCTTGATGATATCCAACCCACAAGCTTGATTTATAATGGTGGCATTGCATGCGTTAACTTGTACCATGAAGATTTGATAGCCATGTTGTGCACATGGAAACTTGGGTCTTGGAACCCACTCATGATGGTCTAATGAAGAGTTGAAGTGATGAACAACCCACACTAATGATGTAGCAAAGAAGGTTAATATATATATATATATATATATATATATATATATATATGAAGAAGGTGACGTGGTGATAATAAGATGAAGTCGGCCTAGCCTTGGAAGATATTTTTATATTATTACATTAAACCATAAACAGGTCGAACTCTTAACTTATGAAATAAAATTAAAAATTAAAAATACAACAAGTCAACTCCATAAAAATTATTCATGGAAAACTAGTATAAAAAGAGCCAACGCCCTCATTCTCTAAGGGAGAAATTCGTGTGACATGAGATCTGCTCTGAATTTCGGATATATATAACTGGTTTAAGGCATCCGCAGTGAAGGAGTAAAGGATGTAGCTTTGAATTTTTTTTATGCACAGTTTGATGGTGTGGTAAAAATTTGGTGATAGCAGCTCTGATTTCCGAGGATACAATTGAGGCAGTCGTAGTAAGATGGTGGAGATGTAGTAAGGATTTTAGTTTCTCTCTAATTTTCGGGTGTTTAGCTGTTGAGGAAGTTTGGCTGGAGTAGTTGAAGACTAAGGCAGCCACAGTCTCTATGAAGTTTTCTTTCTTTCTTTTCTCTGCTTTGGGGTAACTCTGAGACATCCACTTGCAGTATAGAATGGGATAGATGTGCTCTAAATAGATGATTGGCAGAAGAAGAATGGCAGGAGGAATGTTGTAAGCTTGATGAACAGACCATGAAGAATTCTGATCAAGGATGACTTGTTCTAAATTTTGGTTATGATTATTGTATATATAGTAAACCTAGTATGAGTTCTCAGGACAAGAGACTGTTGATTGGAATAAATATGAATTATATTTGGTTGATTGCATTATAATTTGGAAATGATTTAAGGATTAAAGTGTTGATCTAAACCCTTTATTTTTGTTACAACTAAGTTGTCAAGATGAACGGTCGACTAAGTTGAATAAACGAGGATAACACAGAATCGAGAAGAACAGTGATTATATATGATTGATTTATGGCAGTGGTAGCAGTCTTGTTGGGCATGAGTAGACTCTTGGCATGAGGACAGAAGCAATGAACAACAGTTAATGTCAGCAACATATATGACATGTTTGTGACAGGATGATAAGAGGGAAAAAATATGTCTATGTCTTGGCATAAGAGTATATGTTGATAAGTAAATGACTGATCTAATTGATATAACAAAGTTATTTGACAAATGACATGATGACATGATTATGTTAGTAGCAGTTGATGACAATGACGAAGATAGCTAAATGATTATTTGACAAGTGACAAATGAAATGTGACATGATAGAGTTGATGAGGTAGATGAGCAAAGGTACATGAGCAGAGGGTGATGTTAGTGATGCAAGTTGAGTCTTGCACTTGAGGATTGGACTCCTCAATCCTTAGTTGGAGCTAAGAAAACCAGGTTGGGTCATGTTGTTAGAGCTGGTGATCTTTGTACCAGTTGGTGTTGATTGTAATCGGGAAGATTGTTGTCTTCCATGTACAATACATAAACAAGTTTACCAAACAAATGATGTGTATTCTTGCATTGTGTTGTTGCTTATGATTCATTGTTGATTAATTGATAGATGCTTATGTAATGATGATATACTTGGTAGAAGACTGTATTGATAGGTGAAAAAGTTTGTAAATAGTCATCACACTGATTCACCCCCCCCTCTCAGTGTGACAATTGTGTCCAACACATTGTTCGTGTAGTAAGTACCTCTTCTATGAATTAAGAGATCTAAAGAAAGGGATCAAGTATTGCATGAAGGAGGTGAGAGAAATGCATTGCAATGTTATCAATACTCACATCCGATGGGAATGCTGGCAAGCTGAGCCAGTGAAGAAAATTCAAGACACGAGCACCACCGAAGACACGTGTGCAACTGACACTGCTAGACAATTTTTAGATCTAAGGAAATGGTAGAAGGAGGTGAACACTTTCATGAGTGCTCAGCTTGGCAGAAATATGGAGATTTCCCTCCAAGTTGAATCAGTCAAGCAACTCCTACAACGCATGGCAACTCACCTAGGCATCCCAGACACTGTAATAGACCCCCTTTTCCTGCCTCATTCTTCCTCTGTTGCAGCTTCTTCTTGGGCATCCTCGTTCCCTAAGCAATTTCTAACTTAATATTTGAATTAATTCAACGCCCCTCTAACAACAAAGAACAAAGCATAGACTTCCATGGATCACAAGGAAAAGAATTGGAAAAAGAATCAACTTGAAGAGGTTCAAAAGAAGCTAGGATTTCAGTTTCTCTCGTCTTTTATGTTTTAGTATGCATTTTCGAGTTATCTATTTGCTCCATCAGTTCGTTAAGCAGTATACTTGACATGTTTTAGAAGGATATTTTTGGACATCTTAACAATATGGACTGCTCCTTTTGCCCACTTATTTTTTGAATGTAACACATAAACCTATTATACGTTTCGTTCTAGCAGCTTGGCTTTGCCACAACACCCTTTTTTATAATATTAGTCATAACCACTTATGTTTTAAAAAAATAATAGCTATGCCAACCTAGAACAAGAGCATAGATTGTCTCAAGAGAGAAAGATAAAAAAAAACAAAGAAAAATCATCCACAAGTAGAGTAAATTGTTTAGAAGTGCCCTTAACCCTTTCAAACAATGAAGTCACTTGAATGAGATGATATAAATGAAAGGAACGTGGAGTTATTTATACAGATCCTTAGGGTTTAAGCACCAGCGGCAAAAGGTTGAGGAAGTCACCCTTGGCCAAAATAGTGAAATAAAAATACAATACAATTAATTGGTTAGCTAACCAAGTATGTATAGGCTTAAAAGGATTCAACACAATTGGTCAACATGTGGCCTCAAGTGAATATTAGCAACATAATCTCAACACAAAATATGTTCAAAAATTAGCTTCTAACTACGTGAACTTCAATAAGATATCTTTAGTAATGGATCATGGCCTCTTTAGAGACATTAAATAGAAGAATCATGGTGGCATTATCCCATAAATGGGCTTACAACTAAAAAGAAGTTTTGTCCGCTTCATAAAGCAGTTCTTTCCTCTCAACTAGGATCCTACAAAGTGTCTTGAGCAACTAAGTTGCATGCCTTTAACTCTCAATCATCTTTCACTAAGTACATGTCAACCCCAATCATAATACACTTGGCTAGTTAGACCTTTTTTTCCAAGGAAAACCTCGTGGATAACCCTCCGAGTACTTCCTCATGATCGATGGACAGTAAATGGGATAAACCATCAGCCCTGATTACAAATCCCAAACCCGACAGGATCAAGAGAGTTGAAACCATGACCTCCCCAACTTTGGAGAGAAATCTCACAGCTCTCTCATAATCGCTTGAGGTAACCCTTGGAGCCACACTTGGCTACTAGACCTATGCTTTACCATTAGGAATATACATGTAAGTAAAATTACTCCATGGAATTCAGAACTCTGCAACATATTAACCGTTACCACAAAACCAACTTACTTGTCATGCAGGTAACAAATATCCATTTAAACCTTCAAACCATCACAAAATAATGACAGAAGCTATATCAAAGTTTTCACAAATAGTGACACCAGCTATATCAAAGTTTTCCATCAATCTATTACAATGTGACGGTTCACAAATAAAACAAAAGACATGAATAAAAGAATAATAGTCTCTTTCACTTGGCAACCATTCCACTAATGTAGTCAAAGATGACAATTATGAACAATCCTGATCTCAAATATACATTTTCAAGCATTCTCAAGACGAACATTTTATGATGCCAAATACCTTATTATTTTCACCGAAGAGGCTTTAAACCCTGCACAGTACTTTCACAATGAGTAAAATAAGCATCTGAACCCTTAAAAATCAACTATTTTAGTGACTGGAACGCATGCATAGATTATCTTTGTCGACATTTTTTATTCAAATTGGTTGACATGTAAGTATAGTTCATCTCTAAACTATCTAAGCTATTAATTAACTAAACGTTTGTATTCATGGAAGCCTACATCAATAGAGAGGAGATATATGCATGATTCACCATGAATATCAACACTAGCTGGGCAGCACCATAGATCAACTGACCTCTCAGCTTATTTAATAACCTTTAATTTCTAGATTATCATTCATTTTCCTACTAAGTAGGTGCAACAAGTTTATTACTAAAGAAGATTTGCATAAATAATGTTTGCATGTTGACGACAACCTTAACATTGTAAATAATTTTTATATCTAAAGATACTTCAATGATTAAAAAGAAATGATGCAACACAAATAATAAATTAGATGTAGCTAACTTAATGATTTGATATCAATACAATACTCCATTACTGAGAAGTATTAGAAAGGAAATAGGAGCTTATCAAATATTTGGAACAAGGAAGTCTACGAGTTCTATATATATCAGTCTTTAATATACTATTACAAATATCTATTGTTTACTGTTTGGCAAGTAGCCCCCCATTAACAAGGTTTTAGTTCTCTAAGAAAAGCATAGAATCTAAGATTGAAATACTTTAAGAAATCTGATTGAAGAAAATAACAATGAACACTGACGACAATGGCAAAGTTCATTATCCCTTGAGCTCATGTGTAACCAAACAAATTTGAGAGTCTACATCGATAATGAAAAATGCCCTGATGTAAACATCAACATAACCTAGTCATCAATATATGAGATAAATATGCATCTAATTTGGTGTTGTTATGTATGTGGTACAATGTATGATAATTTATATGTAATCATTGCGCCGAGAGGTGCTCTACAGCCCAGTATGAGGGAGATCTTGTAACGTTTGTTACTAACAAAATAATAAAAAATAAAATTTTAATTATCAGCCAAAATAAATGTCGGCCACAAAAACAACCTAATATGGAGGAGATGTTGTAATGTTCCTACCTAACAAAATAATAAAAAATAAAAAATTTACTTATCCGTAAAAAAAAAATGTCTGTAATAAAAACAACACAATATGGGGGAGATGTTATAATATTCCTCCCTAACAAAATAATAAAAAATAAAAAATTGAATTATCCGCAAAACAAATGTTGGCCTTGCGCATTATTTTAAAACCATGTGCAAGGCCTCCTAAACAACCCATGGTTTTATTGTACATGGTTTAGGAATGGTTTTATTGTTCATGGTTTAAGAGGGCCTTGCAAATGGTTTTAAGACCATGTGCAATGCCTCCTAAACAACCCATGGTTTTAGGAGGGCCTTGCACATGGTTTTAAAACCATGTATGGGGGAGATGTTGTAATGTCCGTTACTAACAAAATAAAAAAATATTATATGTCGGCCATAAATAATATTAAATATTAATAATAAAAATATTATATGTCAACCTTAAATAAAAAGATGTGTCTTTTAGTTTGAATCAAATCAATGGCTATATATAGGACACATCAAAGCTGATAGCTCCTTGAGTGCAATACTTAAGAATAGGTTTGCATCTCCAGAGATTTGATCATTCTTGGCGCTTGATAGAGCCTAGGATTTGGATCTATGCTGGTGTAAATAAACAAATTGTGAGGCTACCATGTAAATCATTGCAATACATAAGATTGTATGCAGGGGAAGTAGGTGACTCAATTCTTTGTATTCGATATTATATGTATTCTTGGAATAAAAAAGTATGGAGGAGAACATGGTGGATAAGTAGTAATATGGAGATGCTATAAGGCGTGGCACCCTAGCATAATTGTCATTGACATTCTTTAAGAACTCCAAGCTAAGCACAACAATTTAGAGAATAACCAATGCTTGAGCAAGTAGGAAATTAGGGCATTAGCAATACACCAATATGTTCTAACTCGTAGTAGAGCAGATGTCATCATTTTAAGGTCTAGAAGAGGGTTCTAGAAACAGAACTACATAGAAATGTAGAGAAAGCTTATATACTATAGAGGTATTAAATCTAATGAACTTATATCTTGGATCAAGTTAGAATATTTCAGCAATTTTTACGAGATTTCGATTTTAAAGCAGGCAAAATATCTGATACTTACAGCAAGAGCAAGAGAGTTCGTATTATACAAGCATATAACTTTCTACATTGATCTTGTGTCATTATCAACAGAGAAACGGATGGAATGAAACATGTTACTTTCTAGGTTAAAAGTCACTATAATATAGAACAATACTATTATCAACTATGTTCAAAGATGAGTAAATGGCAAAATTTCAAAAGGAGAATACTCAAATAAAGAATAAAAAACATTAGCAACAACACTCATTTAAATATATATGAATCTACTAAGAGCACAATAATAGACAACTCAAATTGAATGATGGTTACTGAAATTTAATATTTTATGGACGTGTTGATTAGATTTTCTGTTCTGTTTGATCCAGCTGAGATTCAAGGCTATGGCCAGGCAGCAGAACAGGGAACTTGTAACAGGCTGAGGGAAACAGTTAGGACGTAGAACAGGGAACTTGTAACAGGCTGAGGGAAACAGTTAGGACGTAGAACAGCAAACTAGTAACGGGAAACAGATAGGACGTTAGGACGTAGAACAGGGAACTTGTAACAGGCTGAGGGAAACAGTTAGGACGTAGAACAGCGAACTAGTAACAGGCTAAGGGAAACAGATAGGACGTCCTATCTGTTTCCCTCAGCCTGTTACTAGTTCCCTGTTCTGCTGCCTGGCCATAATCTTGAATCTCAGCTGGATCAAACAGAACGGAAAATCTACTCAACAGGGCCATAATCATTAATGCAAGGTAAAAGTAACTGAACCTTGTAATAAACAAAGAAAGGACAAGGCTTATTGAACAGTACTGTTTTTGTTATAAGCCTAAGAATCTACAACAAATAAACACCATATAAACATGAAAAGCACACAAGCAAGGTCAAAGACACAAATATCACATGAAGACAAGAAACGGAAGAATCTTTCAAGAAAAAGCATCACCAATATATGACTAAGAATAAACCATAAACCAGGCCATTAAAGAAACTGTGGATTCCAGATTGCAGAACATGAAAGAAGAGCCACCCCACCCCCAAAAAAAGAGCAAGCCTTAGGTAAGCAAAAAAATCTCATCAAGTATGGTTTCCACCAGAGGAAGGGGTGATTAAGATTGATTTTGACAAGGATGTTGATTTTTCCCGAGAGCAATTCTTTTAGGAGAATGGGGACATCTGGTCAAGGACCAGGATGTGGAGCTTGTTCAGCACTAGGGGAACTCAACCTTGAGTTGAGTAGCCATTCTGATGAATGGGAACATCTAGTCAAGGACCAGGATGTGGAACCAGTCCAGCACTGGGGGAGCTCAACCTTGAGTTGAGTAGCCATTCTAATTTAGGGGGGCATCTGGTCAAGGACCAGGATGTGGAACCAGTCTAGCACTGGGGAAACTCAGCCTAGAGCTGAGTGGCCATTCTTCGGGAGAATGGAGGCGCTTGGTCTGTTACCAAGTATTTGACCTTGGGTCAAATTATGTATCCTATGGCTGAGGCACCTGGTCTGTTACCAGGATATCACTATAAGTCCTAGACCGGGTCTGGGCACGTGAGGCACTCCTACCCTCGATCTATGGACTTTGTGTTCTTCTCCAAGGCTTAGCTACCCTTGGTTAAGACACCTAGTACCCGATCTTGGTGGCACATGGAGTGTGAGATAAAAGCATTAGTAATTCTCTCTATTTATGATGATGTACTTTGAGTGGGGATGAAGGACCCCTATGATCACTTGTTTTGACCACATGGCACTTGAAGAAGGCTAAACGTAAAAGTCAAAAAAACATAAGGACCGTTAGACCACTAAGGAGTCAAAGTGAAAGTACAAAAAGACCTTTAGTACCACTAAAGGTAAAAGTCTAAAAGATAAAAAATAAAATATTATTATTTTGTTCTTTTAAGTTTTGGCTCACATCCAGATGATTCCAAGGCTATAAAAGAAGATCAATCCATTTCATTTGAATATACACTCGCTCATGATCATCAAGTTGCTCCAAGGAATATTTTCGCTGGTCTTTGAAGAGAAGTTTTTTGTATGTATGCCCTAGCATGGAGGTTTCTAGCTAGGGCCTCTTCACCTTCAGCTACTGCTTAACCCTAATTCAACCAGGGTCTATCTTCTATCAGTGATTGCCTTCAATTTCAAGCTAGGGTTTGACCCTAGCATGTTTCATCTTCACGGCAGTCTCTATCTCACCTCGGGCAGCCACAAAATCTCCACGGGAAGCCTGCAATTCTTCACGCTCTGTTTTTTTAGGCTCTTGCAGGCTGCAAGGAACTCCATGCAGCCTCTTTCCTCTTCCGACATCCCTCTCCCAACTTCGGCCTCTCCACAAAACCCTCGAGCAGCAGAAGAGGACCACTAGCTGCCTGTCCATACCCTCGGGAAGATCCAACAGGAGCTCGGGTACTATTTGGGCAACCCTTACCTGCCACAAAGAACACCGACGGGAAGTAACAGGCTCGGGCAAGGTCTAAGCAAGGAGAAAACATGTCTGGGAAGGATTCGGGCAAGGAGAAAGCAGGTCCGGGCTAGAAGAAACAGGTTTCGGGCAGGTTCCGGGAAGACAAGTACAGATTCGAGAAGTCTAGGCAGGCAGCAGCAGATCTGGGCAACAAGAAAATATCCCGGGCAGTTGATCTGGGATTTTTGGGTAGCAAGAGGAATTAGGGCGGAAAGCCCTAATTTGGATTTTTCTGTAAAATTTATCTGTTATCGATTTTTATCAATTGTTCAAGCCTATTAGGGTTGAAGTATTATTGGAGAACTATCATCTCAGAATTCTGAGAATGAAGAAACACAAGTCATCTCATTTAAGAGATGAATTATTAACACTTTTGGGGTTTTTGTCCTTTAAAGGTTTCCTCATGAAAAACTCTTGTGTTCAGTGTGTGTGATGTTGTTGATGTTTCTACTGCACTTGTTTATTGTTATCTTACAATCTGCAAAATTTTTAAAGAATTCATGCTAATGTTAAAATTCAACATGGTATCAGAGGTTAGCATGTGAAGACCCAGCAAAAGGCTGATTATTGTTGTCTTCCTAGATCTTGGGACATTTTGCAGACTTGGATAACTACTTGTGTAGCAGAGATGACAACCAATCCTTTTAGACCGGAAGAGAAGCTTGAAGGTTCAAGAAACTACAACTCTTGGAAGGCTAGGCTCACAGCCATCCTGAAGGAAAATGACCTTGATGACTTGGTGTTCAACACAATAGCAGAACCAACATCTAATGTTGGCAGGATTGCTTTCAAGAAGAAGCAAGCTAAGGCTAGAAGGATCATCTATGACTCGGTCAAGCAAACCTTAATGCCCAACATCACATCATTGAATACTGCCAAAGAATGCTTTGACACCTTGACGGACCTTTATGAAAAGAAGGCACCTAGTCAGAAGAGAGTTTTGAAGAAAAGGCTTTGAACATTGAAGATGAACAGGGATGAAGGAGTTGGACCTTTCTTCACAAAATTGCACAGGTAAGAGACCAACTTACTATTATTGGTATTACTGTGGATGATGATGACCTTGTGCAAACTGTAGTCGATGGTCTCCCAAACTCTTGGGAAACATTTCTGGCATCAATAAGTGGATGTGAAAATCAACGAAATTTTGATAGACTTTGGCATGATTGCTTGGAAGAAGAAGGAAGAGTTTTAGGCAAGGAAATTGGCACTAAGGAAGGAAACATTGCCCTTACAGCTAAGACAAAGAAGTTTAAGAAGCCCTCCCCTCAGCAAAAGAAGGGAAAGAAACCACAAGGTAAGCACATTGATGTTTCAAAAGTGGAATGCTATAATTGTCACAAGTTTGGGCACTTTGCTAAGGATTGTAGGCAGCCCAAGAGGAAGTTCAAAAGAAGATTCCAAGCTTCTGTTACAGAAGAAGAAGAAGAATACCAAGGCTACCAAAGAAGAGGAACCTAGAAGAGAATACTACCTGATCTCTGCCCTTTCTGGATACATCACTAACAATGCTAACTCTTGGTTAGTAGATAGTGGTGCTTCTAGACATATGACAGAAAATCGTGGAGCACTCACCAGCTACAGAAAGAAGAAGTTTACTACTCAAGTGGAATTTGGAGATGACTCCACCTACAAGATTGAAGGAGTTGGATCAACCTCACCTCAACTTGATTCAAGTACAGTCTTGCATATTGATGATGTCTTGGTTCACCACACAGTTGATCCATGTGAGTTGTGACATCGGAGGTTTGGACACCTCCACTATACAGCTCTTCCATGCCTACAAAAGATGGTTACAGGTATGCCAGAGGTTTCTCCCAAACATGATGGAATTCGCAAGGGATGTGCTCTAGGTAAGAACACTAAGAAACCTTTTTCCAAAAGCAAGAATAGATCTAAATGAATATTGGATTTGATTCACTCTGACATTTGTGGGCCCATGTCTTCACCCTCCTTGAGTGGGTGCTTGTATTATGTCTTGTTCATAGATGATCATTCTCGGAAGTCATGAATTTACTTCCTCAAAGCCAAAAGTGAAACTTTTGACAGGTTCAAAGATTTCAAAGCTCTGATTGAAAATCAGACAAGAAGACACATCTGTATCCTGAGATCAGATAACAGAGGTGAGTATGAGTCTAATGAGTTTGATGATTTTTGTCGAGAAGCAGGAATCAAGAAAGAGCTGACAGGACCATACAAACCCTCAACAGATTAGGGTTACAGAAAGGAAGAACAGAACAATCTGTGAAGCTGCTAAAGCCATGCTTATTGATCTGGATCTTCCATTATCCTTGTGGGTTGAAGCTGCGTGTACCGCTGTGTACATCCAAAACAGAATCCCTCATGCTATCTTGGGGGAGAAGACTTCGCCAGCAAGAAACCTATAGTTGACCACATGAGTATTTTTGGCACTTCGGTATACATTCATGTGCCAAAAGAAAAGAGGTCTAAGCTAGAGCCTTCAGGAAAGACAAGCATATTTGTCGATTACAGTAACAGCTCGAAGGCCTACCACATCATTCCCTGGACAGAGGTACATTGAAGTTAGTAGAGATGTGATTTTCCATGAGGAAGTTGTGTTTCGTCAAATACAAGAGCTTTCAAAGGAAGATAACCTCCTTCTAAGATCCCAAATTCAAAAGTTCAGAGCGAGGAAGAAGAAGAAGAGGAATTTGAGAACCAAATTCCAGATGTACCTAAAAGTCCACCAAAAGAACTACTTAAAGTTCCTCCTTCCAAAAGGAGACCTGCTTGGTACCGGGAAATGGTACAAGAAGCTAAGAAGCATAAAGCTCCTCCCGGGACTTTCAGAGAAAGCATAAGGCCATAGAAGTACTCAAGTCTTATGAGCCATCTCGTCAGTGCTGAACCTTTCACTTACAAAGAAGCAGCAAGTCAACAAGTATGGATTGATGCCATGATTGAAGAGTACAGCTCAATCATGAAAAATGATGTATGGGAAGTTGTTCCCAAACCCACAGGAAAGTCAGTGGTAACATCTAGATGGCTTTACAAAATCAAGCATGTCGCTGATGGCAGCATTGAGAAGTACAAAGCAAGATTTGCAGCTCGTGGTTTTACTCAAAAAGAGGGCATAGAATATGATGAGACTTTTGCTCCTGTCGCCAAGTATACTACTATCAGAACCATCATATCTCTTGCCGCAATATTCGGATGGAAGTTGCATCAGATGGATGTAAAAACAACCTTCCTCAATGGAAAAATTGATGAGGAAGTCTACATTGAACAACCTTAAGGCTTTGTGACTCATGGGAATAAGTCCCATGTGTGTAAATTGAAGAAAGCCTTGTATGGGCTCAAACAGGCTCCGAGAATCTGGTATGCGAGGATGGATGGATTACTTCACAGCTTGGATTTTCCAATAGTATTGCTGACTCCAATCTGTACTTTAAGGTTGTTCATAATCATATGTTGATCCATGTTCTATATGTGGATGACTTGTTCCTCACAAGTGAGGAACAACTGATAACACAGTGTAAGAGGGAGCTCACCTCTTAATTTGAAATGAAGGATCTCGGTTTGATGCATTATTTTCTTGGCTTAGAGGTCTGGCAAAAGCCTGATGAGATCTTCCTAACACAAGGGAAGTATGCAGTGGACATCTTGCACATATTTGGGATGCAGGACTACAAGTCCATGAGCATGCCCATGACTACCAACTTGACAAAGTTACGAGGCTCAGCCACCAGTTCACAAGATGTGGACCCTACTCTGTATCGACAGCTCATTGGAACCTTGATGTATCTTGTACACACGAGACCAGATATATGTTACACAGTGAATGCTCTGAGTCAGTTCATGTTCGATCCAAAACACATACACTAGGTAGCTGCTAAACATGTACTCAAATATGTGCGAGGAACTATCACTTATGGGCTCAGGTATACTTCCAATAGTGGACTATTGTTAGCTGGATATGTTGACTGTGATTGGGCTGGTAGTGCAGTAGACCAGAAAAGTACTTCAGGTTACTATTTTAGTATGGGATTTGCAATGATCTCTTGGTCCAGCAGGAAACAGGGTTCCATAGCTTAGAGTACAGCTGAAGCTAAGTATATTGCTGCAAGTGATGCCTACAAGGAAGCAGTTTGTCTTAGGAAACTACTATCTGATCTGTGAGGTGGAAAGCTTGACTCAACGATCATCCATTGTGATAATCAGAGTTGCATTAAGCTTTTAGAGAATCCGGTGTTTCATGATAGATCGAAACACATTGAAATGAAGTATCATTTCTATTGGACACACCAAAGTACACTGAGAGGGGGGGTGAATCAATGTGCGCAACTTTTATTACTTTTTACTTTTAACAATCAACAACTTATTCAATAATATGCATTATCACACTATCATTATATCATCATTATATCACCATCACATAAGAAGCATAGCATGAAACACAGAACACCAAATTTTACGTGGAAACCCAAGTCCTGGGGGAAAAACCACAGAAGCCTTTCTAAAATAGTTTTCCAGAAATAATTGGAAGGAGGCAACAACCCCCTTATTACAAAGACTTCAATTTTCCAGCTGTTATTGGAAGGAGGCTACAACCCCCTGATTTACAAGCTACAACCTGAAGGAAGCTACAACTCCCTAGTTCTTCAGCTACAACCGAAAGGAGGGTACAACCCCCTTGTTCTCTGGCTACAACTGGAAGGAGGCTACAACCCCCTTTCCTTGCCCCGTTTTGCGACCCACATAAGAAGATAGACACTAAACTACTAAACCACAACCGCACTAATCCTGCGGACCTGTTAATCAACACCTATACTACACTACACAATCTGTACCGCCCTGCACAACCGCTGCCACTACTAACCACTGGTCATCATCTTATCACTACTCGTCAACTGATCACTGTCTGCTGTATCACACTACTCATCATCCGATCACTATTCATCAACTCAGCACTTGCTCATCAACTGATCACTGCTCATCACTGCACCGCACCTGAACCAATAACTTTTCCAATCACGTTGTACAAATCAATCATCTGACTCAGTCAATCTAAGACTAACCAACTACACACCAAACTTGGTCCCCCTGCGTCAAACCCACTGCTCATACAACTCAATGAATCTGAGTCAAACCAATTGCACATAAGGCAACCCGTGCCAATCCTACTCAGCTGAACCAACCTGTACCAAGCTCTGAAACTGTTGTTGATAACCTCTGCACTCCGATCACTGTCAAATCATCCCATAAGGCATGCATCATCATCATAGGTATGCATCATCGTCATAGGGTATGCATCATCATCATCTCATTGTGCACCATGTATGCATCATCAACATCAAGTATACATCATAATGCATAGGTGAGCATCATCACACAATTGTATGCATGTACATCATATTGTATAGGAGTGCATCAACTTCATAGAGTGTACATCATTATCACATGCATTATCATCATAAAGTGTATCATATCATAGCATAAAGGTATGCAACATCATCATCATAGCCTCCATAATGACTTCAAATATATATACCAATATAGATGCTCACATACTAAGATCAAATATGAACTCTATCCATGAGAGACATGTGTCATCACAAGAGAAACCCAGAAGAATGAACCGTACCTTTATGAAGATCACAAGATGAAGAAACAGTAGACAAACCAAAAGAAACTATATATCTTGTCATCACATAGCCCTCGTAACAAGCTTTCCAATGAGCAAAGAGTTTTGTAATTCTGATTCTGTATGAGAAAGTTATGCCAATTTTAGTGAAGATGCCCATAAATTTCTGTCACAAATTTTCACACTTTTATCCAAGAGTCGCGAAATTCCTGAGAGAATTGATGATGAACAAATGAAATGTTTGATATTCTAGTTATATAGGTTGTGGAGAAAAATTATTACCTTGGGCTGACATGCAATTCAATATTACAAATAATTAAATTCTCTTTTGTTTGGTCAGCTCACCCAAAAAGGTGGGGTACACCAACTTCAAAAATTCATATCTCTTCAACCGTAAGGAGTTAGAAGATGCTCCACATATCAACGGAATTGGATTGACGAGGAATATTCCTGATGATGGATTTATTTGCCAATTCTTGCTCTAATACCCTTAAATTCTTCAATATGTCCAGGTCGTCAAAGACCCCACACATGAGGGTGTCAAAGACCATACCACCAACTACAAGAGTTTCAAAGTCTTCTTCAAAGTTATCTTCAACATATCAAGGCATGTACGTGGGCTCTACCTCCATCTACATCCCAATATCCATATAACCACAAATAGGACCATACATCATCATGGTTCAAAACCCAAGGCACCACATGCAAGGGTTTCAAGAACTCTTTCAAAGATATTATATAATATTTGAACAAGATACTTTCCATGGAATTCAAGGGCTTCAGCATCATCATGTTCGAGGTCTCCATATCATTAAAAACATATCCAATGGTTCCACTATATATATTCATCACCAAAAGGGTACCAACACCCCAAAATAGGGGTACAAAGACCTCCCCACTAGTTTGCAACACCTTCTGGGCTTCATATGCATGATCACAAGGCTACTACATGGCAATGACCATATAGCGTCCAAGGGACATCAAACCACCATATATGTGGGTTCAAGACCTAAACTTTCAAGGAGACCAAGGACCCCATAAGAATGGGTTCCCACATAACACCAAAACAGTGGGTTCCAAGAACTAAGTCTCCACATGCAAAAGGATCAAGATCTAAGCTTGTGGACTCAAGGACCCCGCAAGAACTTAACAACCTCAAGACCATCCAATGCAAGCAATGGGAGTTACCATCAACAAATCAAGGACTTTACACACATGAGCCACATCATCCATCCAACAACCAATCAAGAGACCAAAACAAGTACAAGCATAACAAGCATCACAAAGACCAGTGACCAAAGATCAACCATGAGTAAGGAACTCGACAATGGACTCAAATGGGACCAAGATACAACTTAGGGGCACTTGACCAAGTCAATGGGTAACCAAGGCTTTTGTCATTATTCCAAGGCCTCCAAGGGCTTCAAGCTTGGGATTGGACAAGGTCAAAAGGGATCCTCTGACACAAACAACCACAAACTAAACACTAACTCTCAGGGGCTCCACAAGGGGCACCAAGGACTCAATAGTTGGCATTAATGACCAGACACCATTGGCATCAATGACAACTTGATCAAAAATTTCATCAAAGACCTAGTACAAAGAGGCACTCTGAAGTTGCAGTACATTCGTACAGATCAACAAATCACAGATATCCTGACCAAGCCTCTGACAACAACAAAGTTCGTGTACTTTCATGACAAGCTTGGCATGGCGGAGAATACCTCTTTCACTCAGAGGGAGTGTTGATTTTTCCTGAGCAGCATCGAGAGCCATTCTCTTAGAAGAATGGGGACATCTGGTAAAGGACCAGGATGTGGAACCAGTCCATCACTGGGGGAACTCAACCTTAAGTTGAGTAGCCATTCTGATGAATGGGGACATCTAGTCAAGGACCAGGATGTGGAACCAGTCCAGCACTGGGGGAACTCAACCTTGAGTTGAGTATCCATTCTGATAAATGGGGAAATCTGGTCAAGGATCAGGATGTGGAACCAGTCCAACACTGGGGGAACTCAACCTTGAGTTGAGTAGCCATTCTATTGAATGGAGACATCTGGTCAAGGACCAGGATGCGAAACCAGTCCAGCACTTGGAGAACTCAGCCTAGAGCTATTGACCATTCTTCAGGAGAATGGAGGTGCTTGGTCTATTACCAAGTATTTGACCTTGGGTCAAATTATGCAGCCTATGGCTGAGGCACCTGGTCTGTTACCGGGATATCACTATAAGTCCTAGACCGGGTCTGGGCATGTGAGGCACTCCTACCCTCGATCTGTGGACTTTGTGATCTTCTCCAAGGCTTAGCTACCCTTGGTTAAGACACCTAGTACCTGATCTTGGTGACACATGGAGTGTGAGATAAAAGCATTTTAGTAATTCTCTCTATTTGTAATGATATACTTTGAGTGGGGATGAAGGACCCCTATGGCCACTTGTTTTGACCACAAGGCACTTGAAGAAGGCTAAAGGTAAAAGTCAAAAATACATAAGGACACTTAGACCACTAAGGAGTCAAAGTGAAAGTACAAAAAGAGCTTTAGTACCACTAAAGGTAAAAGTCTAAAAGATAAAAGAATAAAATATTATTATTTTGTTCTTTTAAGTTTTGGTCCACATCCAGGTGATTCAAAGGCTATAAAAGAAGATCAATCCATTGCATTTGAATATACACTTGCTCATGATCATCAAGTTGCTCCAAGGAAGATTTTCCTTGGTCTCTAAAGAGAAGAAGCTTTTTGTGTATGCCCTAGCATGGAGGTTTCTAGCTAGGGCATCTTCACCTTCAGATACAACCTAACCCTAATTCAACTAGGGTATATCTTCTATCAGCCATTGCCTTCAGTTTCAAGTTAGGGTTTGACCCTAGCACATTTCCTCTTCACGGCAGCCTCTATCTCACCTCGGGCAACCACAAAATCTCCATGGGCAGCCTGCAATTCGTCACGGTTTGTTTTTCAAAGTCAGGCTGCAAGGAACTCCGAGCAACCTCTTTCCTCTTCGGACAACCCTCTCCCAACCTCGACCTCTCCACAAAACCCTCGAGCAACAGAAGAGGACCACCGGCTTCTTGTCCATACCCTCAGGAAGCTCCAACAGGAGGGTATGAACAGCAAGCAATCATCATCATCGAGGTAGTAGCATGCATCTTCATCATGGGGTTTGCATCATCATGTATAAGCCATGAATCTACATTACTCACTGAACATTTACCATTGTATACACATCCACTGTATACATTATTGTTTACATACTTCATCTGCATATAGGTCTGCTCTTATCACTTAAAGGTCTGCTTTCATCAAAGCATCATCTTTACAATGCATATAAACATCAACAAACCACTGTTTTATTGCACATTCACTGTATGTCAATATATATCATCTTAGTGCACACCACTATATCACTTCTTTACTGTATATTGTCACTTGTCAATGCACTCATCATCAATACACAACCACTCACACCTCACTGTTTAAATACACTTGGACTGTAAATGAACTCAACCATTGTATATACTATTGAACTGTAAATTCATCAAGGTATGCAACAAGTGTAGGAGTAGAGTGGAACATCAATATATCACCAAAGGACTTACCTTTATCTGTGTAGTAGCTGTGGACAAGGAGAAACTCATACTATATTTGTTGTTAAGGAAGAACCCTAGACATGGTGTAACCATGCAAACTTGGATTATGAAAGCAAGTGTTCTAGATGTCAACAGAGGCAGCCAACATTCAACCTTCAAACACCTTTGTAGTGTATCTATGCTCAGTAAAAAGCCCTTTCATTGGTTGTACATCACTGTTCATGCCACTTTCAAGCTTGACTGTGTAATTGAAGGGGCCCTCCAACACTATTGTTAGGGCATCATTTTATCCTTGGCTGCTACAATAAAATAGGGCCACAAAAACATCAAAAACTCCCACAAATATTTTACCTCACGAGTTTCAGCCTCAAATTCATTGTCCCTTATGAGACATGATCCTTCAAATTAGGGTTCCATCCTCTTCCAGAATTTTGTTTTAAACAGATTGCCTAGGGAAAAATGCTACATATAGGGCTAGGAAGCTCTAAATTCATTAGAGAAAATTTCAATTTAAAATGGGCCTTCCAAAAATAATGCAAATTCCATGTCATCATGTATTAGCCAATTAAAATGCTTTAAAATTCAAAAAGGGAGCACCTCTTAAACAATTTTTTAATATAAATTTGGGGATAGGTATCATAAAAAAAACTACTTTTTTTTGTTCGTATTTTCGACATATCTCCCTGTGTTTTTACCAAAATTTCAATCGGGAGAGCTCGTTGGATGCGGAATTAAATTTCGCATCCAACAAGTACCCACTTGGCATACTTTTGACGAGCTCTGATACACCAAAAACAAGAAATACCTGAAAAAACGTGATGATGACATCATCATCACGTTTTTTCAGGTATTTCTTGTTTTTGGGGTACTGGGGCCCATCAAAAGTATGTCGAGTAGGTACTCGTTGGATGCTTCTGCATCCAATGCATGCTTCTGCATCCAACGAGATCTCCCGATCGAAATTTGAGTAAAAACACAGGGACATATGTCGAAAATACGAACAAAAAAAGTAGTTTTTTCTTTTCTTCCTCCAAACTTAATAATTATTATTTTATTATTTTATTAATTTTCCTTAGGAGGCCCATTTTGAGTTGAAATTTCCTCTAATGGAATTTCATAAGATGTTCCACACAAACTAAAGTTTTGCTGGTGTGAGTTTCAGAACCCGAAGTTGAAACATTGACATGTGGCAGTCCATACAAATTTGCTATACTGAACCAATCCATAAACAGGTCACCTTGGGAAACTTAGCATAAATTCCACTTGGTGAATCCAATCTTGCTCTAACCTATAGGGTTGGACAGAGGACAGACGAGACTACCTCCAGAAAAAGTTTCAAACCTTGAGCAAAAATCTTTGAGATACATCAAAATAAAGACCAGACAATTCAGCAAAAGAAATTGAAGAAACTAGGGCATCAAATATTTTGCAATTCTGTCCATAGATTTGGGAAAAGGAGTACATTTCTCAACTCGCCTTGAGGAGGCGCATCTTTCTATCCAATCAAATTTGCAAGTCACCAAAGTTAAAAATTAGGGTCTCTATCAAACCCTAAGTCATCCAAAAGTAGTTTCCCAGAAAAGCATTGAAGCAAGCATCCAAGAGAAACACTCCTATTTTTTTTTAACAATAACCATGAAAATATTGTATTAATAAAAGAGTTGTGACCAGCCAGGCTTACAAAAAAAGGAGGTCTGAGACCTGCAAAGTTCTAGAAAAAAAAATGACAGAAATATTCATGCTGATAGCTAATGTCTTGAGCTTGCTTCTATGCCTAGTAAAACTTCTAAATCCCCTCAAGGGGTATAGTCGAACAAAAATTCCTAAAATGAGAATACAGAAAAACATGAAATACCCATGAGACTAAGCTTGGTCCTTCTGCTTTCCTTTTTGTTCTTTGACAGGCTGCTCTACTGAGGCTTCCTCCATTGCTTGGTCTCTATTCTGGTTGTCTTCGATGAAACTACCCTAGTTCATATTTACCAATTTTTTCAAGTCATCCTTCATGTAGCCTATATTGCCCATTATCTCATACAGGTCGCGGTGGTTATCTTCTATTCGGGAGTCTTAGTTTTCGATCTGTCGAACCATCCAATCCATTGTTCTACTGCTTTCTTCCATGCTTCTATTGATTATATCATATAACCATATCAGGTTTTTCCTGATGTCCTTGAGGGAGTTCTGGATATCTTCCAAAGTAGCACCTTTATCTGCCATTTCGTCCTGAAGAGCTGTGAATTCTGAGTGATGCAAGCACTCGGGGCCTAAGATACTTATTGAGTCCACGAGACTGGAACAAGAGCCTTCAATGGATAGATGAACTTCCAACATGTTCACAAAAGGACCAAACGTTGTCCCAACGCCTTTCTTCAGTCTGCTAACGGCAGAGAGAATAGAACCAATCTTAGCTCTGCCTGCAACTATGCTAGGGTCTTCACAAACAGGAGTCGTCTCTTCACAGACAAGAGCATTCGCTTCACAAACAAGAGCCTTCTCTTCACAGACAACAGTAACTATGCCTACAGCTCTGTCAGGGTCTTCACAAATTAGAGCCTTGTCTTCACAGACATGAGCATTCGCTTCCCAAACAGGAGCAATCGCTTCACAGAATCGCATGGCTGAATGAACCAAGGAAGAGGATGGGTTCTGTTTTTGGAGGGCTTCAATGGCTCGTGCGAGCCTTCCTTTCTGATTGAAGAGGGCAACTGGCTCATTTAAAGCCATCACATGGGTTGCATGATGACATGTAGGCGTTGGCAGCCATGCTTCCTGCCCGCTGGAAGATAGAGGGGAGGAGGAGGATCTCCGACTAACAGTGCCAATAGGAGAGGGGGGATTCCAACCACTTTTTCTTTGATCTTCAAACTCATCATGGGATTGGGGATTGATCTGTTGCTAGGGGAAGACCACCCTTGGGGTCTATTAGCGAAACAAAGTAACTTAGGGCACATAAAAATAATTGGATAAAATTCCTTTCACCTTGGTTGATCCAATTCTTAACTTGGTGCCTTGATTTGCCATTTTATCCGCCTCTGAATTGTTGCCTCGGACGATGTGGATATAGGAAACCTGTTGAATGCGCTCAGAGATTCCTTAAATTTTAATCATGCCTCTATTGTTTCCATTATTCATTTTACGGATTATTTGCTTCGAGTCTCCAAGAACAATGATTTTGGTGATATTGAGTTGCCTTAATACGTTCACTCCGTAGTAGAGAGCAAGCCATTATGCTTCGTTGTTGGTTATCAGACCAAGTCCCCAAGCATAAGAAGACACAGTTTTTCCTCTGGGATCGAAGATGATCCCACCCGCACCCACCTCCCCAGAATTGCCTTTTGCGGCCCCATCGAAAAAAAGTGTATAAGTATTTAAACTTGCCCACCACTGGGAGAATTCTTCTAAATTTCCCAGGGATAGAGAGCCATCCTGACTTTGGTTTGAAGAGAGTTTTGTGGCAGAAAATATTTACACCATTCGAGATCTTCTACATTGAGTTTCTCAGTAGTAGGGAGATTCACCTGCTTAGTGATCATCTTTTCGTAGATCATGTTGGTAGCTTTAAAGGAGACACGTTATGGGTCTACTTTTTTGTTATAAAAAACGAGCCTATTCCTGGCGAGCCAGACTTGCCAGCAAACATTTTTTAGAGCAGTGTTCCAAATTCTTCCAAGGGTCTTCTTCTTCCCTATTGTCCCTGGGTAACATCCTTCCCAATTTGAAACCATAGTGGAGATTGTCCCTAGAAGGACGAAATTCTGACCTGCAGTGCCAAGGAAGAGTTTCCACACCTGAATAGTGAAAGAGCACTCCAGGAACAAGTGTTTAGATGATTCTTCCTGCTCTTGACAAAGGTTACATCTTGAAGGCCCATGAAACCCACGTTTTCTAAGGTTCTCGACTGTTAAAAGCTTATTTTTCACTAGGAGCCAGAAGAAAGCGTTGATCTTTGGGATGCAATCTGAGTCCCAAATCTTCCCCCAAATTCTTTGTTGGAAACCATTTTCAATGTTTCGCAATGACTGATATCCTTCTTTGACTGAGTAGGTACCCATTTTTCCCCACCCTCTCATATCTTTTGCTCTGAGGCTGAGAGGGGCGATTCCATGGAGAAAAGAGGAGAAGGTGTCATATAATGAGCAGAGATGGGGAGGAGGATTTAAACACTTCCATCCTTTCCAATCGCCCCTGGAACCCCAGATGGCAAAATTTTTCACAGACTTCTAGCTGAGGTCTTCCAACCACCTACGAAGAGGATGAAGCTCGACTTTTGTTTCAAGGAGAGGTCTTCCCAAGATGGAATACGACCAAATGTTGATTTTGTTTCCATTCCCAGGAATCCAGTATATTTTGTCTTTGATTAGACCAACTGAATTTTTACATTGGTTCCGTATGGTGGTTCCTTTACCCACCCAGGGGAAATCTAGAAGTTTTGACTTTTTCCTTTTTATGTATTTTTTCCTTATTGCCTCTATCCACCAATCCTTTCCCCCTGAGATCATTCTCCAAACCAATTTTGCACCCAATGCTTTATTCATTTTCCCTAGGTCCCCAATTCCAAGTCCTCTATTTCTTTTCTCCTCTAAGATTGTTTCCCATTTTACCAGATTGAACTTTCTCCCCTGAGTCTTCCCTCCTTGCCATATGAACTTCTTAATTTCCATGTTGAAGGTGTTGATGACTGCTTTTGGGGCGAGAAAGATTGCACAAGAGAATTTTGGGTAGGAGGAAAGAATGGACTTTATTAGGACCACCTTGCCTGCTAGATTAAGCCAAGTGTTGCTCCAGATCTGGATTTTCTTTTCAGTTTCTGGATTGAAAGCCTCCAAACCACGATGGTGATTTTCTTGTTGACTATAGGGACTCTCGGGTAGATGAAGGAGGTCCATTGAAGATTCACCTGTATTCCTAGGATGCTTGCAAGTTCTCGAAGAGAATTGGGACTGTTGTTCCACCCATACAACCAGGACTTATTGACGTTGATTTGGCTTCCTGAAACTTTTATGAAAAGATCCAAGGTGATTTTAAAACACCTTGCGATTTGGTTTGAAGCGCTGCCCAGAATAATAGTATTGTCTGCAAATCGGGCGTGATTGATGGATTGAACCCCCCTTGCTATGCTGATACCCGGTATGCTCCCTTCATTTCTGAGTCTATTAAATCTTCTGCTGAGAGAGTCTGCTACAAGAATGTAGAGGAAAGGAGACATTGGGAAACCTTCCCTGATTCCCCTTTGGGCTTGGAAAAAGGGGCAGGACAGCCATTTATAAGAGGAGCGATCCCGGGCTTACTAATGCAAGCCTTGACCCACCGAATGAAAGCTTCAAGAAATCCATAATTTTGCATGACTTGATAAATATACGAGTGCCTTATTCTATCAAAAGCATTTGCGAGATCTAGTTTGATAGCCATACCTTCTTCCTTGCGAGATTAACTTGAATGAATCGCTTCTTTTACCATCAGAATGTTATCATAAATCTATCTTCCAGCTATAAAGCCTCCTTGATTTTCAGATATGATATGCAGGATTACCTTCTTCAGTCTGTTGGAAATTACTTTGGAGAGGATTTTATAGGAAGTGTTGCACAAGGAGATTGATCTGAACCTTTTAATGGAGGACGGATTCTGCTCTTTGGGGATTAGAGCCAGAAAAGTTGAATTTGTAGCGCCCCCAATCCAATCAGTCGATTGTGTCCATATTATCATTTTGACAAGATCTTTTTTTATGATGTTCCAACAACTTCTGTAAAACTGATCGGGAACCCATCCAGGCCCGGTGCCTTATCTGGGTGCAAAGTCCATACTGCTCTCCGAACTTCTTCAAAGAAAATAGGTTGAATGAGAGCTTCAAGATTGCCCTAGAGCAGCTGAGGAATTTCTTCGCTAAGTGATAGCATATCATCTTCAGAGATGAAGCCTTCGTTTGTATAGAGTTCTTGAAAGTGTTATTTTACCTCCTTTTTTATTATCTCAGGGTCACTTATCTTATCTCCATTTTCTTTAGTAAGTTCCTTGATGGTGTTCCTCCTATTACGTTCTTTACACTAATAGTGCAAGAAGTTAGAGTTCTGATCTCCAGCTTTCAACCATAGACACCTGGATTTTAGTTTGAGTTCGATTTCTTCGTTTCTCTGGATGGCTAAGATTTTTTGATCAATTTCTATTTCCTTTAACAGCATTTCTTTGGTTACTTCTTTCTTCTCCATTTCCTCCTAAATTTCTTCCAGACTCTTAAGCAACATGGATATTTCCTGTCCGGGATGACACCGGCCAGCTAGCTAAGCTTTTAGTTCCCTTTTAACGTTTTTTAGTTTTTGTTCCCAGATGTAGCCTGGAGAGCCTTGAAAAAACATTTGCCAAGCTTGAGAAACAATTTCATGAAACCCTGGCTCTGATAACCAGACTGGGGAAAACTTAAAGGGCTGAGGACCCAAGTTTCCAATGGGCTCCAGGGAAAATATGATTGGCTTATGATCCGAAACAGCAAAGATTAAAAGTCTTGTAACCGACAGAAGGGGCTTTGTCTAAAAAGGATGAACTTACCAGTATTTGATCTAGCCTTGCCGTTATATGTCCTGGTCCAAAACGCTTGTTATTCCAGGTGTATTTGTCTTTCTTTTGCTTGATATCGACGAGCCTCCAAGATGCTATTACATCTTCTAATATTTCCCCAAATGGATCCCTTACTTTTGATCCTCCTTTATTTTCCTCAGGGGAGATGGTGACATTAAAATCTCCTGCTATTATGCACGGGAGGTGCATCTTCCCATACCTCTGCATTTCAAGTTGCAGCGAGAAGTCTTCCTTTTCTCCATGTACTATGGGTCCGTAATATTCCCTATCCACATTTTCTCTGAACTATCGAGATTTTCTAGTTCAACAAAAAGCCAGTGCTTGTTTTCAACTGTTGAGATAAACTGATATAGAGTTGTATCCCACCAGGTTAGCAAACCACCTGAGGCTCTTTGCGCACTAACCACTTTCCCTGCTCTGTTCTTCCAAAAAAAATTGAAAATGGCCAAACTAACAACCTCTTGCATTTTAGTCTCCTGGATTGTGAGGATGGTTACCCTTCCTGTAAATTTGAATCTCTTAATTGCTTCAACCTTTTGTTGTCCTCCTAGACCTCGACAATTTCAGGAGACTAGCTTCATTATTTTTTATTGATAGAGGAGTCGCTCTATCCTCTTTCCCTTCTAGTTGTTCTACTATTTGCTTATCGGATAAGTAGGATTTGACCAAATGATTTAGATTCGACTGCTTGCCCGTCGCCTTCTCCCTTGCTGTCTCTTGCTCCCTGTGATATTTATTTTAAGGGCAAACACTCCTATTGATAAGTACTATTATCTCTATTTCCATTTGAAGTTCTCCTCATATCAAGATGACAAACAGTACCAAGCTTGAGGATAAGCTTGAAGGAGTCGAGAACTTCTGGGCATGGAACTATAGAGTACTTCCTATTCTAGAAGAGCATTATTTGGAGAACTATGTCAAAGGAGAAGTTCTAAAGCCAGAGGGAGATAAGGACAAAGCAAGGAACAAGAAGGAAGAACATTCTCACAAGAATAAAAGACTTCAGAAGAAAGACCTTTCACAACTTGGATGTTTCACTTGTGATGAGAAAGGACGTTTTGTGAAAGATTGTCCCAAGATGAAAGGAAAGAAGAAGAGACACCATGCTCACATCAGAGAAGATGATGAACCAGTCACGAAGAAAGCTAAAGAAGATTCCTCCAATGATGAGGAATATGTATTTTGATCCAGAAGGATTCAAACCAGGAAGATGGAAGATCCTCTTATCCATTTCAGCATTGGATAAGAAGGGATGCAGTTGTGACTAGTGATGAAGAGACACACAGATTCAGCACCAGTACACAGTTCCATGTGATCTATGTTGTAGAAGACTTGATCAGCATTGTCGATCATAAGCAAGAAAGGCACAGGTCCTCGGAATCAGATAATGGAGTAGAGCATAGTGTCAAAGACTCCAGTAATTCCTGCAAGGAGACAAGGATAAAGACGGATCCTATCAAACAAACAAAGATAAGTATTTGAATTGCCATTTCCTTTATATCTAATTGCTTAAATGATATTGTTCAGTTGTGTACATATTTATGTTCCTAGATTTAGAAGTATATTATGCAGTTGCTCTCCTTATTATAAGGAGATGGTCCATGCAACTGCAACATCGAGACCTTCATATGTGCCACCAAGTGAATAGAAGTTAAGGACAGTGATTTTAGAAAGACAAGTGTCCAATATCACTGTGCAGAAAGAGAAGATGAGACAAACATGGGTGAGTGTAAGTTGCTCTATTGTTATGGATGGGTGTACAAACATTGCCAACCATCCACTTATCAACATTATAGTTAAATACATAGATGGGCCTTTCTTTATTAGAGCTATTGATTGCTCTAAAAAGCGCAAAGATGCAATTTTTCCAATTTGAGCTTCTTTGGGATGTTTTAAAGGAGGTTGGGCTTGCTAATGTCGTGCAAGTTGTGACAAATGCAATAGCAGTGTGCATATCAACTAGGTTATTAGTTCAAAGTGGAAAGAGGCATATCTTTTGGACACCTTGTGTGCATGCACTCAATAATGCACTGAAAAACATTGGCAAAATTCAGTGGGTATCCTCTTTCATGACAGTTGCAAGAGATGTGTAGATGTTCACCTACAACCACCACAAATCCTCAACCATATACAAGGATAACTCAAGGAAGGAATTCCTCAAGCCCACAGACACAAGATATGCCAGCTATTATCTCTTATTGGAGAGGATGTTGGAGTTGCAATCAGCATTGCAGGCCATGGTTGTGACTCTAGATTGGAACAGGTGGACAAAATCCAAGACAGATGAGGAGAAGAAGATTAGGCTTCGAGTATTGGATAATGATTGGTGGACAGATTGCATCTATTTGGTGTCTTTCTTACACCGTAGAGTTGAGGTCATTCGCTATGCGCACTCAAACTCTCCTAGTCTTAGAGAAATCTATGAGACTTTTGATAGCATGTTGGGTCAAGTAAGGGCTCTGAGAAAGATCCCTCCTTAGAGTTCTATATGACCTAGATTTGAACCATTATTCAACATCAGTGGGATTGAATGAACACCCCTTTGCACATGGCAGCATATGCACTTAACCCAAAATGGGATATCGAAAGGCCTGGTAGAATTCCTCCCTTTGATGATCCAAAGGTCAAGAAGGGATTTTGAGCTACCATTACAAATATGTGCAATGGAGATAAGGGGATAAAAATTCCAAGGCAATGGATTCATTTTTCATGTGTCAATGGCCCCTTAAACAATCCTGATGCAAAGGAAGACTGTAATGACTTTAGGCCAAAAAGACCCCATAGGTTGGTGGAGGATGCATGGGGATGATGCTCCAAAGTCCAATATCTTGTTATTTGCTTATTATCTTAGATTACTAGTTCCTCTATAGTAGAAAGGAATTGCTCTACATATAAGATAAGATAATTTTATTAATGTCCAACAAATGACCACATATAGCATTATCCACTCTACCAAGAGGAATAGACTTACCTCTAGAAAAGTAGAGAAGCTAGTTGCAGTGCACAGTTCCCTACGTAGTGCAAATAGGAAGACACCAATGTATTAGAGGGGACCATCGAAACTGTAATATCCCGAATCCCGATATTTTCTATTTCTATGCAAATATACCGATACATCCGGGCATACAAACTGCCATGCAAAAATCCCTATTTTATAGCAAAAATTAGGGTTAGGGTTTGTGAGATAGAATGAACACTTACCACTGATAAGCTGGCTGGACTGCTCCTGAAAGAGTATGCAAGCATCAAGAACTGAATCGAAGATGGACTGATATATTCTGCTTCCGGTGAAACCCCAAGAGCAGGAACCCAAGTCAAATAAGGGTGACGTTTTCAGTGAAGGAGGTGTCCAATGGGGCTGCTGATTTGCAGGACTGATAGCCTTCCCGTGCCAGAGAGAATGCCTGGTACATGCAGAGTTTCGGAGGTCTCTAGGCAGGCTAGCGAATTGTTCCAGAGAGATAGCTGCTCACGCCCCCCCTGATCCTGAAATAGCTGATAACTGCTTTGAATGAGCACGGTCGGATCTTATAATCACCGGGTACCGGAGTAAGATGCCGATGATGAGAATGGTGCCTGAGTTTCAGAGTAAAACTGAGATCTGAAGACCCAGCAACTGATTAGGGCTTTCTAGCTGAAAACCCCCTTTACGGCTGCACACGTGTCCCTGCAACAATATACACCATATACTGGATAACTATGAATGAATGTAAAAGCAAATGGTGCACCTGTATGGCTTACCCTGAATGAGACTAGGGCAGATATTTCACTGCCGAAACCTCGCTAGTTGAAGACGTTGTCTCCAACCCCAATTGTTGTGCTGCTATTCAAGAGCTCCCAAAATAATAATCATCAAAAGTGAAGTCTCCTTTCGTTTTATCCTCCTTTTATAACTTTCAACTGCGAAAACCCTAATCTTTGACCTAATTAGGTCACTTTATCTTCTAATTTGCAGTTGACTTGCATGCATGCGCCTGGAGACTTAAATGAGTGCATGCACCATTAAATAATGCTTGGATGGCATGCACGAAGGTGGCCTTTGGCCCCGGTGGCCCTTCTTAACCTAATGATGATGCCCTAGATTTTCTATGGATGGCATCAGTCCTTAGATGATTCCCTAACTGTCAGTAACCGCTCGAACTCACAGGAATCACATAGGTTAGAGGTTTTGGGCCTCAAGGCCTAATCAAAAGAGGACATTACAGTCCTCCTCGCTTAAGATTGCTTGTCCTCAAGCAACTGCAAACTGGGATGCTGCAATACCTGTTCACCTTCCCAGGTGGCATCCTCTGGCGGTAGTTCTTTCCACTGAACCAAGTACTCTCTGATTACCCTGTTCCTGAGCTTCCTTTCTCTAGTCTGTATGATCCGTTCAGGAATCAATATCAGCAGTCCCTCGTCATCTAAAGGAGGTAACTCTGTAGATGGAGCAATGTGTTGCCCAAGGGTCTTCTTTAGGTTAGACACATGGAACACATTGTGAATTTTACTTTCCTGTGGAAGTTCTAGTTCATATGCCACCTCTCCCACCTTCCTAATTATTCTGTAGGGTCCATAAAAGTGAGGTTTTAACTTTTCTACTCCTTTCTTCTTAAGCGAAGACTGCCTGTAAGGTTGGAGCCCTAAGTATACCAAATCCCCTACCTCAAAGCTCCGCTCAGCCCTGTGTTTGTCGGCATACAACTTCTGTTGATTCTAGGCTGTTTGTAAGTTTTCCTTCAAGATTTTCAAAATGTCTTGACTGTCCTGTATCCTATCCTTAGCCTTAGGAGCCCTACTATCTCCAAATGCCAAATCTGCATAGTCCAAGGCCTCGTAACCATATAATTCCTTAAAAGGAGTCATCCTAATAGACATATGGTAGGTAGTATTGTAGCAATACTCCCCTAGGTGTAGCCATTTGATCCAGGTCCGCTGCTGCCCTGCTACATAGTTCCTTAAATATCCTTCGATCCACTTGTTGACTATTTCAGTTTGTCCATCGCTCTGGGGATGATAACTCGTACTGGTAGCCAGTTCAGTCCCCAATAATCTGAATAGTTCTTGCCAGAAGGCACCTGTGAATCTGCTATCCCGATCACTGACAATGGCCTAAGGTAACCCGTGTAACCTGAAAACCTCCCTGAAGAATAACTCAGCTACTTGAGCTGCCAAGTACTCTGATGATATCGAAAAGAAATGTGCAAACTTGGTCAGTCTATCAACTACTACATATAAACAATCTCGCCCTTGGACCTTGGGCAATCCTGTAATAAAGTCCATGGAGATGCTTTCCCACTTCTGTTCTGGAATCGGTAGTGGCTGAAGTAACCCTGCTGGAAGGATGTTCTCAATCTTGTTCTACTGACAGATGCTACATTCCCGTACATGCTGCATAATTTCCCCCTTGAGGCCCTTCCATGAGAACCTCTCTCGAATCTGCCTGTAGGTCTTCAAGAAACCTTGATGCCCTGATAAAGGAGAATCATGTGCTTCCTGAATGACCTTTTTCCTCAATGTGGATTCTGGGACAAGGTATATCCTGTTCTTGTAATAAATGATGTCATCAGCAATCCTGTACCTGTCATCCTGAATTTGTCCATCCTTTAATTCGCAAGCAAATTTATTTTTGGAGTATTCTACTAAGATAAGTGCCCTCCAATCTATAGATATACTACTGAGAGATAATGAGACAGGACGCCTGGATAATGCATCAACTACTACATTATTCTTACCTTTTACATACTCTATCTCAAAATCATAGGCTTATACTTTGCTGACCCATTTCTACTGTCGCTCATTCAGTTCCTTCTGCTCCAGGAAATACTTGAGGCTGTTATGATCGGTTTTGATTTTGAACTTACTGCCCACCAGGTACTGTTTGAATTTCGTGAGAGCATGTAAGATGGCTAGCATCTCTTTATCATATATGGAGTAGTGGCGCTCGTAGTTCTTCAGTTTACGGCTCTCAAATGCAATAGGGTGATGGTTTTGCATCAACACTGCTCCTAACCCTTCCCCTGAGGCATCACATTCTACTACGAAGGGTTGTGAGAAGTCTGGTAATGCTAAAACTGGACAGGAACTCATAATAACCTTCATCTCCTCGAAAGTTTTTTGTTCCTAGTCTGTCCAAGTGAACGCTCACTTCTTTGTGAGATCTGTGAGGGGTGCTGCAAATTGGGAGAATCCCTTAACGTACCATTGGTAATAAGTGCACAGACCTAAGAAAACTCTCAATTCTGTAACTGTTTTTGGCGCGGGCCAATCTCTGCTAGCTCGGATTTTCTCCATATCAACCTGTACTCCTTTTGCATTGATTATGTGTCCTAAGTACAGCATTTCCTTCATGCCAACTCACACTTGGACATTTTCGCATAAAGCGAATGTTCTTCTAAAATGCTCAGTACTTCGTCCAGGTGTTTCAGATGCTCTTCCCATGTTTTGCTGTAAATCAGGATGTCATCAAAGAATACTCGCAAAAACTTACGTAGTTGTGCTCTGAAGGTGTGGTTCATGCACGATTGAAAAGTGGCTGGAGCATTGGTAAGTCCAAAAGGCATGACCAAAAACTCATAGTGACCATAGTGACAGCGAAAAGCGGTTTTGGAGATGTCTTGGACCCTTACCCTGATCTGATGGTATCCCAAGCGAAGATCAATCTTGGAGAAGTATTTAGCTCCCCGAAGCTCATCCATGAGTTCGTCAATTCTGGAGATGGGATACCTGTTCTTAACGGTCTTTTTGTTGAGTGCTCGATAATCGATGCACATTCGCAATGTACCATCCTTCTTCTTGACCAATACTACTGAGGATGCGAAGGGGCTAGAACTGAGCCGAATATATCCAAGCTCCAGTAATTCTTTGACTGTTTTCTCAATCTCATCCTTGTATCTTTTGGGATGCCTGTAAGGAGTGGTGATGACTGCTTGTGTCCCCTCCTCTAGCTCAATGATGTGTTCAAAGCCTCGGTCTGGTGGTCTCCCTGATGGAAGGTACCGAAAAAACTTTTCATGTTTCTGTAGCAAGGTTTGAATGTCACTTGGGTGTTGGGTGTTGATCTCTGGGGGCTTCCTAAAGGTGACAAAACATTCTGCAACCCATTCTATATCATCCTGTCGGAGTACTGCCTCCATTCTCTGTGACGAGACCGGTTTTGGGGGATAAGTGTTCATGCCCCTCAAAACTACCCTTTTGTTGTCTGGCCCCTGGAATTCCATTTCCATTGCCCTGTAGTCTGTAGTGTATTTCCCTATAGAATAAAGCCACTGAACACCCAATACTACATGAGTATCCGATACATCCACTACGTAGAAGGAATCTGTCATCTGATAGTTACTTAAGGTGACATTCAATTTTGGAATCCAGTAGTTGCACTCCATGCTGAAGTTTCTGGCTATTGCTATAGTGAATCCTTCGAACTTCTCGGTCTGAATACCTCTCTTCTCTACCCTAGTGGAGTCAATGAAATTGCGGGTTGCTCCCCCATCAATCAATTCTCCTACTTTGTGACCCTGTACTACTCCCCTGACCTTGAGAGTATGGAATCTTGGTACTCCAGATAATGTAGCAATGACTCCCTCTGGTGTATCACCCTGGTGTGATTCTTTTTTAGCTGCCCGTAATTCTTCTGTGGCTTCCTGCTCATAGTCATCCTCATCACTGTCCGAATATACCTCAATGTAGTGAGCCTTTGCCTTCCCTACACACCTGTGTCCTGGTACCCATGGTTCCTAACAAGTGAAGCATAGTTTCTTCCTTCTCAAATCTTTCCTAGTGTCCTCGTCTAACCATGTTTTCTTGGGAACATCCTGCTGGAAAGATTTGTGTCTTTGTCCCTAACAGGAAAATTGGTTTTCAGCAGGAACTTGTTTTTGGGGACTAAATCCTGAAGATCTCTGGCTCTGCTAATGGCATCCTGCAGAGTGAGGGGTTTGTAGGCTTTCACCCATCCCCGTAGTGGCTCTGTGAGGGCCTCAGTGAATAACATAGTCAACCTGCTCTCTGATACATCTGTTACCATGACTGCTATCCTCTGAAATTCTGAGATGAAGGCTTCTGCACTACCGGTCTGTTCGAGTTGAGCCAACTCCCTGAATTGTATCTCTGGATCCTTCCTGTCAAACCTCTCTATGAGCTTCTGAGTGAACTCACCGTAGGAGTGTATGGTGTTGTGACCCAATGTCACCAATCCGTGGTACCACCACTCGTGAGCTTCTTCGTCCAGGTGGAGTGTAGCCAATTTAATGGCATCTGCCTCTGTCATGGGATTGAGTTGGAAATAGGTATCCAACTTTTGAACCCATATCCTCGTTGATCCTCCACGAGTCCCATCAAAGTTCGGGATGGAATTTCAACAAGGGTTTCAATCACAACTATGAGTTGCAGAAGACCTTGGGCCTGTTCCTACTCTTCATGTTGCAAAAATCTGAAAAAGACATGGCAGCATGAAACTCATCCCCTAAGTCTCTATACTCCTGCAAATAAGCCCCAAAAGGCTTGCTATGTTCTACCTGCATGACCGGACCACCTACTGTATCTGCCAAGAAGTGAGGCATGGTAGGCCTGTTGGAAGGTCTGTTATATATGTGCGGAGTATTCTGCATATTAGTGTACGCAACCTTTCCACTACTACTTATAGATCCCCGATCTACCGGTGAGGGAGGTGTACTGTTGGTACTTATTTATGATTTCGTCGATAATCTGTTGATTGCATTGAGCACATCTTTTTGCCCTTTTGCTAAGTCTTGCAATGCAGATACTAAGTTGCGAAACTCCATCCTATCTTCCTCTTCTCCCATTCCTTTTCCCCTATCCGAGTGTATACCTGTTTGTTCCATGTCTGAATTGGTATCTTCTAGTTGGATATCCTCAAAGTTCCCTGTGTATCTACTCTTTCTCCTCCTATAGGTTACAAAAGGGTCTCCCTCTGGATTCATCTATGTCTCATTTCTTAAGCCCATAGTTGGCCAAGAAGATAGCTCTGATACCACTGTAATATCCCGAATCCCAATATTTTCTATTTGTATGCAAATATACCGATACAACTGGGCATGCAAACTGCCATGCAAAAATCCCTATTTTATAGCAAAAATTAGGGTTAGGGTTTGTGAGATAGAATGAACACTTACCACTGATAAGCTGGTTGGACTGCTCCTGAAAGAGTATGCAAGCATCAAGAACTGAATCGAAGATGGACTGATATATTCTGCTTCCGATGAAACCCCAGCAGCAGGAACCCATGTCAGATAAGGGTGACGTTTTCAGTGAAGGAGGTGTCTGATGGGGCTGCTGATTTGCGAGAATGATAGCCTTCCCGTGCCGGAGAGAATGCCTGGTACATGCGGAGTTTCGGAGGTCTCTAGGCAGGCTAGCGAATTGTTCCAGAGAGACAGCTGCTCATGCCCCCCCTGATCCCGAAATAGCTGATAACTGCTCCGAATGAGCACAGTCAGATCTTATAATCACCGGGTACCGAAGTAAGATGCCGATGATGAGAGTGGTGCCTGAGTTTCGAAGTAAAACTAAGATTTGAAGACCCAGCAACTGATTAGGGCTTTCTGGCTGAAAACCCCCTTTACGGCTCCACAGGTGTCCCTGCAACAATCTACACCGTATACTGGATAACTATGAATGAATGTAAGAGCAAATGGTGAATCTGTATGGCTTACCCTGAATGAGACTAGGGCAGATATTTCATTGTCGAAACCCCGCTAGTTGAAGACGCCGTCTCCAACCCCAACTGCTGTGCTACACGTTGTGCTGCTATTCAAGAGCTCCCAAAATAATAATCATCAAAAGTGAAGTCTCCTTTTGCTTTATCCTCCTTTTATAACTTTCAACTGTGAAAACCCTAATCTTTGACCTAATTAGGTCACTTTATCTTCTAATTTGCAGTTGACTTGCATGCATGCGCCTGGAAACTTAAATGAGTGCATGCACCATTAAATAATGCTTGGATGGCATGGATGAAGGTGGCCTTTGGTCCCGGTGGCCCTTCTTGACCTAATGATGATGCCCTAGATTTTCTATGGATGGCATCAGTCCTTAGATGGTTCCCTAACTGTCAGTAACCGCTCGAACCCACAGGAATCACATAGGTTAGCGGTTTTGGGCCTCAAGGCCTAATCGGAAGAGGACATTACAGAAACGATGGGATGTGGATCCAAAGAACAATGCATAGATAGATGAGGAGGGACCAAATGAGCTGCAGCATGATTTGGTTGGTGTGCCATTGGTCGTGACTCATGAGAGTGACTCTGCCTTAAATAGTGACACTCCTATTGATGGTCTTGATGACTTCATGTAGCAAATGGATGACGAGGACCAATCCATGGAACTATCTCCTTAATGCTCTTTTGATTATTTCTTTTAGCTACTTTCATTTTCAATGTTCATTGTCCATTGTTAGTTTTCAATTTATCTTTTGACTCTAGGTATTGCCACTTATGGCCTTACATTGAGTCTTTGACTCATTACTCTTTACTATTTTTAAATAATTTTAATTTACTATTTACTTTTAGTATTTATGATCTCGTACTCCAATGTTTGTTGAGTTATACAATTTATCCATATTTGTAGCTGTACTTCTAAATAGTAGATGTAATATTTCAAATTTGTAGGTGTCGTTCTGAATGGTAGATGTACTATTTCAAATTTGTGGGTGTTTATGTCTATGATTCAGATTTACAATTTTATCTACTGTTGAGTTATAAATTTCACTTTGAAAAATGTGCATGTATTGTAAATTTATAATTTATCAATGTGAAATTCAAATACACAAAGATGATAAATGATTCAAGACTCAATGATTGTGTTTACATTTCAAAATGATGAATTTTGAATTTAGTATGTAAATGGTGATGGGACAAGGAAGTGATATGTTAATATGTTGAAATTTATATTATTTTAATCATTTTAGAGATCGAGCCCCCTATGTTAGGGACCTTGACGTCCTCCTATCCTCCATGAATTTTCCTGAAATTTGGGGATGGTTTCCACAAGTCCCCCACGTGTGTTTCCTTGCTCACGCACTCCCACGTCTTGGAAACTTGGTGGAACACTGTCCACACCACTCCATCATGAGCCTCCAGGGACTCCATCTATCATCCAAAGAAAAGTACTCCGCTGGGGAAACTACCTCATGCAAAAACGTTATTGAAGCCCCAAGCATCACCACGCCATCTCCAATCCTTTGAACAAGAACCCAAGTTGCCACGTGCCATCTAGGGCTTGAAGCCCTCCTCCATGATGCACAATACTCCATGTTGTCTCCTTTCACGCACCTGGGGGGTTAAATTGGCGTGGCATTGAAGTGCGTCCATGGGGGCAAGTCTTGAGTCAAGTACTGTCACTTCATCTTGACTCCTCGGTTTAGGCAAACTCCTAACGAAACCAAAGAGGGAAGACCCTATTAGTTACTGTTATCACATATATAGTAGCCGGGCCATATTCTATTTTTCAAATACAGTACATTTTTCAGCCAGATCTCTTACATATGAGATGCTGAGATGAGTAGTTTTGTCGGATCATTACTTTATTTGTGGACTATTGTACTCTCCCATGTCAAGACTGAGTCTCAAGATACTCAGATTTGAGGACCGATGTAGCCATTTAGTCATTTACAAAGCAGTTATTGATGCCCAGATTTATATCAGTGCTTTCTCATTCGGTAGATGATGGTTTAGATGGAATATATGCATGATTATGACTCATCTTTTATTATATAGTGTTATGGTTATCATTGCTCTTATACTCATCTTTGTGACATGTATTAACACGTAGTGTCTTGATCTGGCAATCATAATTATATAGACTTGGATGTATTTGTATTATGTATTGATATCCCTACTTAGACTTGGAAGTTCCTGATCTATACTCATTGGATTTACCCTCCTTAGGGAGAATAGAGGTAGTCATTCCCGCCATTGTTTTGGCTTGCTAGTGTTGGCTTCATCTTTCACTGTCTCCACCCATCCATTACCTTCCAGTTTTGTTTTTAACCTGACTTACTACTTGACTTGGGGCATGGAGGACCTTTCCTCGCTAGAACCTTTGCTGGACAAACCTCCATGTTTATATTGTGTTTCGGCTCTGAGTTGATGGCAGAACTTGCCTTTGGTGAGTTGGATTGTATACCTAAATCATTCTGGTCGGTTGTCCCGATGTTTGGCACTATGCAGAACTCCCACTGGTCACTTGAGATGTTGTTGGCTAAAACTAAAAGCTCATGTACTACCTGTATTAGAAATGTTTATATGCGCCCATGGAAAACAAAAATGCTAAAACTGTGTTTCTTAACATATGTGAAAAAAGGGCAAGAGCAATGAAATGCTAAAATACCCCTTGAAGGGTATAAGAATAGGTCCCAAAAGCAATGGTTAAATATATGCTATATCCAAATATTGCTGACCTTATAAATTTAAATGTGTCTCGGATGAAAGCTGCGATTAGCTGTGCTTTTAAGCACTGGTAAAGTCCCAAAGGGTCATATAGGCCAAAAAGGCCATGGAAATAAAATTGATGGTCCTAACGAACTTGGATCAAACTTGATGTAGACATGATGCCTAAGTTGAATAAGCATTCTCTGAACAACTCAACCATTTGTGAGGCACCGCCATTCCTTGTGTTGTTTGTCCAGCAAGTGGTTATAGTGAGTATTTCCCTGCCATATCCAAAGTGTCATGATGTTAAGTAAGAAGTCACCCTTTGCCCTAGCCTTGTAACTTTTATCCTTCACCCTTCACTAACAAAGTGACTACAACTATGAAGTGAGTATAGTCCTGAAAGTCTAGTCTGAGTAATAATAAATAAAGCCCTATATATGTATTTGGTTGATGTACCACCAGTGAAATGACTGCTACTTGTTGCAATTGTTGCTTAAATGATTTGTAGAGCATGTCTTAGCCTTATAGCACTTGCAGCAAATGGATGATAGTCTAAGTTATATTATTGGTATCTGGTCATTTACAGGTGATTATATTCTCTATTAGATGTTGTTGATGATCAAGCAGAGACCTGGAAAGGGTATGAGTATACACCCTAAATGGATTTGGACTCTCTAAGTCTAATGAGACAGTTTATTTTCAGTTCCAGGAACTTGCAGAGATGATCAGGCTCATTTTTCCTTTCTGATGCAGTTTTGCTTCACACGATGATGTGTCTGAGCAGGGAGATGTTTCAATAGATCTCCTAGGGCGTTGTATGGGCATAGGGGGTGCAGCCACTTGATTGTACCATAGTAACCCCCATCCCAGAGAGCCTGGTGGGCTTAGTTTGACAACGCAAGCACCCTAGGAGGCTGTTTTGGTAGATTCACATTTCCTGAGGCAGATTAAAAAATGATTAAATGGCTATTGAAGAAATCGATTTGGGCTACTGAGGCAATGAAATGACATGGGATGAGTCATGATGATGAGAGTGATCTCCTCTACACCTTCTCCAGCAGTTGCAGCACCTGATTGGGCCCACACCTATTTTTTGGGCATTTTTATATTATTTTTTGGAGCTTTTGGGAAGCTCACGATTTCCTCAAGAAGGCACAAAGTCAAAAATTAAAATATTATTTTATTTTATTGTGCCATGGGGCACCCAGAGGAAGTTAGTTAACACCCCATGGACCCACCATGTGCTTCATTTATTTTTTATTGAGTGGGGTACCCTCTTTATGGGTGATTTAGTCCACTTTGGTACTTTATGGTTATATTGATCCATGTATTGTATGTTGAGCTCATCTCAACCATTGATTAAAATATTTTATCTTTTAATCTTAGCCACTCGTTTTGAAAGTGGTTAGGATTTTGGTTCTCTCATTTCTATTTAAAGGAGAGAGCTTCTTATTTGTAAGGGGTCTTTGGCCTTTGGATCTGATTAATAGAAAGATTTTTTTGTGAATATTTTCTCGATCTGCTTTGCATCTGATTTTCTTCGATGGTGATTGAAAAGTCTTTTGCTTCCTAGCATTCGGTAAATTGTTATGAGATCTATATTTTTGGGGGGATCATTGTCTTGTCTACAGGAGGACAACTTCAGCTTGGGCGTTTTTGCAAGGGGACCTCAACTCGCTTGGATTGTCTTCGTTTTTTATCAGGGAGTTTTCATTAGTGTTGTGGTGACCTATGATTTATTCTTGCTATTTTCCTGCAGCATATAGCTTCTTTCTCATCTCACAGCAAATCTGATATGGTTGACATTTGTTGTGCAGGAGAGAGGGCGCATTGACTTCCTCGGGCAAACACTGGACATAGAGCTCGCTTCAATCTTCTCAAATTGATCGGGATGGCGGGGATCATCATCATCAAGGCATCTACAAGAATTTCCAGGTAAGATCTAACAAGTAAGTCTCTTCTCTTCAGATCTCAATCCATTGTACCTTCTTTTCTTCAATTTTTCTGAAAAACTCCTAAATAATAAAAATCCAAAAAATATTTAATTGGGAAACCGCTTGATCTTTAACCAAACCATTTCTGGGTTTTGTAGATCGGGCCTCCCCCTCACTGAATCATCCTCAATGATGCCCTACTTGTGACTGGTTTTCCCTAGATCTGACTTTCTGACTGCTCAAACCCTGGCGCCCCACTGAAAATTTGACTTTTTCCATAGTTGACTTTTTCTGGAAAATAATTACATGGGTTTGTAGATCAGGTCTTCCTTATCCCAAAACACCCCCAACACTGAGCTAGTTCCTTCCAGATAGCCCTAGATATGAAAAACCGACTTTCAGCCTCCTAGCCTCCCTCATCAGATTTTGATTTTTCTAGATCTGATTTTTCCTAAAATTTTCTGACTTGGGTTTGTAGATCGGGCCATCCTGATCTCATTTCCACTCCAACGCTGAGATGATAGTCTCTCGGTGGCTCTAGATCTGCAGATCTGCCTCTCCAAACCCTAGCGCTAGCCCTCCTTCTACTGATTTCCCTGTAACCTGAATCTTTCGGGCCAAATCCTTTTCTGGGTCCATAGATCAGGACATATCCCAGGTGGGTTCACTTAAACGCTGTGTTGATACTGACTCCATTACCCAAGGCTGAACAGGCACAGATCTCCAAGCATAGAACTAGCCCCTTGTTGACCTCTTTCCTCCGAATTTTGACCGCTCCTTGATAACTCAAGTAACCTGGCATTTTCATATCTCTCACTGAGTCTATCTCTTTGGTACTAGACAGTCCCAACTCTGTCCTTACTCACCCTGTCTCAGTTACGTTTCCCAAGACAGTGGTTATCTTAATCAGTTGCTAGTACCTTAACCCTAGATCTAGTATTACCCCTACAGGTCACTTTGGATCAACCCTCGTATGACTGAAGCCCTCATCCAAAGCCCTAGTCCACTTACTATTATCATCCATAGATCTAGAGTTTCTAATTACCTTACACCTTACGTACCTCAAGCCATAATTGATCTGATCTGGTGTCTAGGTCTGATCTCTCCTGTCAAGAGTAGATCTGGGTCCCCCCCGTTGTTTTCTTGGACTTAGATAACATAAAGTGAAGACTGCCTTGATTTGCGTGACAACCATCCATTTGAGAGACTAGGCAGTCTTGGTTCCACCTCCTTAGTTAGTTGCCCCTCTACCATCCATCATGGATCCACCTCACACAGGAAACTACAAGCTTGGTGATAACATTTTGGCGTTGTTGCCGGGGAGGTAGAGGCCTACCTTGGTTCAACATACCTCACCTTTCCCTACGACATATCTTTTATTGGTGAATTACTTGTGTGGTTCACCTAGCAACTCCACCCTGGGACTCCACTGAGGACCATACCCAACGTATTAATCTTAAGTTCTTAGAACATCCCATTCTTCACAATGAACTCGAATTTATTTGTCCAATTTTTCAACGAAATCAAGGAAAATCCAATGAAGCTTAAAAGGAAACTTCTATCTCGTCTGGACTTCTCTGAAATCTATGAGGCACCTCATCCTATGACAAAATGATACATTAAAGGGTTGCCTCGTTTCTTTGCAAATTCAACCGAATCAATTGAAAGCCACCTGGATGCTTGTTGGTGTTATATGGAATCCATGGGCGCAGAACATGACGATGTCTATATGCGAGCCCTTTGTGAATCCTTAGGAGGTAACGTCAATTATTGGTTATACACATTAGCACCAGGATCCATCACTGGATACGACATGTTACCGATTTATTAAGAAAAGAATGGGGTGAAAGCATTGATGAATCCATACATCCAAATAATGATTGTGTTGTTGAAGATCAATTTGATAAAGATAATCAGGATAACCACAATGAGATAACTGACGATATTCCTCATCAAACCGATTCCTCCTCTTCCGATCCAATAGTGGACATGCCTTTGAATGACTCTTCGATGTAAGAGAGTGACGATGATCAAATCTCCACCTTTCAGGATTATGACCTTGATATTGATATAGAAGGGGAACTTATTAAAATCTTGTCATCATTAGCTTAGGAAGGAGAACAAAATGATCACTATCAAGAAACATCTTTAGTTGACTCTTCCATTGGTGAGGTCATTCAAAAGCTTTTAAAAGAGCAACTCCATAGTCATTGCATAATTGATGATAATTTGAGTCAGTACCCAACCTATACGAATCTGGATTCAGACCTTGATCATATCACTGCAGAAGAAGAAAAGGTTGAAATTAATCAAACTTATGTTGAAGAACAATCTTGTGGTCATAGTGTGATTGAAGAGCATGGTTGTAAGAGGGATAGGGAAACTAAAACCGAACTTATTGATGTTTTTCCTTATCTAGAGTTTAAAGAAGAACAATCACATGATGATACGATTGTAAGTGAACTTAATCAAGAACATTGCAATGAGGATCCTTGTCCTGACAGTATCAATAGAATTCCTCATCCAATCCTTAATCAGAATATGTTGGTTCAATGTGTGGATACTGACCTTGTTTCGAATCTTGAAATCACTCCTGGAATTAATTTAAAAGCTCTTTCCTCTCGTCAAATTCTGAGATCAATTATTCCAAGTATGAGAGAAAATTTTCAATCCACCCTCTCGTCCCAACTTTTCAAGTTTTCTTATATGGGTTTGTCTTTTAATCAAGTTGATACTTTCCAAATCTTTAATCAAGAGTTTAAGCATTATCACGTAATTTGGGAAAAGGCACTTCATATCTCTTCTCAGTCATCTGTAATAAATATTTTTTTTCAATTTGTACGTCTGTATTATGGATGGTTGGAGAAGGTGTATAAAGATCAATTTCATCTTTTCTCCATTTTTAAACAACAAATGGGCTTGATCTCATTCACAGTTTCATTGCATTACAACTTCTCCCCATTTGATTTTCTCACTTCTTCTGGAGTGAATAAAATTGAATGTCCTAGTAAGGTAGAGGACAAAACAAAGAATTGTTTGGAGTGGTCGAATCATGAGTCATATTGTCTCCTTCCATTAAGAGCGTGCTTGCATACTTCTTATGATCCTGTTAGTATTTGGATGGATGAGTTTCTAGAAAGTCAATTTCATCCTTGGCATGATTTCATTCCAGATCTTTCTTTGAATTTCAAACAAGTTAGAATGGTTTCAATTTTCATATACATTACTTTCAAACCATCTCTAGCTTGTTGGGTCATTAATTGTAAAGAAAGCTCAATGGATTCATTCAGCAAATGGTTGAATTGGATTTATTATTTTACCTAACACTTGTTTAAATTGGTAAGAGTTGGGTAGGTAGGATCTGAATAAGCCTTTCCCGGCAGTAGTGTAGCTTAGAATTTTGCATTTTTTCTTGAAGCTCGCCTTTAAAGCTCTTAGTATAGTTTTAATTTTTGTTATCCTACGCAATAAAAAAAAACAAACATGTATTGAAAGTTATGGTTAAAGATTAGATTTATTTTCTACTTTTTTAGTTTCATGCATCATTATTTTCAGTATTTTATATATTATCCACATATCATTCTGACGACCGGTCTGTGAGTTTGGTATAGCTCTGGACATGCTGCATGTAGTCAGTGACATTTTGGTAGCGGTTGCAGAGCTGGATGGATTAATCGAGGATACGAGAAGCAAAGTACGAGGACCAGAGATTCGGAGGTTCTCAAGCGCTCTTTCCTCCGAATTTTGACCACTCCTTGATAACCCAGGTAACCTGGCATTTTCATATCTCTCACTGAGTCTATCTCTTTGGTACTAGATAGTCCCAACTCTGTCCTTACTCACCCTGTCTCAGTTACGTTTCCCAAGACAGTGGTTTTCTTAATCAGTTGCTAGTACCTTAACCCTAGATCTAGTATTACCCCTACAGGTCACTTTGGATCAACCCTCGTATGACTGAAGCCCTCATCCAAAGCCCTGGTCCACTTACTACTATCATCCATAGATCTAGAGTTTCTAATTACCTTACACCTTACGTACCTCAAGCCATAATTGATCTGATCTGGTGTTTAGGTCTGATCTCTCCTGTCGGGAGTAGATCTGGGTCTCCCCCGTTGTTGTCTTGGACTTAGATAACATAAAGAAAAGACTACCTTGAATTGCATGACAACCATCCATTTGGGAGTCTAGGCAATCTTGGTTCCACCTCCTTAGTTGCTTGCCCCTCTACCATCCATCATGGATCCACCTTGTTGCCCACCTATTTCGACTAGGTGGCAACTCCATGTACATGAAGATGTACATAGTTGTACAAGTTGTACCTTGGAAAAATCTAAGGATTTTTTCACTTCTACAGGGCAATTGCCGCTTTGTAAAACGAAATGTCTACTCCCCTGCGTGGGAAAATTAATGTAATTATATGTGCTAGTGTGGCTCATATGATATGGATGCCACACCATGGAACTGGTTGTTAGGGAAGTCCCCTCATCAAGTGTTTTTTCCCTTTCCAATTAATCTTGTTGAGTAAACGATTTTAATTGGTTTGGTTTTTCACTCAAAATCCTTCAAAGTGGTGACGGGCGTTCTAACAGTCAAGTCCATGAGGTGGCTAAGGGTTCAAAATGTTGTTTATGACCATGCTAGACATTTGTATAGAGTCTTGCGGAGTTTCGTTGTGTTGTTGTATTTTTATTAATTTTTCCTAGTTAATTAACTTCACCCCTTGGTGGTTAATTAACTCATTTTTGATGTAATAATGTAATTGCTCAAGCACTGGCATTTTGTAACAGGGCTATGAATGCAAGGTAAATTGCTATGAAACCCCCTAAGCCACTGCTTCGAGTCCCATGTCATTCAAACAAGTGGTTGAAGAGATAGACCAATTTTGGTCAGGAGGGGTCTATCTCCCCTAGGAAAATTTTAATTTTTCCTAAGTCAAAAATTCATATTATTTAATTTTGAAGGAAAAAATCAAATAATGCCATGGTAATTTTGTTTGGGGGTTCCTAAGCCTAGGAAAATTTATTCCAAATTTTTTCCACCCCCCATGGCCAAGATATAATTTTTCGAAATTTATTTTTAATTTTTCCTAAGTCAAAATTGGAAAAATTTAAAAATATTAATTTGAAAAATTAAATCTAAGATGAAATTTATATTTAGACTAAGTCTAAAGGTTAAATGTTTTTTTCGAGCAAATGGCAAAGTCAAAGCCAAGTTTAGAGCCATAAAGGTGGTCTAAACCCTCACTAAGGTGGAGCGCAAAAGTAAAAAATGTTCTAAAGGGAGACGTCTAGCTATTTTAAAGCTCATTTTAAGTGGAAAACTCCACCAAAAAGGGCACCAGTGTAAAAAAAAAGCCCCACTAAAAGGGAGGCGCTACCACATTTGGAGGTATTACCATATTTGGAGGAGCGCTACCATCATTTAGAGAAGGGCGTTAGTAAAAGGAAGGCGCCACACTTGGAGTAGAGGGGCGCTATATTTAGAGGGCGTCTAGCCATAAAGTGAGGCGCCTAGTTAAAGGGAGGACATCACATCATTTAGAGAGGCGCTAACTAAAGATGGAGGGCGCTACCCTTGGAGGAGGGCACCAAATGTAGAGGGGCGCCTAGCTATTGGGCCCACATTCAAAATCAAATTGATCTCAAGGGGACGTTTTCGTCAAACCCTAGATCTAAGGGTGGGGAATGATTAAGACATGGATCAAGACTTGGATTGAGTCAAATACCTAGATCTAGTGGTGGAAATTTAACCTAGATCCAGATCTAATCTCAGCCATTCATCTTCAAAGGGTTGGGGTCTTCCTCAACTATATAATGAGGGTCTCACTCCCTCATTTGATATGATCTCTCATGCTATTGTTATGCTGCCGGAATACTTCCCCACTCTTCTCTCATATTCTTTTGGCTATTGTAATCTTCTTGCCCTAGTTGGGCCACTTAATACAAGTAATCTTTGGAGGAATTTTTGGTGGCTCTTTTGTACATTGCATGCTTCTTTGTAAGGTAACCTGCTTTGTATTTGTTTTAGTTGCATTTGTATTAGCTTAGATAACTCTCCACAAAGTATTTTGTGGAGAGACTTGTAGGTAGAAGTATTTCTATCTGCATTTGTGAGTAGATTAGTAAGATTCTACAAAGTATTTTGTAGGGTTTATTTATGTGCTCACCTCTTTGCTTACATTTTGCAGCTCTGATAAGTGTATTTGCAGGGATTCAGAACAAAGGAGCACTTTCTCCATTGGCTAAAACTCTGTTTTTCATTTTCGCACTTTTGTTCACAAGGGTTTTAAAACTCAGTTTTTATCACTGTATAGTGATAAAAACCTTGGTTTTAAAGCCCCAACCCTTAGTATATTAGTTAAATGCTTTAGATCTACTATTTTAGCATCATTTAGGTGGCTGGAAACTCAGTTTTCAGCCCTCTAAATATTATATTTCTGTTATTTTACACTCAGATTTTTACTGTAAATTAGTGATTTTTTTTTTACTAATTTTTCTGATAATTTCTTTAGTGTTTACTGTGATTTCCAGCGAACAAAGCTTGCTGGTTTGTGACAGGTTTTACACAGGTGAAGGGGAGGTGCTGCCCAAATAGGCCCAGAAATACCTCAACCTTCAACCGGTTCCAAAAGGGGTTCAAACCCTCACCTCTCTCTCTTATTTTCTGATATTTGTAAACCCCAACGAGAAGTTCTCTTGGGGTATTCTGCAAAGTTAAATAATCACTTGTAATCTATATGTAAATAGATTAGGAAGTAGAGTAGGAAGTAGAATACTAGTTGCTTAGATTTCTGTTTATGCAAGTTTTTTCTGTTTACCCACCTATCTTTGTGACAGACCACCATCTCTGTCACAGGATGAAGTGAGGTTAGTTTACTCAGTTTTATTTTTCTATTACCCACCTATCTCTGTTACAGACCACCATCTCTGTAACAGAGATTGTTGTGAGGTCAGCTTAAGCATAATTTTTATTTCTGTTTACCCACTATCTCTGTGACAGACCACCATCTCTGTCACAGAGATTGTTGTGCGGTTAGGCATTGCTTTAGCTAGTTGTAGTTTCTTTCAAGTTTCAGTAATTTTTTAAATTTTCTGTTAAAGGGTAATCATACAACCCATCCATCCTATGTATCCTCTATCCGCTTGTCATCTCCCTTTAGGGACTTCAAGTTGGATACGAAAAGCAGGAGAAGTGGGGCCTTAGGTAATTAGAACAACACTTTCCTTTTTGCTACAATTTCAACACATTTTACTTTCCAAGTCCAAGATCAAGTACCAGCACATCCCATAAGGGATACCACTTGGTTGATCTTGTTGATAGTTTAAAATAAACATTGCGTGCTAATCACCCAGATAAAATTTACCCTCTAAAATTAACCAACAACCACTTCACTATTTCCTGCTCCTCTACTCGGTTATCACCCCTTTGGGGTACTCACGAGATACGACAGGGGATAGAGAAGTCTTAGTTTAATAGGCATCCATCCAGTAATTTTCCTGTTAATTAAAAACAGTGACCTCGGAGGCGACTTGGGGTAGTAGATCGTGGGGGGTCTCTAAGCGTTGTACGTCCTCCTTGTTGAGCACCAGGGCATTGGGGTTTGACCTGTGAGCTACGGGTGGGCTTTGTTGCCACTTTGTTGAGCACAACAGCAGTCCCTCTTTGACTTGAGAAATACTGGATTGGGGTAGTCACACCACCGGTTCCAAAACTAAACTTCAAGAAGAAAAACTTTAATAAAATTTATTAAAATTAACCAAGAGACATTGCAAAACGTCCTACAAACACAAGTCACTGCTGTTTATCTTTGCCTTGTTGTTCAAGGTTTTACTACAAGCACTTTCACATTTTATTTCACTGCAAGCTTTTCACTTTTCAGTTACAATTTTTTTCCTTTCAGTTTCGCAAACTCTTGTGGTGGCATTTTTAGTTCATTTGATTAAGTAATCATATTGTTTAGTAGTCTGTAGATCTTGTCTAATAAGCTTAATAATTGTTCTATTTATTCAATCTGTTATAATTGTGGATATTGTTAATATTGGTTAATTGCTCATTCATTTTTGTTTATATTGTTCATAGTATTTCATTTGTCCATATTGTGACCTGGTGGTTAATTAACTTAGATTTAAATTTCATTTGTAAATTTGTAAAGTTGTAATTTACCCTTTGACTCCATTTGTTAATAGGCACTAGTCTTCATTTATCTCAAGGTTTGCTTGTCATTAAAAGGAATTCTTTGCATTTGCATGCTTCTTGTCATTCCTTGATAGTATAAAGTCTTAGCCTTACCATCTTAATAAAAGATCCCTTTAATTAATTTGTAATTAATTAATAAATCTGGAACTTAGTTTCCCTGTAGGGACTACCCCCCTTGGCTCTGTTGGGATCTTGTCTAAACGGAGGAGTTGTGGACTGTGGTGACAGTGGTCCCCAGCTCTCGCTTGCCCCCAAGGACACACATAGCAGGTTGTGACTTTCCTGTGCCTTAAAGTGTGAATTAGGCGGCAACACACCTCACACAGGAAACTACAAGGTTGGCGATAATAGTTACTAAGGTTAATTAAGCGTTTAGTGATATTTTGAGATTGAATAAGTTGTTAGGATTTTTTTTTAAATGAAAACAAGAGATTGCATTATTGGAAATAGTACAAAAGCATAAGCAATACAAGAGAATTAAATAACCATTCAACACATGATAACCTTAAAGCAAATGATTGTAAAAGTAAAGGACCAGTGTTGAATAAATGGAGTCAAATAAAGTGTTGTTGTAGTGCTAGAGTGAAATGTTTTGCAATTGTCTCTTGGTCAATTTTAAATTATTGATGAGATGAGTGGATTAAAGGGGAAGGCGATTCCCGATATACCATGAAGGTACAGCGAATATGTCCAGACTCACTAAGTGTGGTAGCACAAAAGAAAATGTGGATTGAATGGAGTCACGAGGGGGTGTCCAACACTACACCAACAAGAATGTAGCCTGACGGGGACCCGCAGTCACTTTTCAGTTGTTCATGCTTCATATGTACAATTTGCCCACACGAAGCAAAACGCAACACTGGATTTTCGTTGTTGGAAGGTTAATTGAATGTTAATGCTAATTAAACTAGTCACTCAATTCCTTTCTGGATGTGATCAACTGGTCGGTCAAAGTCGCAGAGATCCAGAGCATAACGGGGATAAGCCTTGGAAATTTTAAGTGTTTTTTAACAGTGTTTGCTTATTTATTAAACCCCAAGAGTGTCTTTTAGGTCTTTTGGACCTTACTCGGGAAAGCAATGGGGGTTGATTTCCGAAAAATAAAATGCAAGAATTGTAAAAGTTCTCTAATTAATACACTACCGAAGTAGTGGGTTAGTACTCGAATTACTTTGCCAAAAGATAATTGAAAATTTGAAGCTTTAAAAAAGCGAAGTATACTGATTTGTAAAGTAAAACTACACTAACAAAAGCAAAACCATGAAAAAAGTGCACCGACGCAAATCCCCCCTAGGGAGATGGGAGTGGGCTCTTAGGAGCCTACTCAAAACCTCTTATTATGAGATTACAAGTTGATCAAAGCAGATGGAAAATGCTTCTTTCTCCTTGTAATTTCGAAGAATGTAAGCTTACAATTTATTGGGAAAAGAACTAGAAGGAAGAGGGATGGTTCAAGAGGCTCCAATTGCTTAGATCTTTGATTTTTCTGCCCAAAAAACGCCTTCAAACCTGCTAACTACTCTCAAAAAACAACAAACTATAAAGTGTTAGAAATGTCCAAAAAAACACTTTGCAAGTGCTTTTGGACACCACAAAAATTATGGAAAAAAAACCTACACTAAAACTAGATCTAAAGCAAACATGTAACCAAGAAGATTGGGATTGCGAAACTCAATCTCTTAGGATCTTGGAAAGCCTTTAAAGGGCTGCCAATGAGAGCACTTCTATTCAACGTTGCGGGGAAGTGTCCCCCAGCCTGCTTCGCTTCCAATTCGCGCTCCCAGGGGAATCGATCAAGAATCGGTCCCAAAAGCACGATTCCTCGTCGCTTCCTCTTGGGAGAGTTTTTTGGAAGCGCGCTTGCGTAAAAAAAATACTCCCTGGTTTTTGGGGGAGAGCTTAGGGAGCAATGAGGAAGCTTTGCTCCCGAAGCACTCCCAAGAGCGAAAAAAGCACTCCATAATCTCTCCCTCAGTGCTCCCAGGGATGGAGGTGATTTTTTTTCTTTTTTTGGTTTTTGTAACCAAGACATGGTTTCACTTGGATTTTTGGGTATGGTTAGGGTTCATTTTGGGGATGTATTATATGGTAATGTTAAATTCTTGAAGTAAAAGTGGTATTTTCCTTCTCTTTCATTTTCTATCATTTTACTTAAATTGTTAACATTACCATTAATTGTTTCAGGATCTAAAATTCTACTTTTTGCATATGAAGTCCGATGAGGTTGGAACCACTCTCAAACTTTCAAAACTCAACAGACTTAATAGTTTTCAGGATTTCAGGATTGCAACATTTCCACTAGATTCTATCATGTAGGAGGGTAAGGGATTGGAATTGAATCAAACACATCAACCTCTCTATGTACCTTAAGGTTGGTGGTGTTGCCTAATTGTTGAAGTGGATTGAACTCCTTTGTCATGACCTTGATAAAAATTTACCCTTCAATTAAGAAAAATCACTTATTAAGCATTGGAAGGTTTTTCTACCTAAATGTTCCACTCCATGCCCTAGCATATGTCATTACTCCTTACACCAAAATATTATTCTCCATCTCAGTTGGCCCAACTAGCACCTAGGGTGGAGTTAGGAGAAAACCACACATAGATCCAGAGGTACAGAATGGGTATATGCTTTCATTAGACAAGTTGGTACCTGATAGGAGGAGTGTGCTTAAGTACGAAGTGAATTTTTGAGAAAATACATCAGTGAACATGGAGTCTTTGGTAACCTGCATACAACCAAAGATCTAGATGGGTTGAGTCCTATCGAATGGTGAAACGTGTATTTCTCCTCTACCACATATCTGCATAAATTGGTGGTGAGGGTGCTTTCATAGGTTGTTAACATTTCTTATGTAGAGAGGTGTTGGAATAGCTACAACTTCATCCACAACGTGAAGAGAAACAGTTTGAATGTAGATCGAGCAGAGGAGTGTGCTCAAGTACTAAGTGAATTGAGCAAATACATCGGTGAACATAGAGTCTTTGGTAACCTACATGTGACCAAAGATGGAGATAGGTCAAGTCCTATCGAAATGGTGAACATTTATTGCTCCTCTACCACATACCAGCATAAATTGGCGGTGAGGATGCTTTCATAGGTTGTTAACACTTCTACAAAGAAGTGTTGGAGCACCTACAACTTCATCCGAAATGTGAAGAGAAACAGTTTGAATGTAGATCGAGCAGAAAGCTTGGTTTATGTGCACTACAAATTGACGTTGTTGTCACATTATTGTGATGCGGCCAAGAGTGATAGAACATATTTGACTTGGGTCAACAATCTAGAGGAGGCTGATTTGGAGGATGGAACCATAGCATTAGAGCTCTTGGTGGTTGAACTTTTGGGTGATTAGGATTCAAGATGGTGATCAAATTCATACAACAAAGATGCCACACCCCCAACCACTAGTAGGTTTTCAAATGTAGGACCTTTTCCTTTATCTTACAACTCTTTGGTAATGAATATGATGCGCTGTTTCATTTCATGGTTGATGTGATCTCTTAAAGTTTGTTGATTGCAAATATTATATGTTTAAAGTTTAAACTTGAAGGTTGATGTTGTTAATGATTTATCATTTGATGATGATATTATAACTTATAACTCCAAGATGATTGATGCTATGTGTGTACTAAATGATTATATCTATGCTGTCATGTTCTATATAGCTAATTTGGCATTCTACATTATTTTTTTAAATATATGCATCAAAATATATTAAAATATGTATTATATAAAAAAATTCTCCCAAAACGGAAGCTTTTCAAATTTTCGCTTTTCGCTCCCGCTCCCCACTCCCAACAGCTTAGGTCTTGACAACTTGATCAGAAAGCTGCATAAAGCATTGGAGAGATAGATATGGATATCTATTATGGCTCAACTGAGAGTCAATGAAGTACTGGATCCTACACAACATTGTTGCAAGGGAAATCATAAAGATGAAGAGATGTCAAGTGCCTAACCTAACTAGTGTGGAACCATTTTTCCTGGCATGAATATGCTTTGATAACATAGTGATGAGAACACTCTAAATGTTGTTCTGACCTCTTTCCCTTTACATATGGGATTCACACCTCACAGTTGTCAAGGAGAGTCATTAAAGTGTGGAAGAAGTGAATCTTAGCCCATATGTCCTGAAATCGCAGCTGAAAGCATTGCCTTTCCAAGGTTGCTAGTGCTGCAAACACCTTATCCAATCTTGATTGCACTTGCTGGGACCAGGCTAAATCATGGGCCAAAGAATACCAAAGATTGCCAACATGCCTATGTGACATAGCAAGCTAGAGGAACAATAGAATGATGGAAGAATAAAAATAATATCACCTGACCTAAGCAGTGAAACAAGTTGAACAGAAACACCTTGGGCATAAAGAATCTGGAAAATCTCCATTATTAGTAAAATGAAGTTGAGAAACATAAACTACTAGCCCACCCCAAATTTATATATATTGGAAAAAATTGGCATTTTCAAGAAAGCAAACACCTACAAAACCTAATACAAACAAAATCCCAAAATGAGCTTCTGTGAATTGTTACTCAAATTTAGGGGAATATAAATAGAAGTAAAAATGCATATTAATCAAACCACGCAAATGGACCCAACAGGATAAATGGACATTGAGTGTTAGGCATACAATAACTCTACCAACACAAATCAGTAGCCATGTCACTTATAATTCAGGGTCATTACATGAAAGTCATGTAAAACGTTGTAGAGAAACACACAAATTTATGAAATAGTCTGCATTTGCATGTTGAATGGCATACCTTTGAGGCCCTGAGCTCATTTGCTGCTATCCGAAGAGCATCATCTGATAATATCAATCTGGACAAAGCACCTGTGCTTAATCTGGGTGCAAAAAACAAAAACTGAACTTTAGAGGAGGCACATGAAAATCAGAAGGATTAGCTGCCTATTTGGAAACACGAAACATTTCTACATGAGTTATGTTGGCAGTATACAAAATTCTCAAGTATCAACAAAATATGCAAAACAACTTCTAGATAAATGATGAGATGATATGATTCATTATTAAATTTGAGTTTGAGCAATCAAAGCAGTTTACAATACCAACATTGGCAGTAAATAAAAATCTTAATTATCAACAAAAAATGTCAAACAACTTTCAGAGAAGTGATGGGATGATATCATCCATTATTAAGTTTGACTTCAAACAATCAAAGCAGTGTAAAAATATCAACAATTGAGTTCTGGTTTAATATGGCTTAAGAGCACAAACAATCAAAATTTCTTTAGCAAAGCTAAGCGAGAGATGTCATAGTTAAAACTTATGTTGCACTTGATTTGACGATAGGGAGGCACGTCCCTAGGACGGCTAGAGCACACCACAAAAATTTTCAGATGGTGGGTTGGGGGTGGCAATAATATATATATATGGAAAATAATTAATATTAAAAAAAAGTTAGAATGTACAGCATAAATACAAAAGAGTTAGTATATATACAGTTAGAATTTACTGCATCAGTTAATATATTGGCATGCAGAATCAGAATACTTTCAGTATCATAGTTCCAATTGCAAATGATCCAAGCAAAGTCTTGATGCAACTCCAAGGCACGCAGATGTAACCATAAACTAAGAATATGTAGACATAAGATCTTTATGATTGAACAAACCAAGCTCAAAAACCATGCAAAATACTTCTTAATCAAGATTCAAGAGAACACATCCCGTTTGATGATCGACAGAGATTAATATTTTAGCATAACAAAGCATCCTGCTAATGCAAACATAATATACCCTGTGTTACAGTTCAAACTAGCAGTCTAAGATTTGTACCATAATGTGATGCAATAAGCTAGTGAATGGTAAGCATGGGAGAGATCTAAACCCAATGTCACCTCAACTTAGTCTCTCAACTACTTCGGGTAACTCCTAAACCCAAGGGAGAGCCCTATCAAGATATCTGCAATCACCAACAAACATATACCTTTCTACAACCTTTATGACAGAGATCAGTGCCTTTATATGGAGTCAAATAATGAGATAAGAAGACAACTAGATCTATGTAATGTTATGTTTTTGACAAGCCAGGGAATTGATGATGAGTCATTAGCAAATAAAGAGGACCAATTGAGCAGGAGCAAGTGACATGCGTGACATGCAAGGCCTAATGAAAAATGCATCCAAGATGCATCATTAAAGTTGCAAGCATGCATAAGTTATGTTGCATGTGTCATGCGCAGGTAAAAATAATAAAAAGGGATCAAATCGACTTTCAGGGTATGCAATTGTTATTAGTCATGATTGAGATTGGAATTTGAGAGCTCAGTGAGCTTATTGGTGTTGAGGACATAAACCCTCGACAAATATTGGTTTTGATGGTGAAATCTATCCATCCTAGCTAATTTCAAGGATAGATTACCCGGATCTATCATTTGTGCTTCAATGAAAAGAAGTTTGTGGAGTGTTAAGGCAGCGAATTAATTTATTTCATAGCTGGGTGAATCATCTTCATTATGGATTATTGTTGACATAGTTTCCTGCTAGTTTGAGAAGAATATCATCACTTTTTGTGTTGGACAGAGAAAGGGCAAGTAGACCAACTCAGGGCTGTTGATGTTTGAGCAAAATCGGAGATGCTTGAACTTTAAAACTTTTATCAAACAATTTCAGCACTTTTGAATTTCATAAATCAGCCACATATGAATCTTTATATCAACCACGTATGAATCTCATAAATAAATAAGCCACATAAATCAATCAACCATAAGAGACAAGATATACCCTGGGAAAACCATCCAAACACAAAGGATGAAAAACCCAACAATTCTTTGAGTATAATAGATAGATTTGCAGAGAATGGTTTACAGCACATAAGCAGATTGCACGATAAGAGATATCACCACAGTATTAGAGAAGAAAGATCCAATGTAACCTTGCAAAAACAATTGTATGCAACTGTATTGAAGTTTTCCATATGCCTAGCATGTTAATAACAAGCCAAAACACCTAGCATGCAAAAGGTAGCGCATAGGAGGCTCAATAAACACACTAAGAGCAGCACATAGTGCATTCACAAAGAGGAGCTAACTAGAACTCCCTCCATGCAAACATTAGCCCCCTTCCTTCCTCAATTACCTTGAACCGAAATGTTAACTAACTTGAACTGACTTTACTTGAATTGAATGTTAACTGACTTGAACTGAACTCAATCTTTAACTGACTGTTGATCACTTAGTCAACAGGCTAACTTAAGTGTCATCGGTGCTTCACTCTTACTGCCATCCATGCACAATTTCTATTATTAACTTTTGCATGGATCTCTTTAGTTAACCGATGCATGTTGATTGATGAGCATTAAGCTCTTCTTTACTTAACTGATTACATTCATTAATAGTTCAATTGATGCTTTGACTGAGGCATTGATTGAGGCATTCATATTTTACTAAAGCTTTATAACTTGAGTTCACTTAGACATTTACATGGGAAAATTGAATTCTCTTTCTCTATGTTTTATCTCATTATCATTTAATAATTAATGCATGGTCCATATGTGTATTATTTATCCATCTTATCATATCATACTCAGAAGAATTATTCCATACATATTGACGATCATATATATTACCCCAGGCCATATAGTCATATGTTAAAGTAATTCACTCTAGAGGTGGTTAAGCCCTAAGGAGACTCATAGCACTCAGTGACCATGACTAGCAATATATCACATAGTATAACCACATGACTTGATACAACACAAGTCCATCTCCATAATTGGAGATCCATTCTCATAGGGTACCGTCTATGAGAATCATTGACTTGATACAACACAAGTCTAGATTTGATACAACACAAGTCCACAGTCTTGATACAACACAAGACTCCAATCTTGATACAACACAAGATTCTAATCTCGATACAACACAAGATCACAGTATAGGCCTCTCACCTCAATACATGAGGACATAGATAGGACTTGACACAACAAAATGTTCTGACTTGATACCACACAAGTCCCTAACTTGATACTACACAAGCCTTGGAGAATGACTCTTGATACTGTAGAAACAACATGGAAGGGCTATATAGGAGAGTTCCATACCAAATAGTACGATTTGGTACTACTCTGTACAATTCCATACAGATTCCGTACGAATTTCGTACTTCATACCTAAGCCTTATTTCTAGAGATCTGGTTCCTGTAACCACTTTGCAAAGCGTCCTTTTCTATTAGCAGCATGTTCGCATTCTGATTTATTAAGCAATTGTTACAGCCATTAACAAGTGCACCTTCACGTTGTTTAAGCACTTATATTCCCAATATATGGCTTGATTGGAAGACATTCCATTGCACATTTGTAGCTTCCATTACACCATTCCATAGTGATGAAGAAAGACAGCCTTCTGCTGCAAATGTTTCTATGTATTGTCATCTTTAGGCATGAGGACTGAAGGTACATTAAGCGTTGCATTTTCTAGTAACTATTTCCTTACAATTATGCTACAGCAGCTAAATAGAGAGACATTTACCTACAGGACTATTATTGTAAATATGATTCAATTTAGTCATGGTGATTGCCACACACTTTGGATTAAGGTTAAATTTAAAGTAGGGTTGTGTATGTATTCCAATGTGTTTTGAATGAATGCCGAGTTAAAACAAACTCAAATTCTACATCAAGAAATCACAAGCAAAACTACAAACTAAGACACCATACTGAGGGAAAACACCAGATTTCTTAGCAAATTATAACAGCAGTGAAGGAAGGAGGGAAATAATCAGATTTCATAACAAAAGTCACAACATCAGAGATTTGGTATTGTTATCACATATATGTTGTAGTTGGGCTACTATGATGCAGCATGCAAATTTTCTCTTTATTCTCTGAGCCAAACATATTTATGGGGACACAGCATGGATCATTGTTATAGCATGAGCCACTGAAAGCCTTTATGCAGTAGCAGACGCAGACTATTTCCTTGCCAAGACTTAGATCTCCTTGTTCATTGAGATGACTTTAGTGGTGACTTAGTTCATTCGAGCATAGTATAAGAGACAGTACACAGTTCACAAATGGGCATATCAGATAGAGACATGTTTATGGTGAGATTAGGTATATTTCTTCATGGAAGGATTTTTCTCTCTGGTGTGTACTAACACCTTTAACTTGTTATGTTATGATGATTATGGTGACCTATGCTTATATTATATGTTTCGTTGATGATTAACTTGTGTTGAGAATGATTAAAGAATCTGATGTGGAAGACCATTGCTTATACCATGCTTTACACAACTTTTAAACTTTAATGCTATGCTGGTTCCATGTATCACTTGTCCCCGTCCATCCAGTTTCATCCATAACTAATTTTTCCCATGACTTATGATTGATTGAGACCTATGAGATTCAAGATCATTTTCCCCACTTTGACCCATGTGCATGATGGACTCCATGTTTTTCTGTGTCTCTGACTATGAAGTATGTGGCTTGGTCAGTGTGGCCAAGTTCACCAGATGGTTTTCCTTTAGTCCTCGAAACAAGTGCTTCAACCAACTGTGTCTTTAGACACTAAAGCATCGAAACGCATAAATGATATATCTAAAAGATGCAAAGGCAAGTTGCAATTAGCAATGCTTTTAAGCGCTAATGCCTGTATTTAAATGTTATACAACTAATCAATGGCATGTTGCCGCCCAAAACACACTTGACCGTGTAAAAGTCTTCCAACCACTAGGTGTGTTCCCGAGGGAAGCTATGAGTTTAGAACCCAATGTCACCTCGATTCCTAGCTCCTTCGTTTAGACCCAACTCCTCAAAGGTCAAGGGGGGTAGTCCCTATTTGTTATGTTTCAAAGGTTATGTTTTAGGAGTTAAAAGATGATTAGATTAATTTAAGCTTTATGGCAATCAATCATGCAGAAATGCAATAATTTCAAATGGCAGGCAAATCTTTCTTTATTTGTAAACCAAAGATAATTGCAAGAGAAATATAGTATTACTAAACCAGTGACTGCCTGAATCGGACTATGGAGTCTCAACCAAAGATTACAATGAAATTGCCAAAATGCACAAATTGCTCTAAATCATTTGTTCACCACAATAATCAGAAGACCACATTCATCAAATGTAAAAAAACTTTAAGCAAACGAATTAGAGTTGTACGAGATGAGCTTGAAGTAGAACTGAACCAAATAAACGATGACTGCAATAGTAAATAAAATGAAAAGATCGTAATGTTGTGCAAGTGGTCCAATAGATTTTAATTTATTTTAAGGTCTTTCTTAAACTTAGGGGAATTAATGCGTTTCAATGAGAAAATAAACCAACTAAGTAATGTGTCTACCTCCAACCCTTATCCCTCAACTGAGAGAAACTGTTGGGTGCTCAACAAGAGAGCACAAGGCTCCCTCCTAGCTCCACAAGTCAGTCCCTAGAACTAGTCAGGTGTTCAACAGGAGGACACAGTGTACCACGAGGCCCTCAACGACCTCTACCCCTCTAGCTCCACACATTAATCCTCTTTTTCTCAATCTTGCAATAATGGATTGAAATGCCTATTATTCTAGCCAACTCAAATCTTCTTCCTTTCTTGTCCCCAAGGTCTGACCAACCGGCAAGGGGAGTGAATACAAGGCGAGGATTGGTGCAAGGTTTATTTTAAACAAAATAAAGAATTTAACAATTATTAACAATGCAAGCCAGCACGATATTGCAAGGATGGCATAGCCAAATCACTTGCAAGGTGTGGGCAAATAAAAACAAAAGAAAGAAAGATACAAGCCAGCACGATTTCACAAGGATGGAATAGCCAAATCACTTGCAAGGTGTGGACAAAAAATAAAGAAGAAAATAAAAACAAAATGAAACTTTAACTAATCTAAACCCACGCCAATCAACAATTGCTTATGCAAAGGTAGGCAAGCCCAACTTCTTTTACTAGCAATGGATGGCAAATAAATAAAACTCGATTTAACTGAAAATACAAAATAAGAAATCAAGTCCAAGAAACTCTCTTGGACTTGTTATAATGGTTGAAATTTCAGCATAAAGAAAAGAAAAAAAGAATGGGAAAAGTAGTTTTTTCACCTCTTTCTTGTGATGGCCTTGAAGCTCTTCCTTTCGAGGTAGCCTTTACAAGCTTCTATGACTGAAATTTGACAGAGTTTTGCCGTGTTTTGTCACCAACCTGCTAAAAATCAGCAAACAAAAAATGATAACATGTGCCCAAAATCACTTTGGGGAAGTTAGTATGTTAGTGCAATACATATACAAAATTTACACAAAGTTGCCAAATGAATAATTTTGAAAGAACTTGCGTATATAAGAGTTAAAATCAGTTTTGAAACACTCAGCAAACTAAAATTAAAATGCATAATTTTGTATGTAAAGAAAGAGAAAATTGGTCATTTGTTATTCAAGAAGTGAAGCAATGGGGCATCCAACCGAGAAATCCCACTCTTCAATACAAATAACCTACAACTTATAAAATTTTCACTACACAACTACTAGAAGGTGAAAATCAAATAATGAGCAAAGAAATCATAAACTTTAAACTAGAAAATATATGAACTTATTTTACTACAGGAATGAAAACTCACAAAATTTATGGAATACAAATATCATAAGTCTTACTAAAGCAAATTAGTATGCTTCCTTGGCCAACCAAACCTTTGTACCTCCTTAAACATGGAAGCAAATCATCAATGCGAAAAATGGACATGAGATTTCTCCAAAGATTTTGATTACCAAATCCAAATGGCTGAAAATTACAATGGCCCAAGCAAGAGCAAGGGAAAGAGAGCAAGAGAAAGAATGAGAGCATGAGCAAGAGAGTGGGTGTGTGTGTGTGGCCCAAATGAGGAGGGGAAGCCTCCTTAAATAGGAAATGATTGAAGAGAGAGCTCAAGTCCATGCAAGCCACTTGTTAAAATGAGAGAGTGGGAGCTCAAAGAGGGGAACCACTTCTCTTGGAGGCACCCCTAAGGTGAGAAATCAAATAGAAATGGGGAGAAACCCCCCTCTAATATTTTTAATCTTCATTCTAGACCCAAAGGTGGGAACCACCAAAGTGGGACCCATTACTTTGGCTTATTTTCAATTATCTCAATTTCCATGGTAGAGAGGGCACCCCCACTTTGGCGACATCTTCATTCTTGTGAAACACTTGCATGGGGGATCTCTTTTTTCTTCTAAAGTCACCTTAGGAACATAATATAACCCTTAGAAACTTAATTTTCCCCTTCTAAGTGACTTTAGGCACTTTTCCAAAATTTGGCTTGCTATTAAATTGCCAATTTTCCTGATTTCTTTGACTGACTTTGGGAAATGTGACCAAAACCTTAGCAAGACTTGTCTGAATGACTTCAAACTTTGCCCACGGGTGTAGGGAGACTCATGCCATTGATTTTGAGTACCCATACCCCAATCTGTGGGCATTAGATGCCATTTCACCCTCATTTTATTACAACATATTTATGTTGAGGGACATTTTTTAATCACCAAAAATTTAAAAATCCTAGGTAAAACCTACCGAAATTCCACAAGACTCTGGATAGTGTCTAGCATGGTTACATAGAACATTCCTAGGCCTTAGTTTCCCCGTGGACTCGATCATTAGAACACCTTTCACTACTTTGGAGGTATTTTTGAGTGAAAAACTCAGATAATTAAAATCACTAAAAAGGAATTTTAACTATCTAAGGGAAAAAACACTCGATGAAAGGACTTCCCTAATGATAAAGTCCTAGGTAACCAAGTTATACAAAAACTAGACCTTTATGTTGACATATCATTACTATATCCCCCGCAGGGGTGCAGAAATTTCACGGAGAAAAGATAAGAAAAAGAGTTTCCTCGTTTGAAAAAACTTTACTAGGTACTTCTTTCTCATCTTCAATGAACATGGTACATGGTTGGCCACCTAGTTGGTTAGGTGGTCAACATGGCCAAAGGATGAGCACTCATCCGTTGTATGATGTAAGGCTCATTTTCCCCCACAAGGGAAACAGGGTGAGGCAAACCCGTCGAGGCTATGGACGCTCGCTAGCAGCGAGGCTAGGGCTTAGTCATTTTTTGGAACCCAGAAGGCTTTCCAAGGAACCTACCTTTGTAGGCTGGCTATTATCTTGTGTTAAAGTTAAATGTTGCAAAGTGTTAAATCTTTTTAAATGGATACTTGCAAGAGCCTAAAGGAAACAAGCCCGAGTACTTTATCTATTTGTGAGATACCACCATCCCCTATTGCTATTTGCCATGTACATGTCACTCTGGTTGTGTGTATTTGTCATCATTCGGAGAGATCATATGGTCAAAATCAACTAGAAGTCATTTCCCTTTTACCTTAGCCTTGTTTTCCATCTTCATCCAGCATTAGCAAATTGATTAAACTTTGTAAGTATGGCATATACAAGGGACTTCTAGAAGATTCATGATTTTTCATAGACACAGGTATATCTTACTGATTATTATTATTATTATTATTATTATTATTGTCACCATGATTCTGATTAGCATGATTTAAGTTGGGTTTTAATATACATCTTGGAGCATTTCTTACCTTGAATGCATGCAGGTTTAGTTATTTTCAGTATCTCACCTTCATATTGGGTATTTTCACTTGGTCAACCCAATTGACCAAGTCAAACATGACTCCCAAGGCAGTGACTACAAAAATTGACAGTGGTTATATTTTCTCCAAACATGCCCAGGACCAATACTGCAGTTTCAGTTTTGAGAGTTTGCCCCAATTTTCATGATCAGTGATTGTTATCACTTTATTATGGTCAGATCACATTTTTTTTTATAGATTGCAGATCAATATGGTTCTCCTAGGGTGTCACGGCGTCCCAAGGGGTATGACTAGTCGCCTATACCATTATACCATGTCTTCGAATATTTATGTGCAGTCAGTTTGCCCCAATTCTCATCCTGAAGGAATTTATGATGATTATTATTATTTTCAGAGGATGTACCACTACAAAATGAACTAGGAAAATCACTGAGGAATTTGATTTGGCAGGTGTGATCAAGGAAATAGCAAGGGAATTATTTCAAATGATTTATTATGGCTCTCCGGACATTTCTACACCATTTTCAGTCGGCTTCATGTTCCAGATTATTTATCTGGCTCTCCTAGGGAGGACGTCCCCCATGTGATGCCCCTCACCTTAGTTATTTGATGTATTTCACTAATATATCATATGATTGTTGTATTTGGGGCCTAGGGAGAATTGAGCCCCTAAGGTGACCCCCATCATGTATTATCATGTTATATCCTTACATTATGATGTATTTCGCCTTAATGAGGCATTATTGGGCAAAAGTGCGCCCCTCTTGACTTAGTCATTATGATCCATGTATTGATCCATGTAAAAGTGATCTCCACCGTTGATGATGTTATAATATCAACCGTCGGATGATAGTTAGTTGAAAAGTGGACACATTCTGGATCTATTTAAGAGATGTTATCCCTCCATTGTATCCCATTTGGAAATTTGGCACCATTGGATATTGAAGAATAATAGAGAATTTTTTTTTGGTTCTCTTGTCTTATGTGGATGATTGAAGAATGTCGTTGTGATAGATTGATGCTATGTCTTGCTTGCATTGGAAATTCTTGGTTAATATTTGGCATATTTTTTTGGATCTATTTTCATTGTTTGACAAGGAAATCAATTTGGAGAGGGGCGCACTTGTGGACGGATCCACCTTGCTATCTTGACCGGATTTTGTTGTCACATGGAGTATTTTTATCACATGGTCTCTTACTCTCTTATATTTTGTTTTTCGTCAGCATTCGATCTTTTTCTTGCCAATCTCGTTGATTCTTACTTGGCTTGGCAGGAGAGAGGGCGCACTTGTCTCTTTGGGCGACTTGGATAAAGCTGGATTTTCACCATCGTTCCACATGATCTGTGCTGGAATAGTCCTCATCACTTCAACATTCTTCCTCAGAAACATCAAGTAAGTTTTCCTGCATAAGATCTCTTCCTATTTTTCTATCTAATTGGGGTTGCATTTTCCTTTCACATAAAAAAAACTAAACTAAAACCCTCACTTTTTACATTAGTAGGTTCTAGTTTGTGGTGAGCTATAACATTTAACTTAAAACCCACTTTGGAATTAACATAGAAACCCTAGATCTAAAGTTTCACGCCCATCGGACTCCATTTGCCTACTCAACACACTAGTCTGCCTCTAGGGAAGGGACACCTTCTTTCAGAGGAGTGGGTATCTTTAAATCCATGAACTGGGTATTGCTAGATTCACTTGTAATTGTCTTATCTTACACCTAGCAATCAATCCGAGTGTCTAATTTCACATAATTTCACCATTTGCCCCTAGATCCAATTTCCATGCTTAAAACCCTAGGATAAATTAGGGATTTTTACATAGACACTCGTTCTCTCTTAGTAATTGTGCAAAACTCTAATTAACTATCTTACTAAGAGGTTTAATCAAAATTCCCCGGATAATCTACTTGTATTCCTTATTTTTAGGGACATCTTGGTTATAGGGACACCCCCTAGGCTTTGTACTTTCACTGGGTCTAAAGTGTTGATATCCTTGACAGGCGTGACATCTATGTTCTTTCATAGGTATTGGATACGTAGGTCACGACTTTAGTTTCCTTTCCCCTCTGCCATCTTGGATAGGATCACCTTACGAGGGCAACTACAAGATTCGTGATAACAGGTATCTTACAATCTACGGAGGAGTTAATTCAACCTACTACTTATCCAACACAATAGACAACAACCCTTTACAAACATAATCACCTCTGCATAAAAAAAACCAACGTGGTTAAGTGCCCCAGTGGATCACCCCAAGACACCCCAAACATCAACCCATGGGCTTAAATCCCTACATGGTGCGGATATCTACACACCGAAGGGGCAGTCAGTTGTGCCACAAAGCCAAGTACTTCTAGGAGTGAAACCAAGGTAGCCTTCCATGACCTATCCAAGGGGACAATAACCCCTAATCCAAATATCCATACAATATAACCCACTTTGGCATTTACATTAAAAATTTAGACCCCCGGTTCTAGGTCTAGCACTACTGGTACATTGTTGCTGCTCTGATGCATAACACTGGCTCCAATTGTGAGACATGCACTCTACTTAAGAGTGTATGAGAACCTGTAGGATCTTCTGGGTACCTGTAGACCTACCACCACATCTAACAACAAAGACATCAAATGCATTGAAAACAGACACTTCCATCCTGCCTTGTCCAAAACTCAAAACTAAAATAACAAGTGCAATGCATGGGTAATAGTAGATGTTAAGCTCAGCTAAAACTAAACCTACCTATCGAGCTCAAGTTTACACTGTCCCCATCATAATTTTGCGTTGAGAGATTTTTTTGCATAGAATTGGTTGTTTGATTATGGACTTCGGAGACCATTTGCAAACATGAGACTTGGAAAATTTTCGAAGAATCTTTGAAATCCAACTGTAACATGCCCCTGTACCTATTAAAGCATTCTTTTGGACATGCAAACATGATGTTCAACTTTGCAATCACCGTGTTAGTATCACCAATAATTTTTAATGACTTGAAATTGTCAGCCACAAAATTCATACCTTCAAATTTTAAGCGAAAAGATAAATAACAAATATCATAGCAAGGAGAAGTGAATACTATACCTACCCACATACTTGTCTTGGTTCCATTGAAATGCGTCATTGAAACCTTACCAGTAGCAGATAGAAAGGGTTGCTCAACTTCTATAATACTTCCTGAGACATACAAATGGGAATAATAATCGTGGCTCACCAAAAGGGAGGGTAAACTCATCGGCTCAACACCTGCGAAGGAAGTCTCTATATGAATTCCTACATCATTCTACATGTTGGGAAGGCACGAATCAACTCAACACAAAGAAATTTCATTGGATATGTGGCTTCCGAAATTTTTTTATCCTTTATCATCATAATGGAAGAGTTACATATGGTGATCATATGTAATAGCAACAAGATCCACACCCTGAAGTGCTTCATCAAAAAATGTAATCACAAAAGGGTTGATCCAATTCTCATCATCGGTGCAGCAAGAAGGAACAATCATATCTTCGTCAACACAGCTTTCATTGATTATGGCTTTGATAGCCTTTCTGGAGGGGATAAAGACCTTTATATTGCTTCAAATCTGCATAAAAGTCTGGCTCGGATTTGTTATCACAGATCTTGTAGTTGCCCCAACAAGGTAATCCTATACAAGATGGCAGAGGGTATAGACAACTAAAGTTGTGACCTACGAAAACCCTAACCCCCAAAAGATGGATGGTTGTCACGTCAGTTAGGGATTCCTTCACTTTATGCCACTGAATGCCCGAGTGACAATGGGGGAGACCCGATCATGTCCTGAAAGGACAGATCTACAGCTAATCATAAAGGTGAGAGCTGGAAACCCTAGATTGAAGGGATAAGACACAATTTAAAGAATATGGAAATGTTACTCGATAGATCAATGACTTAAAGAGTTTAAAAAATATCTAGGGTTGGTGTGCTTGTTTCAAATGATCAGACCCGAGACCCTGGGGGGATTTAATCAGAAATGTGGAAAATACCCAGGCCAAGGTTTGTTCGTGTACACAGGGTACTCCCAAAAGACCGAACACCTTGAGCAACCGCTTCACACAAATAGATCACAGATCAACACACCGATGTTTGTCACGTGGTTAAAACGCTCGAGAGGGAAACAGTCCACGACCCCAGCCAAATAGCTACTTGGAGCAATTTATTATGCAAAAAAAAGAAAGTTACATGAGCTTCTCATAATCGATCAACTAGCCAAGGACCCTCTATGCTCTTTAAATAGAGATCATAGACCAATCGGGTGTTAAGCCACGGATCAATGGTAGGTATGATCTAATAGAAGTTGAACCGTCGGATCACTCTATGTCTAGAACATATCGTGACCGTCGGATTAGAATATTTACAAATGCATACTAATGCATACTAAAGAAACACACTTTTACCTAACAGATATATTACACAAGTTGATCTTAACTAACTCCTAAGTGTCTAAATATCCTAACATCCCCCCTTAAGAACAACTTGGGATAGGATTGAAGGATTTACAAAAGTGACACTATTAGGAGAAGGAAGGAGGCATTAGAGCCTATCCCCCCTTAAGGACACATTCCTAATCTCCTAACATAGACCAAAGTTTAGAAAACTTCACTTCTGTAAGAGACTTGGTGAAGATGTCTACAACTTGATCATCTGTAGGGCAATAGAGCATTCAAGAACACGATCATGAACAAGATTTCTGATGAAGTGCATGTGTAGCTCAATGTGTTTACTGCGTTGATGTAGAACTGGATCTTTGGCAAGCTTGATGGCACTTTGATTGTCGCACCAAAGTGGAGTAGGCTGCTGCTGCTCGAATCCAAACTCTGAAAGGATCTGTCAAATCCATAAAGCTTCCTGACTGGCGTTAACTGCGGCTCGATATTCTGCTTGAGCTGAAGAAAGAGCAAGAGCTTGTTGTTTCTTACAAGCCCAAGTGACAAGTCCAGATCCCAGACTGAAAACATAACTTGCAGTAGACTTTCGATCATCAGGATCGCCGGCCCAATCTGAATCACTGAAACCAACCAACAAAGGTTTCCCCCCTGTACTGTAATGAATCCCAAACTGAATTGTACCTCGAATATATCGAAGTATTCTTTTTGCTGCTTTCCAATGACTTTCATGAGGAGTTTGCATATAACGGGCAACACGACCAACGGCAAAGGAAAGGTCAGGACGGGAATGAGTCAAGTATAAAAGACTACCAACAAGCTGACAATACAAGGTGGCATCTACTTCAGGGGAAGTACAAGTGGCAGAAAGCTTGACTCCACACTGGAAGGGAGAAGGGGCTGGTTTACAATCTTCCATGTGGAAGTGACGAAGAAGGTCACAAGCATACTTAGACTGGGAAAGAAATATTCCTTCTTTGGTTTGCAAGACTTGGAGACCAAGAAAATAATGCAAATGTCCTAAGTCTGACATTTCAAAATTTTGCTTAAGACTGGATTTCACATGGGTTATAAGTTTAGGGTCACTACCAGTAAGGATAAGATCATCAACATAAAGAACAAGTATGATGAGATGGTTTCCTACTTTCTTGGTATAGACATTGGGGTCAGAATGGCATCTAAAAAAACCAGTGTCAAGGAGAAAGCTATCCATTTTGGCATACCAAGCTCTAGGAGCTTGCTTAAGGCCATATAAGGATTTCTTAAGGAGATAGACAAGGCTAGAGTTATCCTGAACATATCCAGGAGGTTGTTCCATGTAAATTTCCTGCTGTAAATCACCATGTAAAAAGGCAGACTTGACATCCATTTGATGGACTTCCCATTTATGTAAGGCTGCAAGAGAAAGAACAAGGCAGATGGAATTCATTTTTGCGACAGGAGCAAAGGTTTCATTGTAGTCAATCCCTTCAACTTGGGAAAAACCTTTGGCAACTAACCTTGCCTTAAGTCTTTCAACACTTCCATCTGATGCATACTTAGTTCTGTAGACCCATTTACATCTGACAAGTTTTCTTCCTTTTGGAAGAGGAACAAGATCCCAAGTATCATTTGCCATTAAGGAACGATATTCTTTATCCATAGCTGCATCCCAATCTGGATTTCCTGAAGCTTCTGCAAAAGTTTCTGGATCATGATTCTCGGAAACTTGAGCCAAAAGAAAAGAGGCTCGCTGAAACTGAGAACGTGTTCGACGTTGATCTCTAGGATCACTGGCAAGATCACCAGCTGCTTCACATGTTGAACAGACCCATCGAGGAAGTATTAGTGCTGGTGCAATTGGAGGAACATGTACAAGTGGAGGTGGATTTTCATCATCACTGTCATCATCAGGAACTGGAGTTGGAAACCTGTCAAGGAAATTGGAAGAAGAAGAAGAAGGCACAATCGCCAAATCAAGCTCGCAAGCCAAAGATGGTACACCTGCCAAGTTAGGCTCGCAGGCCAAGAGATTTTCATCAAATTTAACATCTCTTCTAATGATTATAACATGTGAATGGGGCTGAAGAAGTCTATAACCTTTACATCTTCAGAATATCCAACAAATATGCACTTTTCACTTTTAGGCTGCAATGCTTTCCGTTTTTCATCCGGAATGTGAGCCAATGCTTCACAACCAAACACACGAAAGTGACTTACATCTAGTTTAATTGTACTCCATGCTTCTTCCAGTGTTATACCTTGTAAAACTTTAGTGGATGTGCGATTAACTATGTAATTTGCACAATTTATAACCTCAGCCCAATATTGAAGACTTAGACCCTTAGATTGGATCATACAATTAGCCATTTCTTTTAAAGTGCGGTTCTTCCATTCAGCTACACCATTTTGTTATGGTGTATATCGAACAGTGTGCTGTTGTTGGATTCCTTGTTCAGTGCAGAAAGTAGTCAACTTGTTGTTAACATATTCCCCTCCATTGTCAGATCTTAACTTAATAATTTGATGACCAGATTGTTTTTCAACAAGGCCCTTGTAGGCCAAGAACATGTTAAATACTTTGCTCTTAAGTTTTCGGAAGTAAACCCAAGTGCATCTGGAGTAGTCATCAATGAAAGTTAAGAAATATTTGAAACCAGAAAAGGAAGCAGATGGAAGAGAACCACACAAGTCACTATGCACAAGCTCCAAGGGAACTGAGAAGTGCCAAGAGGCACGTTTGTCAAAATTGTCTCGATGATGTTTTCCAAGTACACAACCAGAACAAACACCATCCTTGCAAGATACCATCGAAAGACCAGTCACCATATTGTCTTTACATAGTTGTTGCAATGAGCGGTAATTTAAGTGACCAAATTCCTCATGCCAAAGTTTGCTCAAGTTATCACTATGAGCAACAAAAACTGAAGAAAAAGGTGATGACCCAAAGTTGTTAAATTTGTACAACCTGGTAATATCA
>LPNX010573820.1:309438-320587 GCA_001517045.1 Pseudotsuga menziesii
GCTTTTTGGGAGGCTTGGACTTTTCTTTCTATTAAGACAATAAGGCTTTCCCAGATGTATCTGCATTGTTAATTATTCCAAGGTGAATGAGCTTATCTTGCTCTCTAATTAAGGAATCACAAAAGGATTCAAGACTAGGCTCTTGAAAGCTAGCTACAGTCGAGGATTCTTTCATGGAGTAGAATGTAGATACAAAAACAGAATATGCAGGTCCAAGTTTGGAAACAATATGATAAATACATTGTTTGTCTTCTTTCTTAATCTTGCATTCTGCACATATGAGTCTAAGAGTTTTATACTTAGATAAATAGTCTTGAATGCATGAAAAATCATTTGGATTCAAGGAAAGCAACTCATTCTCAAGTTGATGACCTCGATTTCATTGTGTTTACCAAACACAGTTTCCAACTTTTCCCAAGCTATATCAAGTTCATCAATTCCAGATATGTGGAATCGCAAATCAGTAAAGGTTGACATCTCAATCAATCCATGAGCTTCATCACATCTATTTGCCCATTTAATTTTCTTATCATCATCAGTGGGTTCTGTTTCTTTTCCTGAGGTTATCCTGAAAAGTCCCCTACTTCGTAGAACATCCTCCATACGAGATTTCCATGAGAAATAGTTACAACTTGTAAGTATAATATCACAAGGGGCGGCCATACTATAAAATAATGGCTAAAGGAACGAAAACTAACTGTCTGGATGCAAAAAGCTCGAAAAAATATGCAGTTTTAAAAAAACGGCACTGAAAACTGATTCTGGATGATAAAGTTATGCTTGATCAAAAAAAAATTTGAAGATGTCCCCAATAGTGACGTGGCATATATTAACTTGACCAACTAAAAAAAGAACCCCCCTCTTCCTAAGATCAACCTTTGACAATCACTTTACAATAAAGTTGTTTTTAAGTGAAACACTTTTTGTAGAATGAGTGATGTTCACTTTTACAATAATGTTACTTTTAAATAGTGCAACAATAAATTAAAAGACTTAAGTGACTCACTTTTTATTTTATTTTTATTTATGTGAGATGCACTTTTACAATAAAGTAAAAATAGAAATTGCATGCACTAAAAATAGCTTAATAAAACTTGAACTCAAGACTTATTAAGGAATAAAGCAACTTTGGACCAAGTGAGCTAAGTTTAAAAGGTACGTAAAAGAATGGAAAGAGCAAGGGTTTTTTTTTCCTCTTTTTTTACTCTTCTCTCTCGTTCTCCGTGCTTGCCTTCTTTTCCTGCAAATCACAAAAAAAACGAAAATCAAAAACAAAAAAAACTTTTTCCACACAATGGGGTTAAATCTTGGTTAGCTTACCCGGAAAGTCTACGTTTTCAAATGTTCTCGTTGTTTCTAATTTGCCGTGATCACACAAGGTGCACAGCAAAGAGCATGCGTAGCCGAGAAGACAAGAAAAAAAAAATTTCCCTTTCTGTTTTAGATTCGCCGCGATCGCACAAGATGCACGGCAAAGAGCATACGCAGCCAGGGAAGGAAACAGTCCAAGACTAAAACAGTAAAGATCTAATAATAAAACTGATAAAATATGAGAGATTTTTTTTTAAAATAAAACAAATCCGTCACTGTAACATTATACCTTCATATTTGCCGAAATTGGTGTTTCTAGAACAAACGAAAACAGTTTTCTATGAAACAAAAACTATTTCCCAATGGAAACAGCACTCCGAACGCAATGGAATAGCTCCCATAGGCCACAAATGCACAGAAAATCCAGAACCAGAAACCCTTTCAAAATTTCGGCAACACCGGTTCCAGATCTTGATCAAAACCGAAAGCGGCTCTTCATAAACGCTCTGATATCATGTTTAAGTACACATGGTACTCCCAAAAGACCAAACACCTTGAGCAACCGCTTCACACAAATAGATCACAGATCAACACATTGATGTTTGTCACATGGTTAAAACCTTCGAGAGGAAAACAGTCCACGACCCCAGCCAAATAGCTACTTGGAGCAATTTATTATGCAAAAGAAAGAAAGTTACATGAGCTTCTCATAATCGATCAACTAGCCAAGGACCCTCTATGCTCTTTAAATAGAGATCATAGACCAATCGAGTGTTAAGCCACGGATCAATGGTAGGTATGATCTAAGAGAAGTTGAACCGTCGGATCACTCTATGTCTAGAACATATCATGACCGTTAGATTAGAATATTTACAAATGCATACTAAAGAAACACACTTTTACCTAACGGATATATTACGCAAGTTGATCTTAACTAACTCCTAAGTGTCTAAATATCCTAACAAGGTTGATATAATGAAATTAGGCCTTCAGCACACCTACTTGGATGTAAAATTCGACGGCGAGAAGATCCAAGAGAAACCAAACAAAACAAACAAGGAAATGACTAGCAGACCAAACAAGGGCGTTTTCTCCCAGACTGAAAACAATGCCTGGAGATGGGCAGAGGAGTCCAAGCTTAACGTTTTTGAGGGAGAGGGGGGGTTTTGGTATGGATGACAAAACCCAAATCGCCGAAATTCCAGATTCCCAGTGCAATTTGGTCCGATGATTTTTCCTACTTCTAAATGAGGGTTTTTTAGTTAAAGCAATGATGGGCAATGCATGCAGAAATCAAAAGAGAGAGAATTTACCTATGAGACATACCTGGATGTTGTAGATGACCTCAGAAATGATGAAGATGCCACTTTCATGATCAAATGATGATTTCCGAAGTAGATCCTGATGGAGTTGAGCTTCAGCCAATCACCCTAGCGCCCCCTTCAACCTGCCAGACGAGAGAAAATCAAATGGTAAGGCAAAACGAACGAGATCTACAAGATAAAGAAAGGATAGGGAGTAAAATTTCATAAAGAAAGAGTTACTCCCTAGCGCTTCAGCCAATCACCCTAGCGCCCCCTTCAACCTGCCAGACCAGAGAAAATCAAATGGTAAGGCAAAACGAACGAGATCTACAAGATAAAGAAAGGATAGGGAGTAAAATTTCATAAAGAAAGAGTTACTCCCTGAACCGGACACCCGAGAGCGGAGACGGGATGAGTTTCCCCACAACTATGTCATCTCTAGCGCGCCTCTTCAACCTGCAAAGAAATGGGTAAAGGAAAAATGCAAGATATATCCCGAACAATACTCAATGCAGAAGAGTAGCAATGCCAATCATTAGATCATCAAATCCTGTACACCAACACAAAAAGTAATCCTAGACAAATCTTCTATTCAATATTCTGGTGCCAGAGCTCATGAATACAATGGGGGGGGTCACCTCTCTTAAATAGTTTGAGAGTGTGGCCACATTCTAACCAACTATCATCTCACGGTCGAGATTAAGACATCTTCAACGGTGAGATCAAAAATACAAAGATCAATACATGGATCAAGTGACCGAGTCAACCAAGGGGCGCACTTTTCACAATGACCCCTATCCTAGGTGAAAGTCACGATATAAAATAAGGTGTGACATAATAATACATGAGAGGGGGTCACTAGAGGATTAATTCACACTAGGCCCCTTTACAACTTCAAATCATATGATATAACAGTGAAATACATCATTAGCCAAGTAGAGGGGCTGCCCCTTGGGGGGGTTTCCTCATTGCATGAGCCAAAATAAAATAATTCAGACATTTGCTAACTGAAAACTCTTGGAGGACTGTCCGAGATGCTGAGACACGTCATCTGCGTAAATTCCAAGCGATTTCCTTGACCCAGGAGGCCAAATCGAATTTTTCAGTGAATTCTCTAGTTCATTTCTTGTCAGTACATCCTCTGAAACTGATAAAAATCACCCTAACTCTGCTCAAGATGAGAACTGGGGCAAACTGACTGCTCTGGATGATATGGAGACACAGAAGAATGGTAGAAGTGACTAATAACTACTCATACCCCCTAGAACACAGCACTGCTCTTGGAGAACCCAACATACTGCCATATGTAATAAAATTTAACCATTTAGCCAATAATTAAGTGATAATAATCACTTATCAAGAGAACAGGGGCCAAAATCTCAAAATTGAAACCGCAATATCGATCCTGGGCATGTCTGAACAAATATAGATCATGTTGTTTATTGAGTCACTGCCTTGGGAACCGTGCTTGACTTGGATAGCTGGGTTGACCAAGTCAAAGTACCCAAACTGAAGGTGAGATACTGCATTAATATGACCTTGTAAGCATCTACAGTAAGAAATGCTCCAATGGTGTATATCAAAACCAAGCTTAAATTAAGTTACTCATAATCATGGTGACAAATAATAATAATAATAGTAAGATACACATGTGCTTCTGAAGAATCTCGAAACTTTCTGGAAGTCTGCTTGTTCATGCCATACTTGCAAAGTGTAAACAATGTGTTACTGTTGGGTGAGGGTGGAAAAGAAAGGCTAAGGAAAAGGGTAATGACTTTATACTGACTTTGACTTTGTGATTTATCCGAATAATGACAAGTACACAACCAAAGTGACATGCATGATAGATAAACAATAGGAAATGGTGTTGCCTCACAAGTGGATGAGTTGATCTGAAAAGTGTCCATTCAACTTTAACATGTCTACGACTCACATCCAAGCTAATGTCAAGCTCTATGAGGATCTTTTCTAGGACCCTTGTGTTGAATACACAAGAAACAGTAGTGAAGAGATCCTAGGGGACACTTAGAATTAGTTGTCCCTTACTCCATCTCACATCAAAACCCGTAGGCTCCACAAGGAATTAATCATTACATTTCAATAAGATGGCCAACAGTCTTTAGATTTAGTATTTGTTTATCTAGTGCTTTATTTGTGCCTTCAACAATTTCACTTCATAGCCCTTTTTTATTTGTCTAAAGACACAGTTTGCAACTTTATTTATGGGCTTGCATTTTATAATATATAGCATATAACACATAATGCATGTAATGATGGTAGACATATTGCTTCAAGTTTTAGCTGACAACTTCTCAGGCAACTAGGAGGGAATATCCACAGTCAGGACCAAACATCAGGGGAAATCAACCAGAGAGGTCAAGGCTTCAAAACCCAACTCACCTATGCTCAGGAACCAACACTAGTGGGTTCTCCTGACCCAGAAGGATCAAGGCGTCAGCAAGTTTTGTCGCACAACTCATACCCGAGACACAAAACAACATGGGATCCATCATGCATAGAGGTCAAAATGGGGAAAGGATCTTCAATCTCACAAGTCTCAAACAGTCTAGGTCACAAGGTCAGTTTACAAATGGATGACACTGGATGGACAAGGGCAAGTGATACATGGAACCAGCCTAGCACTAAGGTTTACTATTGGTACAAGCATGGCATGAGCAACAATCTTCACATCAAGTCCCTTGATTAGTCATAACACAGGTTAAAGCATTAGTACATATAAGCATAGGTCACCATAATCATCCCAACATGACAAGCATAGGTGTTTGACATACATCATAGAGAAAAATCAAACCAAAGAAACGTGTATACCTGAACTCACCATATATACTTGCCTCCAACTGATAAGCCCCTCTATAACTGTGTGTACCAACTCTGATCTGTTACTCTGCTCCAATGAACTAGGTCATCACTGAAATCATCTCAATGGACTCCTGAATCTCGATCCTGGCAAGGAAAATCTGATGAACAAGGCTCTGGAATGGCTGAAGCTGTACTGATCCATGCTAATACCCCATGTAAAAAATAACCCGGAATAGAATAAAAGATAGGTGTGTATGCTGCATCATGGTAACCCAACTACAAAATGTATATATAATAACAGGATTGATCCATACCGACTTATTTTTCTTCTATGAATGGTAGGAAAGGCTCGGAAACAACACTGGTCAATCTTGAAGAATCGTATATTGGTGGTCCCATGAACTTCCAATAATCGTCATCTTTAAGGATCTTATTATTTTCCTCCAAGAGGCCTGATATATCATAAGAAACTATGACCTTAGGGTAATGAGAACTCACTGTTTCCTCAAGCAATCCTTCTAAGATTTGTTCTTCATCATGGATTTCTTTGATAAGGTTTGCTTCATGTCCTTCAAGGATCAAGACAATATGATCATATTTGTTATGTTCTTCCTTAATACTTTCCTCAAGGACTTGGCCCTCTATCCAACTTTCTTTCTTGAAAAAACTTTTATTTTCTTCAACGTAGGGCATCCATATCTTGTGTCTTTCTGGGCACCAATAGTTGAAAGCACTTCTAACATTTCTGCAAAAGAGGATATTGTAACTTTGTCTAGGCCTTTAAACTAGGAAAGGGCCTTGCCTCCGAAATGCAACACAAATGACTTCATGTAAGCATCTTCATCCTTGATACTAAAATCCAGAGCAAGAGCCAGAAAGCTCCAAACATAATCAAAAGGACTATCACCTTGATCATAGAACTCATCCATGAATGTCTCTGGTAATTATGAGATGCTTGATAAATTGAGAGGAGAGAAAGTTAAAATGGTCTTCTAACTTTGCAGCAGTCAGTCAATCAAAGTTTTCATTATTCGAAAAGGTGTCTTCTTCGATTTATTCATCTCGATCTTGATTACGGATGTCTTCCTAGGTCTTTCCCAGTGCATGGTCAATCTAACCACTCCTTACATCTTCATCCATATTAGGATCCCACTCTTTCTTGAATGCCTCAATCAAATGTCCAAGTGAAGGAAACTTTTTAGGAGGAAGTCCTTCATACCAATTTCTGATGTCTGGGTTATTCGATAAATCAAGAGATGCCACAAATACATTCATTTAAACATCCTCATACATTATATTGGATGTCAGGAGAAATCCCCTGAACATTATGATATGCATGGATGTTGTATCGTCACATTCATGAAACTTCGACAATGGCACATCATCATCAACATCCAACTGATGTGGATATCCTGGAATGGGTGAGAAATCCAATGCATCAAACCAAGGATGGTACATCAATGCTTCATCAAAGGATGTTATATCATCTTCTTTCTTGAATCAACCTAGTCCTTATAGGGTACTTCTTTTTATTTTCTTCAATCGGAGTCACCAAGAAAGATATGTTAAGTTAGATCAACAATTCTCATCAAAGTACAAAACAAGGACGTGCCTGAACAATGGAGGGTGTTTTTGAAAGATCAAACGGACTGACCCAAGAATCCTTCTTTAATGATTGGAGTCACCAGATAAGACCTACAGGATTAGTCCTCAAAAGAGATATATATGATGATATCAATAAAGACTTCCTCAAGACCAACCAAATGTTGTTCTTTGCCAAGGATATATAGAATGTGACCTAAGCCGACTACCTCAAATGTCTTGAAATGGTCCCTGGCAACAGCGCCAAAAAATGTTACCATTCAAACTAGCAATCTAGGGTTTGTACCACAATGTGATGAAATAAGCTAGTGAATGGTAAGCTTGGAAGAGATCTAAACCCAATGTCACCTCAACTTAGTCTCTCAACTACTTCGGGTAACTCCTAAACCCAAGGGAGAGCCCAATCAAGACACCTGCAATCACCAACAAATAGATACCTTCCTACAACCTTTATGACAGAGATCAGTGCCTTTATATGGAGTCAGATAATGAGATAAGAAGACTACTAGATATACTGAGTTAATTCAACCTACTACTTCTCCAACACAATAGATAACAAAGATTTGCAACGCAATCTCACGTTTCCCAATGAATTTAATATAAGCACAAGAACACCTTAGAAAAGTGCACCCTCAATGGGAGAAGGATGAGATCAAGGCGAGGTCACAGATGGCCTTAGATGCAAAACACTAGCTAGGGTTTTGAAGATATCACGATTTCATGTTTCCCTATCCAGTTTGGAGGATAAGGACACCCTTCTGAATCTATGGATAAATCACCTAGGGCGAAATTGGGGGGTGGACTAAATTTAGTAAATTCCAAATATTTTTAGGTTTTTGAATTTATGTAAATTTTTAGGGCTTTTTTGACAATATATGATTTTTAAGGTTTTTTATACATAAAATGAAAACGCCTTCAGAGATCTATGTATAAATCCACTAGGAAAAATTTTTAGGGTGGACTAGAAAAACAAACTTGCGGCTATTTTTGGGGTTATGAATTTATTTAGATTTTTAGGTTTTTTATGCATAAAAATTGCAGCAAAATAAAATATAATACAATAAATGCTGAAAATAGAGTAAAAATGACAAGAAAGGGGATAAGATTTTTGCTTCAATCCCTAGGGCATTGAGAGATCTATGGCTAACGCCCCTCTCTTAAGATGTTCCTCTAGCACTTACAAGCTATGGCATCACTTAGCAACCTCAGGGGTTCAATAAGAGAGCCTAACTAGGGAAAATGAAGAAGTCCAAGGCCCTAATAGCAATAGAGAACCCCAATGCAAGACATTCCCTCCATACAAAGTTGACGGAATATTGATAAAAGCCCTAATTCAGAAAAATGCATCATAAACCACCATTTAACCTAGCTAGGAGCATAACTTACCAACATTCAACAAGAAGTGAGGAAAGAAGAACCTTTAAGTCACACTTGTGCACTAGTCATTCCAGCTATTCTAGCATCAACTATGTGCATGTGCAAGAAGAAGCCCTAGAACATCATTCCATTCACCTTCAAGCAAAAGAGATCATCTCAAGAGAAGTGTGCATCACCAAAGAGACTCAAAGAGTAAGAGAAAAAGAAAAAATCTCATATTTGAACCCTTGTTTCATGATTTTACAATGAGCAGAGAATGTCTATTTACACTTTTTCATCCTCAAGTTTTTAATTTTGAGCCTACAATTCTAATAATAAAATTAAACTGATATTAGACTAATTTTAGGGTAAATGCCCCACAACTCGGGAGATAAGCCCTAAAATAGACAAAGTAACAAAATATACTAAGATAAGGGTTCACTTGATGAAGTAGTGAGCCAAAGGCGGACGTCTGTTAAATTTTCATATGCTAAGCTAGATCATTAGTATTTCATTTCGATTTCATAACAAAAGCATATAAACAGGATCACTGAAAGATAGACAAGCACAACCATACAAAAGGAGAACACAAAGATTTATCCTGGGAAAACCCTAACGGGAAAAACCCAGCAAAAGCTTCCTCAATATAGATGCCCCAAAAGATAAAAGATAAAACCGACAAGGAGATCAAAGACTGATCCTCCTCCTTCTCCAGCGACTTCTCTTCTCCACTAATGCGCTACACAAGTGAGAGTGTGTGTGTCTCAAACGAGGAGCACCACACCTCTATTTATATTCATCCGTTCACTTGAATTAACTCATCCGACATGTAGGCTCGAGTTAATCATGTAGGCTCGAGTTACACATGTAGGCTCAAGTAACCACACTGGGGTGCTCATGACCCACCTTTACAAATAGAGGGGACAACCTCATGACTCTTATTAGTTCTTCCGATTAGAAGCATTGGGGTACAAGATAATACAAGTGGTTCTCCCGGTAGGACCATCGGGGACCACAAAAGATACATATAGAATATTCTTTGAAGTTACAATATTTCAACAACGTCATGCCCCAACTAACCCAAAAATGAAGCTTGCCCTCAATGGACCCTTTTCAACTTGTAGGCTCATCTAGTGGAAGGATGACATCATAGACTAGAGACACTAGAGGAGGGATTTATGAGTGTTGAAAATTAGGCCAAGTGGGTAAAAGAGGTGTGCTAGATAGGGGACAACAACCCTTTATAAACACAATCACCTCTGCATAACAAAAACTAAGGTGGTCATGTGCCCTAGTGGGCCACCTCCAGAAACCCCAGACACCAACTCATGGGCTTAAAGCCCTGCATGGTTGGGACATCCACACACCGAAGGGGCAATCAGCTGTGCCACAAAGTCAAGTACTTCTAGGAGTGAAACCAAGGGAGCCTACCATGACCAATCCAGGGGGAAACAACCCCTAATCCAAATATCCACACAATATAACTCACTTTGGCATTTACAATAAAAAATTTAGACCCCCTACTCTAGGTCTAGCCCTGCTGATACACTATTGTTGTTGAATTTTTGGTTGAGATTTGATCTTTAATCTTTAAATGCAGAATTATTGAGTACTTAAAACAATTTGAGCATTCATACATATAAGCAATCACACATAACACAATATGTACCCTAGGGAAAACCCTCAAAACAATTAGGGAGAAAAACCCTAACAAATCTCCAAAGTATAATATTGATAGATAGCAAAGAATGTCTTTTACAATAGCAGATTTCTTTCGGCACCCCAAGTGCAAGATAAGAGAGAATCAACACCCCAGGTGTTATCACGAAGTAAGAGAGAATAGAAGTGGAAAGAGGTTCTCAGCAGTATGCTCAACATACAAGTCAATTTGCACTATTTTCTCTAGTGAACTCTATCTCTCAACCATTCATAGTGAACTCTATCTCTCAACCATTCACCCTTTCAACACTGAAGAGCAAACCTTGAGGTTCCTGGTTTTCAGATTTAACTTTTTTAACTTCATAAGTCTTTGAAGAACTACCCCTTGAAAACCCAGGAATATTAGATTTACCAGCAGCTTGCATGTTCTTATCTATCTTAATAGACTAATTCAAAAGGACTTTTTCCTGTGGACGCTTTCTTTGTTATTCTATCAGCCCATAAAGCATGTTTTATTTTACTGTCCCAAGACCTTTTGTTATCCCCTACAATTTTCTTGACTATGGTCATTAAATTTTTATTACTTGATTCTGCTTGACCATTTCCTTGAGGATAATAATCTGATGCATGAGATAACACTATGCCATACTTTAAACAAAATGCAGACATTTCAGCTGAACAAAAGGCTTTAGCATTATCTGTTACTATCTTTGAAGGTACTCCAAATCTTGTTATTATCCTATCTTCAAGAAAATCCATGACTACCTTTTCACTTGCCGATTTAGTGGGAATAGCTTCAACCCATTTAGTGAAGTAATCTGTAGCTGTTATAATCCATGAAAACCCATTACTTGAATTATCTTTAAACTTCCCTATGAAGTCTAAACCCCACTGCTGAAAAGGTTCTTCTACAACCACTGGCTGAAGGGGAAGGGCAGCTAACTTTTGTTTTCCAGTGAACAATTGACAAGGTTCACATTTTCTTACAAACTGATGCACATCAGAAAAGATGGTGGGCCAATAATATCCTGCTCTAAGGATCTTATGGGTGGTGGTTCTAGCAGCAAAGTGACCACCACAAAAACCATTATGGAAAT
>LPNX010573831.1:0-19583 GCA_001517045.1 Pseudotsuga menziesii
AAAAAAAAATTTATCTTCCTGATTTTTGGCACTGTTAAAATAAAAAATCCGCGCGCCGTCGGAAAAAACCATCGGATTTTGGATCGAAATCTAGTAGTGCGGGTAGTGGTGGGTAAATCAAAATATATTATGATGAATTGTGTGGATTTGATTTAGTAGGTCTTTGTTACCTAGAAACCTATTTTTATTATGACCTGCAAGTTATATGGTTTTCTCATCGTTGGTTCTATTTTATTTTCGTGGCTAAGGAACATGTTCAGAGGGTTCTTAATGAGTACTGGATAATTAGGGATGGGTCTCTGGTTCTTTGGAATTGGTTAGTGGATTTTAAACCTTTAACCCAAAAGGTATATAAGAGACATTTATGGGTTTTCTTTCCATGGATACCTATTCAATTCTGGACAGAGGATCTTCTGATTAAAATAAATAGCCATCTGTGGAATTTTATAGTTGTTGAAAAAGTTTTTTTGTGGTGGCGAGATAAGAGGATGGCTTGGGTAATGGTGGAGTTAAACATATTGAAAAGGCTACTAGAATCCTTTTTTATTAATTGGGGGGGTATATCCTTAGATAAAAGGTTGGATTATAGAGTTGTACCCTTATGTTGCTTGATTTTTCATAATATTGGGCATGTTAAGAGAGATTGTCACTTCGAGAAGAATTATGCTTCTTTAAAGTTTTAGAATATGTTTTATCCTACTGATGTTTGCTCGGATTCTCTTCATGAGCATTCAGTAAAGGGGGAAGACATCTATCCAAAATTATCCCTTTATACTCTTCTCATGCTCCTTATGAATATATGACCAATAAATATATTCAGTATATAAAATCTGTTGGAAGGAATTACTCTAGAAGATCGAGTATTTTTCCAAACCCTAGTTCTTATTTTTTGTCAAAACCTAGTTCTCCTAAGGTTTTTGACCAAAGGGTTCCTTATTTGGTTACGAGATATGACCAGGTTTCCATTAGTATTATTTTAGGGGTTTCTTCTATAATGGGTGTTGTTGTTGTTTTTAACAAACCTCACACTGATGTTTCAAACCCCAACTCTAGTTTTGATAACCCTAATGTCAAAAGGTTGGCTCCTATTTCTTTTGTTAAAGGTCTGACAAGGGATGATATCGAGGGTTCTATAGTTCGGGTGTTGAATAATGATATTGTAAAACCCCACTCACTACCTATGTTAACAAACATTTGGTTAATTCATATTTTGTTCTTATCAATTCCATTATATGCCAAAATGTGACAAAGTATAGAAAGAATAAGAAGAAGGAGCACATAGAAAAATTTGTTGATGATGGGGAAATAGATTTACTTCTAGAAGCAGGTTATATCTCAGTTTCAGATAGAATTAGTATGGTTGAGGAAAATTTAGCAGTATGGCTTGTTCTGATGGGATGCTTAGAGCACAAAATACCATTCTGGAGGTTAAATACTGATCTGCGTCTCTTTTAATGTAAGGGGTTTAAGCGGTGGCCCCAAATTCTGTTCCCTCAAAAATTTTGTCATAAATAATAGAGGATATGTTTAGTTTTTTCAATAATCTATGAATCTGTGGATTAAATCCTGTCAGATAATTCTAAGAATTTTAAAATATTGGGAATGTTGTGCTATAGATGCAGATGGGATATCTGGTGGGTTGGTAGTTGCTTGAAACCCTTTTACTTGTTCCTTGCAACCCTTTAGGACTTGTGTTGGGATCTTGCTAGAAGGGAAAGTTTTCGGGGTTGAGAAAAAACTGCACTAGTTATATATTTGTGCTCCCTATACGGATAGAAATCAGTTCTAGGATTTGATTGAAGTGATATGTTCAGCCTTGAGAATATGGTTATATCTGGTGATTTAAACTTGGCATTACATTCTTTTAAAATTTGGGGAATTGTGATTCCTTCAGATCCACTAGAAGAATATTTCTTAGATCTTTTCAAAGAGTATCAGTTAGTTCATATTGTTCCACCTAAAATCACTCCTACTTGGAGAAGTAAGCAAGTGGGTGTTGGAGTGAGTAAGAGACTTGATCGATTCCTTATGAAGGAATCAATGGTGGATATCTATACAAGATATAAATATTGTGTTCTTCATAAGAACATATCTGATCACATTCCTATGGGTTTACAAGTTGAGGTTGATCCTTTGGATACTATTAGACCCTTCAAATTTGATCACTCTTGGCTAAACAATGAAAGTTTTGTAAGATGATTAGGGATTTTTTGTTAACTATTAAATGTGCAAGGGTTCTAAATGTCATGGAACAATTAGTATTTAATTTGAAGACACTTAAAAATAAAGTTAGTTTCTGGACTAAAAGGAAAACTATAGAAGATAGATCCTATTTACAACAAATTGAATTATATATTTTTGAACTTATTTTGTTAAATTTGTCAAAATCTCTCTTTGCATAAAACAATTTTTTTTTTTTAGATCTGACTAGTAAACAAGTTGTGATCCTTAAGAAATATGAGGAGAAATTGAGGCTCAAAAGAAGATCCATTTGGATCGAGAAAGGTGACAAGAACTCAAAGTTTTTTCATAATTATGCTTCTTATCGGAAGAATTTAAATACGATATGGGTAATATGTGATGAAGATGTTGTTAAGTCCAGTTCCCAGGATAAGATTAAAAATGTTCTGGAATTTTATTTAAAATTTTTATTCAAGGATTAGAGGAAATCTCTTATTGGAAATCAATTAAAATTTCCTCAACTTTTTCTCTCTTTCTTCACTAGGGAAGAAGGTCTTGAGGTTGGTAAAGAAATATCTATTGAGGAAACACATAAGGTTTTATCTAAATTTTCCAAGGACAAAAGTCTAGGACCTGATGGGTAGACAATTGAGTTGTTTTTCGCATTTTTTTATATTATGGGAAAATATTTGTTGGAGGTTGCATAGTTTTCCAGGAAGGAGTGCTTTATGATAGGTTCTCCTAATGCTACCTTCATTACTTTGATCCCAAAGAAGGATTCTCCTAAGTATTTTTATGATTATCTAGTTATTCATCTTTGTAACTTGGTTTACAATATGGTGACTAAGATCATTGCTAACATACTGAAACCTAAACATTCTGAATTTATTTCAAAGGAACAATTTGTTTTTCTAGACAATAGGAAGATCTTACATTCCATTGGTACCACTCAAGAGTGTATCCATACTCTCAAAACCAAGCACATGAGTTATGTTGTAATGAAACTTGACTTAGCAAAGGCCTATGGTAAATTTAATTGGTATTTCTTGAGCTTGTCCCTTCTTTAGATTTGTCTTCCCGAACAAGTGATGAGATAGATTATGGTTTGTGTTTCTTCTAAAAAAAATTCAGTTTTAATCAATGGGTATCCTACCTCATTTTTCAAAAGCTCAAGAGGTCTGAGACAAGGTTGTCCCATCTCTCCTTTATTATTCTTACTTATGATTGAAGTAATCAACAGACTGGTATTCAAATCTCATAATGAAGGATTGTTTTCATGTATAAAATTTTCAGATGATGATATCATTACTCAATTTCTTTTTGTAGATGATGATTGGATAACATTGAAGATTGAAAGTTTATGCTTTCTCTTTTGGATCTCTTATACAATGCTATAGGTATGGAAGTCAACATAGAAAAGTCAAGTTATTTTACTTATAACATTCAGCCAAAGGTTATAACAAAAATGAATAATCTCTTTCATTTTAAACTTGGTCAAATGGAGAGAGGTTTCAAATATTTATGGTTTTATTTAAAATCTAATAGTTACAGGGTTACATTTTGGTTCTGGTTATTAAAGAAGATTGAAAAAAGGATTTCTGTAACACCCCCGAATTCTCAATAATTATCAAATTCATTGGCATGATCCCTCCACGAGAGAATCATGGGAATTATTCCCATGACAAAACAAAATGTATGTTGGATGTCTTCTGGTGGTTTTGAAACGCAAACACGTGCAGGTCATTTGGTGCCAATTGTCATCTGGAGCAACAAATTATTGGTGTTTTTAAAACATAGTAGTTTCCCCTAGAGGGAAGCCTTCTTTTTTCGATAGACTGTTGTGGAAAATAAATCAGCTTCAAAATAGAGAAGCACCATGAATCTAGTTAGGTGGTTCTTTTGGGTGATAGATGATCTGATATCGAAGAATGGATGTAGAAAGAGGTACATAGTGGGAATGATGTTGAACCTACAACCGGTTTTGACTGTATGCGATAGTCATAATCGGACATTCTTTGCATTTAGGTGCATACCATATGCGTGAACTTGTAAAAGGTTTCTACCCTACCTCATACTAAGAGATTGTTTTTTTGTATTATACCTTCGCTTGTTGTTGTTTTTTTAAAAGAGTTTTGAACAAGTAGAGATCCTACCCTCTAGGTATCCCAGAATCTCTATAGTTTGACCATATATATCTTCTGCCCCGATTTTCGGTATGCATTTGGCCAGGTATGTTTTTTAATAGTGATTACACACCTAGCAGACTAATCCCTAGATTATACCTTTAACTCTGGAAAAGTGTATATGTGTTTGTGTAGACAGTTTTTTTATTCTATTTTACTTCCATCCATTTACGTCTTGGGGCCGAACCTAGTTTTTTTTTCCTTCATTTAGATCTATGGAGCTGGAAACGATAGCCAAGTGTTTGATAATATATGTGGCATTAATGCCTATGATTTATGAATATAACTTAGATCGGAATGTATGCCTACGTTGTCCTCTTGTTTGAATTTGTTGGATCTGCATTTATACTTTCATGCCTACCCTTTTGATCTGTAACGCCTCCCCTTGCCATCAGTATTATATGAGATCTGGAATGCTGCTAGTGTTTGGTTTGTTACGAAACTAAATCCACATCCAACGATTGGGTTTAATACAGACCCGATTCTTATGTTGGAATTTGGATTTTAATAGAGATCTGATTCTTTTATTGGATTTTGTATTTTTTTATCTGATTCTTATGCCAACACTTTGTTTTTAATGAAATTCAGATTCTTACCTTGGCGTTTGACCTCAATGAAGATCTGGATTCTTATACTACGTTTTGGATTAAAAAAAATGAATAATATTTTATTACCAGCGATTTGTATAGGGGTTTGGACTTCCTTTTGTTTAAAGACTGCATAATATTTCATTTTCCAATGATTTACATTTATCTGGATTTAATATATATCTGACTCACTGTGTTGGGTTTTATGTCTGAATTTCTTTATTGTGTTTGGCCTTGTAAGTTTTGGATCTACGTTTTGTTTCGCAAGATCTGGAAAAATCCTGCATTTTAGTTGTTTACAATTTATTTTTCCTTGCGGATACCTTGCCACCAAATTTTTGATCTGCGATAGCATGCAATTGATATTTGGTATAGCTAACACATATAATGATTATTAGCATAGAGAGAACCAAGTTCTGGGAATTACATATATATATATTAGTACACCGAAGGGTTATAACTCTAGCATAAAGTGGAACCAAGTTTCGTTTATGGTATGTGTTTATGATAAGATGTCGTGTGGTGCATAATTTTGTAGAAAAAGTGAAAAGGGATGTTTGTCAAGATGTGTAGTATAGAAATCTACACATTAAATTTAGGAAATGTATAATAATTCTATACATAACTTTGCATTTGGATACTACCCTATACCAGATTATATTGGGTATTTTACATTGTAATGCATATTATATTGGCTATCTTACAATGTAATACATATTAAGTTCATGTTGGGCATTTTACAATGTAATGCATATTAAGATTATATTGAGGGTATTTTACGATGTAATGCATATTAAGTTCATATTGGGTATTTTACCATGTAATGCATATTAAGATTATATTGGGTATTTCAAAATGTAATGCCTATTAAGATTATATTGCGTATTTTACATTGTAATGCATATTAAGAGAGGGCATACATTAATCCTCCATTATATCTATAGGAATGTAGATGTTCTATTTTGAAACATTCGGATTTAATGTGTGATGCTTGTTGCCTTTAAATAAATCTCTATCTGCCTTTATGAATTTATGTTTATAAATTTTGGATCTCATGGCTGATGGGTAGGTGACATTTGCTGGGTTATGAATGTATTAATTTATGAACAAAATTATGGTCTCATAGTTGATGAGTGGTAGAAACATGCTTGCTATTGTGAAATACATGTATGAAGATATTGACCTCAACATTGTTGATATTGATCTATGATGGTTTCCTTTGCTTAAGACTGTGCTTATTATGATTTCCATATGCATGCAATGTATTGAAGTCTAGACCTTGTATTTTAGTATTTCCCAATGCTCCCTATTGGACCTAGTATGCATATGGTTTAGTATTTAGTTAGTATTAACCATTTGTTCTTTAGTTTTAAAGAGTAGATACCCACATGGATTTAGAGCATGGGTGAATAAAAGTAATAAGGATAGATCACTATGTCAATATGGATATATGTTTTATATTGAGAATATATCAGCATTGATTTAAGTTTATCCATGCCTTTGAATACTTTTGTATATTAAGAATGTACTCGAAAGAAATCCTTACAGGGAAGGAAGTAGTAATGGGTGAGTATTCTCGGTGGAAGAGATCAGCAGTATATGTGCCACAAAATTGTAAATCTTCTTTGACAAAATAATATAAACAAGCTTTGGTTGACGTAGCCTCATGGATGGGGTGAACCATGTGTATGATGTCTAACTTTTTGTTCTATGTTTTTATGTTGTATATACTCATTTTCATGATAATAATTAATGCATGAATGATGCACAACAAATGATTTAGGATAATTTTTCTATACTAGTACAATGGGATTTGAAATATACTTGCAAGCATATATTCAGCAATATAACAATATATCTCGTGTAGGAAAAGTACTTGAATAGTTAAATGTATTAATATCTTTTGTTTAACATTTGGATAAAGAATTAATATCTTGATTTGAAAGAAAGTGATCCTTAATTTGCATGATCTTTCTACCATGATTTGGTAAAATACCGTTAGTGTTTACAATTGTGTGATTACACACTCTTAAGAGATTAACATGGTTGACTTGCTGGTTATAGTAAAAAGTGAAAAAAATTACCCCAATTTCCTCAGAAGTTACAATGAATAAATCCAAGTATGTTACAAATGGTATCAGAGCTCAAGTTACAAAACTAGTGCCTTTATATGGGATAATCAAATAAATTAAGTTATTAGTTTTGCAGGAAAGAGCAAATCGTCGAAAAAGGGAATTAATCCACGTGAAAATTTATTATGATGTACAAGCTAATGTTTGGTTGACAAGGACATATAAGTACCTTGCCAAATTATTTCAATAATTATGAATATGTTCTCTTGATTTTTATGATAAATCATATAGATGAAAGTGTAAAGATGATTGCGAAAAAATAAAAGTATATACGAATGAACTATGATGTACATAATCTACATTCTTGGTTAGGGAAAATGTAACATATTAATATATCAATTGGAAACTTTAGATGCATGGATATTCTTACGAAGATTATATTATTGATTCTCGATTGATGTGTAAGAGAAAACTTGAGACATATAAATTACGGTTGTAATCAAAGAACCAGGTATGTATGTTCTCTTTAATAGAAGAGTTTGTGTTAGAAAAGAAATCTAAATTTGGCGGTTAAGAGTACCTCTACAATTTTTAGTAGAATTTTCTTTTAATTAAGAAAAATAAATAATGTTTGTGTAGTATGTTGTGTTTACTCCTTAAGAGAGAAGAAAAGATATGTTCGTAATTGTGAATGTTCTTTTATATCGAGACCCATACTAGGTTCCCATAAGGGACAATTTTAACTTCTTTCATTAAAAGAGAGTTTTGTGGTGTTTCCCTCATGATCACAGATAGATCAATTACATAGATAAGGAGAAAACATTTTGAAGATATACAGATTTAGAGTATTATGTTTAATTTGAGATTTGAATTCTTAAAGTAAACGTTCAATTAAGGAAAACCCTAGAACACTAGTGATGATAAAAACATATGCTTGAAGGGATATTGATTTGTAATATCAAACCATCTTTATGTTTTCTATGAGAAATTAAAATGAATGATGCCTTGCCTTTGAGTTAAATGGGAATGTTTTATATTGTTGATAATAATGATTGTGCCAAAGATATTTTGACCATGACGATCCTAGCAAATCCATTAAGTATATATATAGAATTGATATGGCATAGCGGAAGAAAACTATTCTTGCTATATATATATAACCCTAGATTTTTAAATATTATTTCGTATAGATATCAACACTATTCATATGTTGAAGATAGTGATTAGAGTCACAATAGACGAATATCTTGAGCTTACCTTGTAGTATTACAAAATATCAATGTTGAATTAAAAAAAAAAACCTATGAGTCATATTGAGTAGCAAGGACAAGGAAAATGGGTTACGAATGGTTAATGTTGAAATTTTTAATGATCATGATTAACTGTATATGATTCATGATGAATGATGGTGGAAAAAGTATGGAAAAATTTTAATTCTGTCTAATGGTAGAATTTTGTGATTTGATTTGGAAATAAAGATTTTATCTATGAAAAGGAAAATGCATTTTCTTGTATAAATTATTATTGGCGACAAAAGGACCGACACAAGTGTGTTTCAGGAAAAACATCATCAAAGAATTATGACAATATGTCTCCCATGATTACTCGATTTGATCAACATGTATAATGGCTGATTTGATGTTGGAATGTTAACGAGGTTATAGATGACAACACGTCAATTAAGATTTCTATGAATTGTATATGGACTAATGATGAAACATTCTAAAATGAAATAGGAAATGAATGTTACAAAAAATGTGAAATGTCATGAAATCAACTAAGCGAAGGATGGCCATATTGAGATATCTACACTGCAACCATCGGCAAGGATGTGAGGTGAAGTTATGGCTAAAATAATTATATCTTGTTTTTGCAGATTTCAAAAAGATAGATTAGCAACCTGAAATTAACTCATGCATAAATATTATTTTATGGATTTAATGTGGAAAACATATTGATTAGTACGAGTTTATTTAAGTGGGTAATATTGCGAAAAAACATTATATTGTATTTTATTGAAAGGACCCAATGAGGTTAACCAAGAATGGTCAATTCAATTATAAAAGAATTTTTTGTTACTTATTAATTCGATAAGGGATGAGAAGTGGCAATAGTAGCATTTGGCCGATGCATGGAGGCATCACCCCCCAAAATTGTGGTCATGTTCCCAAGGGAGTGGAACTGAGCAACAAGGATGATTTTAAGGAACCATACTTATTTAAAAGTGTATAATTGTTGGTGAATCTTACGAATTTGTAAAATGCTAAGTATAAAATGTTTGGCGATATTTTTCAAAAAATATTTTAATTTCCAAGGATTTTATATCGTTTATATAATAATTTGGCAATTTTTTGGTGAAAAACGTTTACCCCATCAAAATTCGGCGAAGCAGGGCTTCAAAAAATGCAAAATGCTGAATCTTTTTTTGGAAAAAACCCCCTAAAAATAGCCCATGGGCTAAATTTCACCCCTAAAATTATCGCTGCTGAGCAAGAGGCTCAATTAATGATGACCCAAATACTTAGGCAATCTATATCATCGAATGAGGGATGCAATCTCATGTTATACACGCTACATAATGGAGCTTTCTTGTGAACCTATGTTGAAAGCTGAAGAGACATTCAGGAACACAAGAGTTATTGATGAGGGGATAAGCTAAAAACCAAGTTGAAACTTGGAAAGCTACGAAAATGCAAAATATAATCTAGTGAGAACTAGGAGAGTGTTTTGGACTAGATTATGATTTCCTTCCAACTAATCTAGTGAGCACTAGGACAGTGTTCTGGACTAGATTATGTTTCATTATAAACTTTGAAGGAGACCTAACATTCTCTTTGTAATATAATAAATGATGTCTGTTCATTTATTTTGGTTACCAAAAAGATGTTTATAACATGTGGGTAATTGACCGAACAGTAGCCGCAAAAGTGACCTTACATTTGGAAAGAGTTTTTGAATGAGGCACAATAGCCTTGACTAAAGTTAATTAAATTACCTATGCAAGTTAATTATGATTCATTTTTGTGTTAGAATGAATGAACGTAAAAGTTGTTTTACCATTATGGAAAGATATGGTGTTGCTTGATATAAAAGTACAAGTTGGACTGAACGTCGGATTGCAAGAAAGCATGGCATAATGGCATTTGTGTCTAACAAGATAAGTATCAAGATTACTATTATTTTATTGTAACTTCCTTTCAAGATAAAGGATATAATTATTTGGATATATATATTGGAAGACCAAGTGTTGGTTATTATGTAAGTAGAGGTGTACAAATACACATGTGGTAGACTTTCAAATGGGACAGCATCGAGGATGGTGTTGATTTAACGGGGGGAGTATGTTACCCCCCCGAATTCTCAAGAGTTATCAAATTCATTGGCATAATCCCTCCATGAGAGAATCATGGGATTTATTCCCATGACAAAACAAAATGTATGCCAGATGTCTTCTAGTGGTTTTGAAATGCAAACACATGGAGTTTGTATGGTGCCACTTGTCGTCTGGAGCAACAAATTGCTGGTGTTTTTAAAACACAGTAGTTTCGCCTATAGGGGAGCCTTCACTTTTCGATCGACTATTGGGGAAAAGAAATCAGCTTCAAAAGAGAGAAGCACCATGAATCCAATTAGGTGGTTCTTTTGGGTGATAGGTGATCTTATATCAAAGAATGTATGCAGAAAGGGGCACATAGTGAGAATGATGTTGAACCTACAACCCATTCCAACTGTATGCGATATTCATAATTGGACATTCTTTACGTTCAAGTGCAGACCAGATGTGTGAATTGGTAAGAGGTTTCTACCCTACCTAGTAATAAGAGATCGTTTTTCGGTAGTATACCTTCGCTTTTTGTTTTTTTTTAAAAGAGTTTTGAATGGAAAAGATCCTTCCCTCTATGTATTCAATATTGTGTATAGTTTGACCATGGATATGTTTTTCCTTGATTTTTGGTAGGAATTTGGTCAGGTCTATTTTTTAAAAGCCTAGATTGCACACCTAGCAGACTAATCCCTAGATTATACCTTTAACTCTGGAAAAGTGTATCTGTGTTTGTGTAGACAGATTTTTGACTCTAGTTTACTTCCATCCATTTACATCTCGGGTTCGAACCTAGTTTTTCTTCCTTCATTTAGATCTATGGAGATGGAAACGATAGCCAATTGTTTGATAAGATCTGTGGCATTAATGACTGTGATTTATGAATATAACTTAGATCGAAATGTATGCATACATTGTCCTCTTGTTTGAATTTGTTGGTTCTACATTTATACTTTCATGCCTACCCTTTTGATCTGTAACACCTCCCCTTACCATCATTATTGTATGAGATCTGGAATATTGCTAGCGTTTGGTTCGTTACAAAACTAAATCCACATCCAACGATTGGGTGTAATATAAACCCGATTCTTATATTAGTATTTGGATTTTAATAGAGATCTGATTCGTTTATTGCCTTTTTGTTTTTTTTATTTGATTCTTATGCCCACACTTTGTTTTTAATGAAATTTGGATTCTTACCTTGGCATTTGGCCTCAATGAAGATCTGAATTCTTCTACTACGTTTTGGATTAAAAAAAATGAATAATATTTTATTACCAATGATTTACATAGGGGTCTAGACTGCCTTTCGTTTAAAGACTGCATAATATTTCATTCTTCAATGATTTACATTGATCTAGATTTAATATAGATCTCACTCAGCGTGTTGGGTTTTAGATCTGAATTTCTTTACTGTGTTTGGCCTTCTAAGTTTTGGATCTACGTTTTGTTTCACAAGTTCTGGAAAAATCCTGCATTTTAGTTGTTTACGATTTATTTTGGATCTGCGATAGCCTATGATTGATATTTGGTATATTTGGAATTTGGTATAGATAGCACATATAATGATTATAAACATAAAGAGGAACCAATTTCTGGAAATTATATATATATAGTACACATAATGGTTATAACTCTAGCATAAAGTGGAAGCAAGTTCCATTTATGGTATGTGTTTATGATAAGATGTCGTTTGGTGCATAATTTTGTAGAAAAAGTGAAAAGGGAAGTTTGTGAAGATGTCTAGTATAGAAATGTACACATTAAATTTAGGAAATGTATAAAATAATTTCATACATAACTTTGCATTTGGATACTACCCTATACAAGATTATATTGGGTAGTTTACATTGTAATGCATATTATATTGGGTATCTTACAATGTAATGCATATTAAGTTCATATTGGGTATTTTACAATGTAATGCATATTAAGGCTATATTGGGGGTATTTTACGATGTAATGCATCTAATTTCATATTGGGTATTTTACCATGTAATGCATATTAAGATTATATTGGGTATTTTACAATGTAATGCATATTAAGTTCATATGGGGTATTTTATGATGTAATGCATATTAAGATTATATTGGGTATTTTACATTGTAATGCACATTAAGAGAGTGCATATGTTAATCCGCCATTAGATCTATAGGAATGTAGATGTTCTATTTTGAAACATTCGGATTTAATGTGTGATGCTTGTTGCCTTTAAATAAGTCACTGTCTCCCTTTATGAAATTAGGTTTATAAATTTTGGATCTCATGGATGGTGGGTAGATGACATTTGTTGGGTTATGAATGTATTAGTTTATGAACAAAATTATGACCTCATAGTTGATGAGTGGTAGAAACATGCATGCTATTGTGAAATACATGTATGAAGATATTGACCTCAGCATTGTTGATATTGATCTATGATGGTTTCCATTGCTTAATATTGTTCTTATTATGATTTCCATATGCATGTGATGTATTAAAGTCTAGACCTTGTATTTTGGTAGTTCTCAATGCTCCTTGTTGGACCTAGTATGCATCCAGTTTAGTATTTAGTTAGTATTAACCATTTGTTCTTTAGTTGTAAAGAGTATATACCAGCTCGGATTTAGAGCATGAGTGAATATAAGTAATAAGGATAGATCACTATGTTAATATGGATATATGTTATATATTGAGAATATACCAGCATTGATTTAAGTTTATCCATGCATTTGAATAGTTTTGTATATTAAGAATGTACTGGAAAGAAATCCTTACAAGGAAGGAAGTAGTAATGGGTGAGTATTCTCGGTGGAAGAGATCGACAGTATATGTGCCACGAAATCGTAAATATTCTTTGATAAAATAATATAAACAAGCTTTGGTTGATGTAGCCTCATGGATGGGGTGAACCACGTATATGATGTATAACTTTTTGTTCTATGTTTTTATGTTGTATATACTCATTTTCATGATGGTAATTAATGCATGAATGATGCACCACAAATGATTTAGGATACTTTTTCTATACTGGTACAATGGGATTTGAAATATACTTGCAAGCATATAATCAACAATATAACAATATACCTCGTGTAGGAAAACTACTTGAATAGTTACATGTATTAATATATTTTGCTTAACATTTGGATAAATAAATAATATCTTGATTTGAAAGAAAGTGATCACGGTAGAAAGATCATACAAATTAATGATCACTTTCTTTGCAATTTCCTCAGAAGTTACAATGAAGAAATCCATATATGTTACAATTTCTAAATTTTCTTATAGACTTATCTTTTTGGGTGTTAGGATTACTTTAATCAAAGATACTTTGCAAAGTATGATTGTTTATTGGTGCTCTTTGTTTAAGCTACCTACTTCCATTATTAATGTTATCAGAGCAAATATTTTTCATCTCTTATTTGAAGGCTCTCATTTAGAAAGAAAAATTTATTTGGTTTCATGGGAGATTTTGGCTACTCCAACTCACCTAGGAGGTTGGGTATTCAAAACTTGTCTTTATTTAATTCAAATCTTTGTTTAAAAACTCTGTGGATATGTCTATTTGATCAAGTCTTTTGGATTAGTTACGAAAACAAAGTACTTGAAGAGCAATCCTATTGGTACTTGCATAAGAACAAGAGACTTTGATGAGAGTGGTGCCTTGATGGTCTGGAATATCTTTCTCAAAGTATACCATCACTACAACAAAAACTGTATTTAGCGTCTCTTTTTGCATCCTTTTTTGCGTCTAGACCATCTTTCAGTGTATTTTTCTTCATTTTTTGGACAAAATGGCACAATTTCACGGGTTGGTGCTATTTTAGGCATTTTTTGCATCCTTTTTCTAAATATGGCACAAATTGCGGTGTAATTTGCACTGGGTTTTGCACCTGGTTATGCTCCAGGTTTTGCATCAGGTTTTGCAACAGGTTTTGAGCCTAGTTTTGCACCTAATTTTGCGCCTAGTTTGTACATTTAACTCTTGTTACACCCCCTTTTACATCCATGTTTGCCTCAACTTTTATGCCCTTTTTTTCATCCACTTTTGCATCCATTTTTACGTCCACTTTTTCATCCACTTCTACTTCATTTTTTGCATCCCTTCATGCGCCAAGTTTTGCATCAAAGTTTACATCATGTTTTGAGTCTAGTTTTGCATCTCGTTTTGTTTCAGCCATTTTTGCATCCACTTTTGCATCCACTTTTTCGTCCACTTTTGCACCCACATTTTCATCCCTTTTTTCATCCCATTTTGCATCCATGTTTACATCTTTTTTTGCATTTACTATTGCATCCACTCTTGCATCCACTTTTTTTGCATCCCAATTCACACCCATTTTCGCGCCTACTTTTACACCCACTTTTGCTTCAACTTTTGCATCCACATTTGCATCTTTTTTTGTATCCAATTTTACATCAGTTATTGCATCCCTTTATGCATCCATTTTTGCATCCACTTTTGCATCGCGTTTTGCGTTGGGTGTTACAACTACTTTCGCATCTAGTTTTGCATCTACTTTTGTTGCATCCACTTTCACATCCAATTTTGTATCCAATTTTACATCCATGGTTGTATCCACTTTTGCACCACTTTTTTCATCATGTCTTGCTTCCACATTTGCATAATTTTTTGCATCCACTTTTGCATCACCTTTTGCATCCATTTTTGGTGCACCCCATTATGCGCCCACTTTTGCGCCTACTTTTGTTGCATCCATGTTTTCATCCTTTTTTGCATCCATGTTTTTATCCACTTTTGCATCCGATTTTACTCCTAGATGTTGAAGATAACAATGAGGATAATGATTATGATATTGAGGATGGCTACGATGATGATGATAATGTTGTTGATAATGAGGAGAACGATGACAATGATGATGATGAGGATAATGACAATGACGACATTGACAATGATTATGATGGCAATGAAATGAATGATGATGATGGTGATGATGACAATGACAATGATGATGAATACAATGAGAATTATGATGTTGATCATCTTAAAAAATAAGGTGTTATTTTTCATGCATAAATTGTATGTGTCCTCCATGACCCTTTTCCACTAATCACATATTTTGGGTAGATGTTATTTCTTATGCCAAAGGTAATGATGAATAACTGATGAAAATGTCAATAATCATGATGATGTCAAGGACAATGGTGATGATGATGACATGAATGATGATTATGTCGATGATGATGACTATTGTGATAATCATGATGACATTGACAAATATGACGATGATGATGATCATCATCATCATTTCCATCATCATTATCATAAAAAACATCATCACTGCCATTGTCATCTAGCTCATCATCGTCATCATTTAAAGCATATGGGATATGTTTACCATTTAAAGCATGCATAACAACTGGGATACAGTTACAATCTTAAGCATGCATAACTTATAACTATGATTGAGCACATTTTAATCTTGGATCTTGTTGTGAAATTGGGTTTATTTACCTCTACCAACACTTTCTTATAAGGATCATCATCATCATCATCATCATCGTCATTGTCATCACCGAAAACAACATTGTCATCATCATCATCATATAATCACATAATTGTGAATGTCATTATCATCAAATCAATTACATTTATTTTGTCCACTTTAGCACCCCAAATCAATCACATTTATATTCTCCTTAGGCTAGGCTGTATAGGTGCAAAACTAGGTGGTTTATATCATGATGATGCTAAAATGGACACAAATTGCGACCACTTTAACATCCCAAATAAATTACATTTAAATTCTACTTGTGCTAGATTCAAGTCTAGGTGCAAAAATAAGCACATTATATAAAGATGTTGCTAAAGTGGAATAAATATGACAACAAAATAAAAATATGAGGTTTCCTCGATTTGGCATCTTAGTTTTCATTTCCTATTGTATAGTTAATCAAAAGTATTTTTATTTGGAGGGTAGTTGTGAATCACATAATCTAATTGAAATCCCATTTGAAGATATATATGAATACTACATGGATTATATATATGTTTAAGTGAATCATATTTTTTTAAAGGTGATCTTATACACAAACAAATCAAAGTTTTTTTATATACTATAGTATACGTATAGTTGTGTTAACCAATTCCTTCAACTACACAAGTTATATTTGTGTGTACATGCATATGTCAACTTCTACAATATACATATATCATTTTTTTTAATTCTCAACGAATAACTTCATATCACTTCTAACCATGATCAACCAATAGATGAAACTAACCAAAATAACTATTATCCAACCAATTCTTGTTATTTTTTCCCACCAAGTCATATTAACTTATAGACATTTTAAGGACATTGCACTAGGTAACGAGTATAGAGACAAGAATCAACACATTAATTTATATTATGAGTTCTAAACATAGTAATTGAATGATTATTGCAGTTAAATAATAATGAAGCATTTAAAAATGGGACATAAAAACCATGATCATTTAAATATGAATTGCATATCCGACTATAAATTTAGAAGTCTTCGTTCACATTATAATGTGCATCTAGATCTTCCAATGTTTCCTTGTCAATGTTCATATGTTCTTGCAAGTACCTAATATTATTCTTGCTACACCATCCTGCTAAAGTGGTATTGTAATCATCCTCATCTTCACTTTCATCATATTCTGTATCAATAAAATTTGTTTACAGATCAGTTATAGGAATGTCACCAGATCTATTTTCATCATTTCTTTCGATATCATTCATATTATCTTCCTCCATAATATCATCTTCCTCCGTGATATCATCTTCTGAAGATGCACCTATGACCCTGCTTCTCCATATTGCTAAAGGAATATTGTCATCATTATCATCTTCACATTCTTCTACTAGATCTTCTTCAACTTGAACATCATCATGGATGCCAATTTGTTCTCCCTCAACTATATTTGGTTGGTCATCATTGGTTTTCTTAGTATTGATTGAAGCATATTCGAAAACATGTCTTAATATTGGATCATAATGATTGACAATATCCATTTTGGATGACGATGATGAATAGAATGAGGATAAATACAATGAGGATGACGATGTTGATCGTCTTAAAAAATAAAGTTGTTATTTCTCGTGCATAGATCGTATGTGTCCTCCATGACCATTTTCCACTAATCACATCTTTTCAGTACATGATATTTCTTATTCCAAAGGTAATGATGAATAATTGATGACAATGTCGATAATCATGATGAAGATGATGATGTTGATAATGATGATAACAATGGCAATGACCACGATGATGAAAATGAAAATGATAATGATAATGATGATCGAGGTGGTGATGATGATGATGATGACAATGATAAAAATGGCAATGACAATTATGATGATATTATTATGTGATGACGAAAGTTGTGATGATGACAATGAATATGGCAATGATAATGCCGTCAACGACGATGATGACAATGTAATTATATGACAACAATAATGATAATTATATGACAACAATGATGATAATGATGACGATGTTGATAACTCCAATGATGCAATTATTAACAATTGCTTTGAGGGATCATTGTTATGCCCAAGGTTCGATACTACTACACAAGACATGGTGACAATGACGAATATGGAATCCACAATGATGATGACAACGATGGTGCTGGTGATGATGACAAAGATGATGGGAATTGATATGATGTGATTATATGATGATGATGATGATAATGCCAACGTCGATCACGAGGATGGTAATGTTAATAATGGAAATGATGATGAAGATGATGATGGCTATGACAATGATGATGAAAATGAGAATGAGAATCAAAATGACATGGATGATGACGGTAATGGTGATGAAAATGATGATGACAATGATGATTATATGATGATGATGATGATGGTGGTGGTGGTTATATAAAAATGATGATGGGTGCAATGATGATGATAATGATGATGGTGCAATCCTTAAAAATTCCTTAGAGGACTCTGGGTTATGCAGGCCAGGGTTCGATACTACTACATAGACCATGTACATTAAAATTTTATCCTTTTCCTTAGATGTGGGCATTAGTTTGAGGTTTGGAATAACATGAATGTGTATTGGGTATTTGGCCATTTTTTGGGGACATAAATTTTCATTCACTTATACCCAAACACTTTTTTATAAGGCTCATGGGCCATGATTGTATTGATGATGACAATGACAATGATGAATATATTAATAATCATTATCATGATGGCAATGATGACGATGATGAATATAATAATCATCATGATAATGGTGCCAATGATGATGAATATAGTGTCATGATGATGATGATAAAAATGACGACGACGATGATGATGATCATCATTTCCATCATCATCATCATCAACAACGTCATCACCATCATTATCATTTAGTTCATCATCGTCATCTTGGTCATCGTCATTGTCATAATTTAAAGCATATGGGATATGGTTACCATTTAAATCATGCATAACAAGTGGTATAGTGTGACAATTTAAAGCATGCATAACTTAACGAGGCCGACTTCACCTAGGGAAACTCCAAAAATACATTTCATTATATCAAACTGGGGACTACTTCCTTGACTTACAATGGAGGTTGAACCTTAAGGACCATACATAATAATGGCATACCGAAAGGAGGGAAACACATCTCCGATGGGGTTACAACAACATGCAATGACAATATACATCATAACATCTTTCGAAGTTACAACAACTAAAATGTTTTTTATATTCATATATCATCTAAGTCCTCCCTCCCCATTGATTCGTGGAACATAATTATGTATGGTATTTCCATATCCATAAATATTTTGAGGGATATTTTCTTTGCCCCTCCCACTAGGCCATGAATATTAACTAACATAATATTCATGGTGGAACCACCTTTATAGAGATTGTTCCTACTCTATGAACCCCATAAATAAGTCTTTGTCTACCTTGATGGAATTCCCTAGCCATTGTCTCTTGTGCTTTTTTGAGTTCCAAATTCTGACCTACTCTAGGAGAGATGGGATCCTTCATTTAATAAAAATCCAAGCCCTTAGAGACCCTCTCTTCCTGGTAGAAAAGGTCTTCTTTGTTGTTGTACCTCTTCATGGATCAATGTTCTATAAAATTGATTGTATTCTCTACATTATTTTATCCGCTTCAGTTTTAAATCCATATATATCTTGTCCTTTATAACCCCATAACTGACATGTAGAAGTTACCCTCTAAATTAAAATTATTCACAACTCTATCCTTATTTAACCTTTAATATTTTTAGATGTGCCTTTAG
>LPNX010573831.1:19860-56436 GCA_001517045.1 Pseudotsuga menziesii
CATTTTTTTCTTATATCTCTATCCTAAAACTTTTATAATATATTTCTTATATGTCTCTCTGATTTTTTATTGAATCTCCTCTACAAAGGGCATATTATATTTATTTGGCCTTTTAATTCTAGTCCTTTGGAATAAAATGCCACAATTTCAATTACACCATTGATGCAACATGTTAACCTTGAAAAAATTGGTATGTTGCATTACATGTGGCCTAACATTAACCCTTGGATAGGATTCTAGGTTCCACCTTTTGTTTGTTTCCTAAGTTTATCACTTAATCTATTTCAGATGCATAACGTCGACACATGTTACTTTTGAGTTGTTTGTGTCATTGTTAATATTGTTTTTTGTTCCACCCTAGAGCAACATTTTAATTGAAAATTAAACTTCTTAATAAAAGCATATCTTTTAATTGAAAATAAAAAATTCACAATTTCAATTACACCATTGACACAACATGTTAACCTTCCAAAAGTTTGTATGTTGCATTACATATAGCCTGGCATTAACTTTGAGAAATGATTCTAGGTTCCACATTTAGTTAGTTTCTTGAATTTATTATTTAATGTATTAATACATAATATAACTAAAATTATTATTATATTTTAATGGAAAATTAAAATTCTTAATAAAAAACATATTTTTAAACTAAAAGTTAAATCCTTTAATTAAAACATTGTTATTGTGTATTTCTTTTAATAGAATTCAATAAAAAGTTGTTGTTGCCCTCTCATTTCTTAATAAACACAAGATTATTTGTCTTGTTCTTTGTATATGTGAATTCTTATCCTATCAATATGCCTTTAAACACATGATTTTTAACCTGCCCTTAAAACAAAAGATTAATTACCTGTGCTAATCCTACCGTTGTGAATTTGTGAATATTTAGAGTTATATATTTTTTATCCCACCAATAGTAATAGATTAAATAAGAGATTAATAATGATTTACCTATGAAATAAATAGGAGGATTACCCAATCATTAACTGCTCCTTACCCTTATTCTGTGCAACAACGGGATGTGCAACTGCCTAGTTTTTCACATTTTAACAACAATAGCCTAGTTCTTAGTAATATTCAGTTATAGGCAAGATAGGAGTTCAAATAGTCCAAAAAAATTAGTTGGAAGGGAAGATATGAAATGAAATTCAAACCTTCGTCAGTGGAGTGCTCTTTTTCATCCACATTCCTCTAAAACGAATTCTTAGAATAATACAAAACGCAGAAGGAAGGCCATTTTGGTGGTTCCATTGTGAAGCTCTATAATATGGCTGCAGTCTCTTCCTTTTGTGAACACCACAGATCCATATGCCAAATTTAAAGGCACTTCAAGACACATAGGAATCACCTTCTGTTCAAAGGTAAACTTCACTTCCATGGCTTTGTTACTTATTGTTATTATTAGTAGGACAAACAAAACTGTCAAAACTATTAGGGTCCAGATATCTGTAATGATATGCATTTCTATATATTGTTACTGTGCACATTTGCATCTAATTGCCGTCAATATGGGAACCTAGGGAGCTATTACTAAATTTGCAACTCATAGGGAAAATTTATTTTCTTTGGGGAAAATGAATGGGGTTTTGAATATTTAATGAATATTAGTTTCGGGGTTCTATGATTTGTTTTTAGAGGACTTTTCTTGCAAATAATCTGATATTCCTCTATATTGAACCCCTGGTCACTCGAAAGCAATTCGCCTCAGTTTTTCAACTCAACGTTTCACATTTTACTGTGTACATAATTTTATTGGGTTGTTACCTTTGTTGTTGTCTAAGGGGCTACTGCTACCTTTAGTGAGCAAACTGTGATCTCCTGTTGACTATCCAAGTGGTTAAGGTGTGTGGCTGCTAAGTACATAGGGTTTCCTCGCGATATTTCGAATCTCTCAGGCGACGGCTTGCGAATAATTTTTTTTGCGAACTCACTTTGATTTAAATTTTCTAATCAAATTTCTCTAAGCATCTGGATGAATCACAAGTTTATACCTACTCATAAATGTGAATCCTGCAAGCTGTTTCACTGCCTTGGAGATCCCATAAATGTCAATTTCGTAAGCTCTTTTTCTCCCTTGGAGATCTCAGTTGGGTATGTTGAATAGATGGGCGATTCGACACCAATATGATGGTATCAATATTGAAGCCAAAACTCAAGAGGCATTCAATTCTGAAATATGTTAGGGTTTTTTGCACAGGCGGTTTCTCTCTGAAGAGAGAAAACAGTTTTACTCTAAAGAATCAAAATGATTATACTCTCTAAAGACTGAGATAAGTAGAATGTACAAGTTCAATATGACTTCAAATTGGCAGGATGAGGCTAATTTCCTTTTTTCAAAGGAATACACCTATCATCAAATCCAACCCAAAGCAGGTAATCTTCCAAAATACTATGTGAGAAAACAAATTTCGTTGTTGTGATGGATTGATCCATGATCTTTTGTTGGATACTAAACTCAGCCATGACCTCCTTCTAGCCGTTATATTAGGGTCGTGAAAGTTTGTTGTTGTACTGATCCGTGATCTTGTGTTGTTCCTTGAATGAGCCATGATCTGTGTGCTAAGTAGGGCCATGACTTGTAAATTGCTCCTAGAATGAGCTGTGACCCGCTAGGGCTACTTGGAGCTAAGCCATGACCCTCCTTATAACTATACAACAAATTGTATAGAAAACTATAGAAAACTATACAACAAATTGTATAGAAGTAAATACTTGCCAATTTCAAATTAACAAAGCTATTGTGAAATTGTCAAATGTATCTGCAGTGCCAAATGCACCAATTGCAAAGCTTTATAGATTTGTTGAAAACATAGTGGAAAATGTTAACCATCATCAACATATCGTAACTACTAGTGACCTTAATTTTGACATGTTGCAACATTCAAATTTGCAAAAAGAATTATTTATTTCCACCCTTCGAGCAAATCCTTTAGAGAGAAATCCTCAAGTGCTCCTAGGACCCAAACCAAACCCTTAGAAGTATCAAAGGTATTTTTTGCTCAATACCTCAAATTGTACTTTGGTCTCCTCGATGGATCCTCCTCATCATGTAAATGTTGTTTTTCAAGGTCACCACATAGATTATATGTTATGTAAAAGGAGATTGGAAAATAAGTAGGGGATTTATTACAAGGGGGAGGGAAAGGGTAGCTGAGGGATGATGGGAATTTATACCCTAGAGACTATATAATAATTCTACAATCCCTCTAAAATATTTTTTGTAGGGAGATTCCCATCCTAGTAGTATTCAAGGTCCTAAATTTTAAAATATTTTATGAGTGAAGAATAGGAGAGGGAAATCTGACACAGACCAACATATCTACTCCTGAAAAGTTAGCATGAATGAGGGAAAGAATATTATCGTTTTGGACCTCCTTAAAAGGTGAGTGCATTGAGTTACTCCACAGAATAGGGAAAGGGTCCTTATCACCCTCATGCGATTTTTTTCAATGTAGGATTAGGCACCACTTTTTATTCAAACACCCCACCAACAAAGTTCCCATAGAGGGGAGATATAGTCATTGACTTAGAAGACTCAATTACAAAATAATTCCCAACTCTTTACTAACATCGATGCGAGAGTGCACAGTTAGCATCCAAGTGATCATAGAGGTCACACCTAGTATATTGGAAAAGGACTTTCAGATTCTCATTTTCTTCACCATCTATTATAATATATTCTTCTAAACCTTTCTTTAATTCTATTCTAGCCAAGCTATTGGACAATATGAAATACCTATCAACTTATAATATGGGTTAGACTCATATCATGAACCCAAGATGCTATCGATAAGTGAGAACAACTCCTCTGACTAAAAAATGAGTGGAAAACTAGGATGTCTTACCCAAATTATAGTGGAGCTCACCCCTTCAGGCTTGACATTGGAGGACAGGGTTGAGTTCCTAAAGATAATAGGTCTATGGATAATATTCAAACAACTTATAGTGATGGATGTGGAGACCTTGTCCTATTGGAGAATGAGTGCAATCCATCCCCAAGTAGTGCTAAAGCTCACAACACATAACCTAGACTTAGTTGGAGTACCTTTTACATCGATGATTTTAGGCTTTGATTCAAATTATTTTATCATTAATTATTCTAACCGTTTTTTTCCCCATATCCATTGTTTCATTCAAATGCATATCTTCACCTAGAACTACACTCAAATATTCTGGATTTGTTTTCACCAACTTATGATTCTTTTGTGTTTTTAGTCAACTTACATCTATATAATAGAGGAGGGGACGTCCCAAATTCCATGGGAGTAGATAGATTCATCTTGGATGGAAGACAACCACATAAGAAAGTGAGATCCATACACGTACCAATCATACCAACTCGAGGGGAAAGGTCCTCAAAGCCTTGAGCATTCAGGTTTAACTCACAACTAAATGAAGGGAAACCTTTAAGAGTTCCATAGAGAAATAGAGGGTAATGTTCTAGGCCTATTGGGTCATAAATAAGATCTACTAAATAACATTATAATTAGTAGTTAAATAATCTATCAACTCTATGTGATCATTCCCATGCAACAATGATTGCACCCAAGTCCCAAAATTAATGCTACTACACCATAGCTACTACACCATGAGGGAGATTTGAATAATTAGATACACATAATTGAATATCACCATGAGAATGTCGATACAATCTACACCAAATCTTAAGATGTTAGATAGATTATATAACACACATACATAAAACTTCAAAATAACCCAAACTAGGATACCTACGATATCTAGAGTTTCATAGTCTAATGGTTATCACATTGAACACCAAACAAATGTATACATCCTATTTTTCGATATCACTGTGTTGTGAGCACTTTTTTTTTATCAAATTTTTAACGAGTTAATATTTTTCACTGAAATAAACAAATGTATAAATCCTATTTTTCGATTTTTCGATATCACTATGTGTTGTGACCACTTTGAAATATTTTTCAATGAATTTTGCCCCTGAAGAATATATGGGCTTCCTTTGACTTACCACATCGATGGGTTAACTACTGATCCGAGTTGCTTTTCAGCTGCAAGATCGAGTTTTTTTTGCACTGCATGTTTCCTTTATCCTCTTGCTCATGCAACGATACGATCCTGGGTGTGGCGTATTTTGGTTACAATGTCCAAAGAGAATGCAGACAAGGAGAAGAGTAGCTACAGGTCGGCAGAATCGTTGGTGGAGGCCGAAGTTTCAGGGCACAGTCGATGCCACTGAATATACAAATTTGTTGGAACAATCTCTCTTCAAGGTATGGTTGGAAAAAACTCTGCCTCTATCTTGTGTTGTGCACTAATTTTATTCATTTTATTGTGAGAATCAATCCATAAAAATCATTGAGCACAAGTTCCAAGGTAAATATATCATCAAATTCTTTCCAAATAAAAATTGATCTGATGATCTATTAATTTCGTTGATCTCTCTAGGGTTATTGTTGCGATATAGAATTAGTCAGCTCTGTAATTCTGTGCAAAACAGAGTGCATATATGTATTCATTTCTCAAGGAATCCGATATGGATAAGAGATCCATTAATTTCGTTGATCTCTCTAGGGTTATTGTTGTGATCTAGAATTAGTTGGCTCTATAATTCTGTGCAAAACATAGTGTAGATCTGTATTCATTTTTCAAGGAATCCGATATGTATAAGAGATTCCAGAGTAGGTGAAATCGTGGAAGTAGATATGCGCCCAAATTTGGTCAAGATACTTTCCCTGCCATGGTTTTTTTTGAAACCCTTGTATTTTCAACATATCGTAGCTTCAAAATGACATTAACAATCAATGACAAAAAGCACAGGGTTATAAATCTAACAGTCAATGGGGAAAGGCACATGTATAAAAATCTGGAGATTCCTTTAATTGAATTCAAAGGTGAAAGTCTTGGTTTTCAACCCATCTTGTAAGTTTCATCTATAGAATGAAGTGAGTCCACTTTCAATCCTGAGTAAAGCTTAGTAATGACAACGTTGAAGACTAAATTGTGAACCTATAGTGTTTTAACTGTAGCTTGTAAGTATGTCAGAACCCCATGGATGATAGCACCAGAGTTAATTGAACCTGTGTGAATGATTGTCTTTCCAAATTATACTGCATGCTATTTTATGGATTGAGGACCTCTAGTTTTAAAACAGAGTATCAGATATGATCTGTAGCGCAGAAACCCAATATATGAAAACATGATATCAATTTTCTATCCATTTCCAATCCCTTGTGAATGTTGGACTTTTGGTTCCTCCATAGTTGCATTCTTTACAAAGACAATTAAATTTTTAGGAAAGAAATCCAAAGAATGAAAACTTCCTTCCTTGCCAAGAATCATGTGATAGTGCATGATATGATCGACCTTGATCTCCTCCAATTTCCTTTTCTTCCAATTGGAATTTTTTTATTTACTGAGCCTCAAATTGATTGGAGTTTCTATGATCATATGAGAGGAAACTAACTAGAGGCCTTAAATTTGACAAGCAATTGTGTTCAAAACTTGACAATGATCGGATATGTCATAGAAGGAGTATTGACTAGGATGTATATGCCTTTCCATATTGGAAACATACAACAAACTTTAGAAGCAATGAATGGAATTACATCTATGATCAGAACAAGTATGGAATGTTATCTCAGGGATATCAAAGGAAAATATAGAATAAATCAAATGGAAGACCTAGCTAGTGAGGGAGAAACCACTCCAAATTCCATAGAAAATAAAAAAGAAAATCTCTCCTTCTCATTAAGACTTCCCACTTCTTAATCTCCTTGATGAGTTCAAGAGCTCATTTGATTTTCATTTTATATATGGGTATGAAAAACTAGTGAACAATGTGCTTAATTTACACATGTAAGAAATGCACTAAACTCAAAATCCTTGCCATCATTACCTAGTTGGTCTATGTGATAATTTTCTGTGTCAGATGCCTTTGTGATCACACCAAGGATTCCTTCTTAGATCCCTAATGAGATCTCTATCCTCTGCCTATCAAAATATGCTCTCGCTTGAAAGTGTTCCCTAGGTGAGGTAATATTGATCATGCTTGCAATCTAGTTTCACATATCATTACCTTTTTTCCAGCTCCATCCATTTTTTGTGAGTGCATTACATCAATGCTTGGGCTCTACACCCATAACCTCTAATGGATTTTGAGTAAGTGCACCCTTAACTATGGTATGAATGGTAAATTCTCAGTCTTTATATTTCTGGGGATTCACTAATGACATAAGATTTTCTATTGTTTTAGTTAGACATATCTTATTATTTGGTCCATATCAATATTAATTTGATATTGAATTATACTTATTTTTAACATCCATGTTGGATGTCTAGAAATGTCCCTTACTTGAGTACACTTCTATAGATAAGAGACACATCTATCTTATGCACCTAACAATGTGCTTAATTTACACATGTAATAAATGCACTAAACTCACAATCCTTGCCATCATTACCTAGTTGGTCTATGTGATCATTTTCTCTGTGTGAGATGCCTTTGTGATCACACCAAGGATTCCTTCTTAGATCCTGAATGAGATCTCTATGCTCTGCCTATAAAAGTATGCTATTGCTTGAAAGTGTTCCCTTGGTGAGGGATATTGATCATGCTTGAAATCTAGTTTCACATATCATTACCTTTTTTCCCAAGTCCATCCATTTTTTGTGAGTGCATTGCATCAATGCTTGGGATCCGACTCCAAACCCATAACCTCTAATGGATTTTTAGTAAGTGAACCCTTAACTGTGGTATAACTGTTAAATACTCAGTATTTATATTGCTAGGGACTATCTCTTCCATTAGCAGGCATCCATCATGGTTCCTTCTGACACTCCTTTTGCAAGAGGTGTCTTCTTCGCCCAAAATCACAATCCTATTGACTACCCCTTCAATCTTCTGAAGCTCACCTTCCAGGCTAAGATTTATCACCCAAATATTAATCTGAATGGAAGCATCTGCCTAGATATACTGAAGGATCAATGGAGCCTTGCACTTACTATTTCCAAGGTCCTGCTATTAGTTTGTTCCATGTTAGATGACCCCAATCTGGATGACCCTTTGATGACTGAGATTACTCATGTTGATAAGACCAACCGAGCTCATTCACATCAGTTGGAAGGCACTCAAAGGTACCAAGATATAGCCTTCAATCCATACATTTTCCTCTGTCTGGACTCTGGAGGTGTCACCATCTTATATCTACTCCCGGGATGACTGGCACAAAACCACAACCAACCCAACCCACTAGGATAAGTGCCAATGAGAACAGACCTTGTTTACTCCAATGAAAAATATTTCATCTACTTGGCTCAGTAAAAAGTTCTAAAAAGACAAACAATTATCATTACACATGCATGCCAAAGTTTTAGCATTCAGGGGTTGATAACTAGTGAACTCAGGCTCACATGTTTAAAGTAGGCCTCATGCAAGAGTTTCATGACCATAACACCGATAAGACTACATGAAAGGTAATAGGCAGAGAAACACTATAAGTTGCTCATAGATATGGGTGTAGTATATCTTACTTATGCTGAGACATAGATGCCAATACAGAACATATTGCATGGTACTGAGATGAAAAGACAGAAACTCATTTCATCTTATATTTCACTAATGCACAAAAGATGATATATTGTAAAACCATACATTTCCAACAAAATTAAGGCCACCCTCAGCTCCCCTCCCTATGTAAACAAGGAGAGTAAGCATGACTACTTTCACTCCAACTTAAAGAGCATCAATATATTTCTAAAAATTCTTATTCTTATTGCAAATTGCACAGCTAAATCAGATCTGAATGGAGCCGCTTTCCCCAGATGAAGTAGTGTATTTTCTCTATTGAATCTGGTTTGGCAGACCCTTTTCTATAAAAAGGAAATGTCTGTTAATTTAGAAGCATCCCATATGTCTCTTCTTGCTTGTCTTATCAATTATCTCCAAAAATGACCCCTTTCTACTCAAGGGGGGCAATGAACAAAGAAAGATAATCTGCTACAACCCAATTCTAGGAAGTTTGGGCTACCCTGCGACCCCATAAAAAATGTGTGATTGTTTCTATTTTCTGGCAATTACACAGCTATCATCTATAAAGGCCGTTTGTTGGAGTCTATCTTTGACTGCAAAGCTATAATTGAGGTTTAACAATCCAATTCTCAAGCTTTAAATCAAGCATATACCTGGCCTCAGGATCTTGAACTCCCCAGATTCTGCAAGAAGCTAACTTATCTGTGGCATACTAAAGTTTAATTCATATGATAGATAAGGTACTAAAGTTAATGCCCTTGCAATAAATTTGTCCCTTTTGTAAAAAACCAGAACTGGGAAGGAGTAAATCATGAGTCATTACATTGCATTAAAGGAAATAGAAATTCATCTAGCAGGATTACAAAGCTCACAAAATATCCATACCAAGCTGGTACAGTCAGGCACTAGAATATCAGGTTCAGTAGGATGCATGTCTTAGTGATTCTGAATCTAGAGGTGTAACCAATCGTTGGAGCCATTAAGGATACAAAAGTTATACAATGTCCAACCATGTCACTTAGGGTTGCTAATCTTTCTACAAGATACATTTCCCAATAGATGGTTTACCTTCCTCACTTTTCTTGTATATTTTCCCTCTTAAGTCATTTTAGAAACCATCTCCTTCCTAGGACTATCTAGGTGGATACCTAGATACCACTAGTCGTGGCTCCCATGCACCATCTTTGTAATAGTTGAAAGAAGACCCACAAATCCAAGGTGCATAGATGGAAATCTATGTGCTTGATGTTTGTGCATACTTTTCTTGACATTGGCCTGTTTTTTACAATTATGCATTCTGATAGCATGCTTTGTCATCCACTAGGAATTTCAGTGATAAAATTGTCCACTCCATAATAGAGGGAGAATAAATGTGATGCATTCTAGTGTTGTTTGACCTTGGTATTTTTCTGATTTATCATTCTCATAGATAAAGGTTGAAGGTTTGTTTAGCTATAGACCGACCTCCCTTCATGCTCCAATACAATATTACATATATATATAGAAGAAGAAATGTCAGCATGCATTGCAGTGGCCAGCCTACTTGGATTCCAAGGGTGAGTTGGTGATTCACCCATCATACGAGGTTCCAAAGTGAGATATAGAGTATGCTCAGCACCAAACCTCCCATTTGGTTGAAACACACATGGTTAGAACCAATGTTTTAAAACTTGGAACCAATCTTTGAACCGGCCGAGGGTCAACTCGGCTTAGAACCAGAACCGACAATGACTTGGAGCAGTTTGATTTCAATGACTCGGACTACTAAAAAATAATATATCAAAATGGAACCAAGTGTGATACATATCCAAATCAAAATTGAAAATACTTAATCATCAAAATCATTGCCTATATTGGGATCATATTCATCAATAGCACCTTGTTCTCCCCTCCTCTAGGCTTTAGCCCTTGCCTCTACCTTGAATCTCGAAATTGATCCTCCAAAGACATTAGTGAACACCCTGCAATTTTGATGAAACTTCCCAATCCAAGTGTTAAAACAAGGTAGAAAAAGATTCCTGTTTTTAATAAGTGATTTTGCTTGACTGAAGGGTACTTTTTTATTGAGGTCATAACAGAGGAGTTCAATCAACTTCAACAATCAGGCATCAACACCACTGACATCAAAGTACATAGAGAGTTTGATGTGCATGATTAAATTCCAACCCCTTACCCTCATACGTGATATAATCCAGTGGAAACAATGCAATCCCAGAATTCTGAAAACTATTAAGTCTGTTGAATTCTGAATGGGATAAAATTCTACTTTTTGCATATGAAGTCTGATGAGGTTGGAACCACTCTCAAACATCCTGAAACAATTAATGGTAATGTTAAAAATTTAAGTAAAAGGATTACTTTAAGAATTTAACATTTTATTTTTCACTTGTACAAATATGGCCAATTTAAAATAAAAAAATCTATCTAGCCTCCACATGCGTGCCCCAAGTAGACTTGGATTAACTCAATCGATTATTGATGGGCTCAGCTGGTTTATTCTGATTTGGTACCGAACCAGTTGGTTCAGGCATCGAATTGACCAGTTTAGTACCGAACTGGCCTTCGAGCCAATTTTTCTTCCCGTTTGGTGTTGCTAAGGGTTAGACTAGTCAACTTGACAGGTTCTAGTTCGGAGTTAACTGGTTTTTAAAACATAGGTTAGCACCACTTACATTCATTGCCATATCCCATGATATGGTTTACTAACTTGTGGTTCCCCTATCTTAGCATATTTATAATCACTAGTGCACGATGGACAGTGAAATAGGAATCCTTATCAATCCCACCCCGTATCATGAGGTCGCTTCCCTGTTTGTATTTCTAATCAAGAAGACTGTGCAGCTGCAGCCCATCACGGGCTGTGAAAGTGGCCGAAGATTTCCTCAAGTGGGAAGAAGGGGAAGAGAAAAAGGCTTTTTGGCCCATTTCCCCTCATTTCTATTGTATCCTCATTCAGAATTTGACAGAGGCAAACAGGCTCCCGCAGGCAATTGGTCTCGTGCAAGCACTCACCTATGACCATAGTGCAACTCCCATTCTCGATCTATGCAGATCATTCGTACAGGGCTGCAGGGATTTGGATTCGAAACCTGCGTTGTTTGGCCTGCTGATTGAATCGTTAACAAGAGTTGGCAGGATCTAGGGAGGGGAGAGCCATGGATTTGGTTTGATGATAAAATATGGGATGGCACCCACCAGTTTAGGCTCTTGGAATGACCTTTTACATGCCCTCAATCGCTTAAACTACACTTCCCTGGTATGGAATCTCTTCACACAGATGACCATTGCTAATAGTTTCACATTTAATATTGTTCTGCATGCTTTATACAAAGAAGGAAAGTTGGAGAAAGCACTGGACTTGGCCACTGAGATGGAAGCCAAGGGCTGTGGGCCTAATGTTGTGTCTTACAATACGCTTATTTGGGGGTTTTTTACACATGGGCATGTAGAATTTGGAATGAAATTGATAGAGCAAATGCCTGACAAGGGTTGCCATCCTAATGTCATCACATATAATATCTTACTGAAAGGTTGTTGCCAACAAGGAATGCTGGAGGGGGAAATTTCTGTGTGGCAACAGATGGTCAAAAAAGGTTTAGTGCAGAATGATTTCTCTTTTAATATATTGATTGATTGGCACTGCAAGGAAGGGGATATACATGAGGATTTTAGGCTGCGAGACGACATGCCTCGACTCGGGGTTTTGCTTGATCTTGTTACTTTCAATACACTTTTGAATGGGTTTTGCATAAGAGGCGAGATACAGGAAGCACAAGACCTTCTAGTCCAAATGTTGAATAGTTTTTCACTTGGTGGGAAGATTCCAAAGGTTGAAGTGGTTCAAGACAACCATGTTTCTTCTGTTGACAGCAGTGCACTAGTGACTGAAATTGAAGTTGGTGAACTTCTGTCGATGGAGCTTTTGCAAGGTGAGCACTTGAATCCTAATCATATTACTCATACAGCCTTGATAAGTGTGTATTGTAGGGTAGGGAAGCTTCAACAGGCGTTTACGCTCTTTGAAGAAATGGTGAGAAGTGGGATCATGCCCAATGAAATTACCTACAGTTGTCTTATTAATGGGCTATGCAAGGCAGGGAAACTGTTGGAAGCTAGAGAGCTTCTGAAGGAAATGCAGAACATGGGATTCTTTCCCAATTATGTCACTTACACAACACTCATTGATGCCCTCTTTAAAAGTGACCAAGTTCAGGAAGCACTTCAGCTTCATGATGAGACAGTGAGAAGAGGACTTGCGTTTGATACTGTTATTTTTAGTGTCCTCATAGATGGGATTTGCAAGGGAGGAAAACTAGACAAAGCAAGAGAGATGTTTGAGAAAATGCCAAGACTAAATGTGATCCCTAATCATATCACTTACACAATACTAATTGATGGCTATTGCAAAACAAGAAACATAGAGGAGGCTCGAAACTATTAGATGAGATGGAAAAAAGAGGTTGAAAGCTAATGTTGTCACTTACAATGCACTCATAAATGGACTTAGAAAAAAAGGACAGATTGATGAAGTAGTGGAAGTTTTCAATACAATGCCCAAAATGGGTGCGATTCCTAGCATTGTGACTTATAGCATTATGATTGACACATACTGTAAGCAAGGAAATCTGCAACAAGCTTTTGCACTGCACAATGAAATGATACAGAAACAACTGATGCCCAATGTTGTTACTTTCTCTGCACTTATCAAGGATTAAGAAAAAATGGGAAAATGCAGGAAGCAAAAGATCTATTCCAAAAGATGCTTGAGAAAGGTTTCTTTCCTAATTCTATTATTTACACCTCACTTATTGATGGGCTCTTCAAGCAAGGAAATACGATCACTTCATTTAAGCTTGGGGAGGAAATGATTAAAAAGGGCTTCATGTTTGATGTTGTCATTTACAATGTATTCATCAATGGCCTCAGCAACAAAGGTAACATAAATGAAGCCAAGGAACTTTTTAGTGAAATGCACTAGAAGGGCTTAGCTCTATATTGCATCACTTTCAACACCCTGATGCATGCATATTGCAAGGCCGGTAATGTTAACAAGGCATTTGAACTTCTTGATGAAATGATGAGGAATGGTTTAATGCATAATGTTGCAACATACAACACCCTCATAGCTGGGTATTGCAATATAGGAATCATGGACAAAGCAGAAGAGCTCTTGAATGAGATGAGCGAGAGAGGGCTTTCTCCGAACTATATAACTCACAAAACTCTGATTCGTGGTTACATCAATAATGGCAACTCACAGAAGGTGTTCCAGGTGCACGAACAACTACTAGAGAATGATCTTGTTCCAAACATTAGGACTTACAATGCACTGATACAAACTCTTTGCTCAAAGGGAATGACACGAAAAGCAAAGGCCGTTTGGGATGAAATGTCAGAGAAAGGATTATTGCCAGATGTAGCCACTTACAATGCTCTTATGGATGGACACTGTAAACAAGGAAATTTGAAGGAATCATTTCGGTTGTATTGGGAAATGATGAGCAAATGTCTAGCTCCAACTCTTGTAACTTATAATGTACTCCTTATTGGCCTTTGTCAACTAGGAATGATGTAAGAGGTAGACAGTTTGCTGAATGAATTGGTGGCAAAAGGTTTTGCACCCAATTCTGTAACTTATAACACGCTTATTGGTGGGTATAGAAGGTCAAGAAATCTAAAAGAGATCCTCAAATTGCATGGTGAAATGATGACAAAAGGACTCAATCCTAATCCTGATAATTATAATGTGCTTATCAGTGGTTTTGCTGAGGCAGGTATGATGCGTGAAGCCAACGATTTTTTGCATGAAATGAAACAGAGAGGGTTCACTCCCAACCTCCCAACATACAATAGTCTGATTTGTGCATGATGCAAATATCGCAACAGCATTGGGGTTACAAGGCTTCTTAAAGAACTGTTGGAAAAAGGTTTTGTGTTAAATTCTAGGGCATTTCGATCTCTCATTATTCACTTTGCAAAAATAGGAGAGAAAAGGAGAGCACAAAGAGTCTTAAAACGACTACTTAAAAAGGGTTTGGTTCCAGAACTATGATTGTGTCATGACATGCAATCAATGAAGGGGTATTAGTTGATTGGTTTCATGAATATTTATTGGTAGGAAAGGAGAAGCCTCCACGGTTGATATTGCACATGAGGATATTTTGGGTTTCAAACTTTCAAAGCCATGAAACCCTGGGAACCGAGTCTTTCATACAATGTTGCATATGTGCATTTATATTCAGAAATTGCATTTGAGTTTTCATCTAAGAAGTGCTAAATGATGTAACTGGACTGAATTCTGCATTCATGCATTGTAGAGATGAGCATTGTAAGGCAGCATTTGCTACTAGCTTTATGTGTGTTTACAGTCTTGAATCTTGAAGAAAGCTTCTGCAGATGCAAAGTTTTCTGATCTATTTTTTATTAGCAAACAGGTAAATGTGCTCAAAAGCTAAAAGGTTGGAAGCACACGTTTCATGAAATCTCGATATAAATTAGACATTTTATCCTTACACATGGATTCTGCTTAGAACAGTGATTTCATTATCAAATTTCAAGAGACATTGAAACTGACATTGCTGTATATTGCTATGGGATATGCCAAGCATCAAGTATTGTATGTATTTGACACTCTTCTGCAACCTGTCATATCCCTCACCTTTTGATGAAGGTAAATAAAGGTTATACATTGCAGGCTTGTAGATGTCGATGTATGAGAGTATCCTAGAGCATACATGAGCTAAGAAATGTTTTTTCTCCATCATTTGAACTGGATTATTGTTGTAGTCATATTGGAATCGCTAATAATTTCACAATTTCCTTTGAATTGAATTCCATTTGTTAGCACATGAAGAATGCATGATAATTCCATTTTGCTGTTGATAAAGTAGACCGTGTTCATTTCTCTGGGCTGCTCTTGGACTGTTCACTTAGGCATCATTCTTCTGGGGTTGATAAACCTTATTTTTGAATGTGCATACCCTCTCCTCATAGGCCATGACTATAGTATGGTCTATTCTAGCTGGGATGTGAATGTGTTGTCTCTATTCTATAGATAGTGGTTGATTTTGAAGCTGTAGTAGGTACAGGTTTTGTAGATGGTAGGTATAATGGAGCTATATGTACTTCTTGGCATATTTAAGAAATGTTCCCCAAGTTTATCTTTAGTTTGTAGGCATCTTCTTTTAGTAACCATTCATGAGTTCTTCTTTTACCATCCCATTGTTGAACAAAATTACCTCAACAATGAATAACAAAATTTATGTAGCAACACACACATCCTCAATTGGATTCTACAACTATTTATTAAACACATCCCTTATTCTTTGTCCATATCAATTTTAGGTTATTAGGTATGCATCAATGCATTATGTTGTTCTCTAAGACTCTTTTGTGGACCACTTTAATAGATTGCGAAACTGTTTACAATATTTTGTTTCCTAAGAACAGTATATTTTTGTGCTTATTAGTGTGTTTGAAAAATTAAATTGGATTTTAAGCTTGAATGTCTTTGGATCTTATTGTCTTTTATTAGAATTACAAATGATCAAATCTATGTGTTAATATTGCTCTTCTTCCTGATTCTTAAAGGGTGCTAGCTCAATGGAAGAGCGCATGTTTTACAAGCAGGAGGTTGGTGGTTCGATTCCTCCATGCCCTAATGATATTGGAATGTATTTATAAAGGTAAAAAATGTAGTAGTGCAAGATGGATGCAATATTAGATGCAACACTAAATGCAAAACAAGATGTAAAAGTGGACGTCACACCAAACACAAAAGTGGATGCAAAAGACGACCTTATGTCAGACGCAAATATGGACACAAAAATGGATGTCACACAATGCAAAATTGGATGCAAAAAGAGACTCAACACTAGACACAATTAATGACTCAAAACTAGATGCAATACTATGTCCAAAACTAAACGCAACAGTAGATACAAAAGTGGACTCCTAACTAGACGTAAAATTGGACATTAAATTGAGCACAAAATATGGTGTATCGATGGACATAAAACTAGGTGTAACACCAGGTGCAAAAATGGAAGGAACACTTGGCGCAAACAAAAACTTAAAATGAGACACAATATTGGATGTAAGATGGGACAAAACATTGAATGTAAAACTAGATGTAATATTGAATGCAAGATGAAATGCAACATTAGACACAAAACTAGATGCAATATTAGATACAAACATGGCTACAAAACTAGGCACAACATTAGGCGCAACACTGGGTGCAACATTGGGCTCAAACATAAATGCAAAAAAAGACATCAACTAGGATGCAACACTAGGTGCAAACCTAGATGCAAAATATGATGTAAAACGAGATGAAACATTAGGCACAAACATGGATACAAAAAAAGACGTAAAACAAGATACAAAATTAGATGCAAATGGGGATGCAACATTATAAGTAAAATTGGATGCAAAACTAGACGCAACATTGGGCCGAAAATTGGATGCAATCCTAGATGCAACGTTAGATGTAGAGTTGGACACATAATTTTATGCAAAACATGGTGCAAAATTGGGTGCAAGACTCGATGAAAAACTAGGAGCAAAATAAGACGCAAAATTGGATGCAAAACTGGGCGCGAAACTAGGTGCAAACAAGGATGTAACAAATGACGCAAAAAAAGATGCAATAGAAGTTGCAAAATTGGGCGGAAATAAAGGCGCAACAAAAGATGCAAAAAATTGGGTGCAAAAATGGACGCAAAAATGGATGTTAAAAAGGATGGAAAAAAAGATGCAATAGAGGGCGTTTTACGAAAATGTACAATAGCGCCAAGTTTAGCACCAGATTGTTCATCACAATTGAGAAAAAATTACACTAAAATCCGGCGCTAAATTCGACGCTAAATCTAGTTTTTGTTGTAGTGCATGGGCTGAAAAATGATATTTGCTCGGATATGTGCAATGGTAAAATTGTTATTACTAGAGTTGACCCTTTTTGTTGTTGACAAAGACTGCTATTTTTTCCTAGAGAAATTATTGAACATCTACACTGGATTAATATGAAGACTCTAGATATGTTGAAAAGAGCTAAATGGTCTGTTTTAAAGGGGGGTTACTGACTAAACTCTAAAGGTCTGAGTTTTATCAGTAAATGGGTTATTCAATGGGATTCTTACATTGAAATTTTGAGAGAAGTTTGGGTTAGTCTTAAAGCTGAGAATGGCAATTTGGCCTGGCCATAAAACAAAAAAAAATGGGACCATTACAACTAAGTTGGATATGACTACATAGCCAAGAATGGGAGTAAGACTGAGCAAAGATGGTGGTACAAACATTTGTGGAAGTGGAATTTACCACAAAAATTGGAATGCTTCTAGTGGCTATCACTTAAAGATAAAATGCTTACTTGGCCCAATCTCATGAACAGGGGTTGGCAAGGTCCAATTTTCTACGCCCTTTGTAGAAATGATGAAAAAACTAGATTACATTTATTTGTGAATTACTATTTATGCAAACATTTCTGGTCTGTTGCTAAGGATTGTTTGGGATTCATCTTGGATTGTGATGCTGACAATTTGGAGACTTATTTCTCTAAATGGTTTCATAATGTTGATTCCTTCAATATGTTGCCAATACTTATATCTTGGTTTCTCTGGATTTTGAGGAATATAGTTTTCATGATATTAGCCCCAATCTTTTTATTTGTGGTTTTAGTGGTATAAACCTCTTTAAAGATTTTGTGCATAATAAGAACATAAGGAAGATTAAAAGGTATTATCCATCTTTTCTTTTGCTTCTTGTGTTGAAGGCTATTTTGATGGTGCTTCCAACCTTTCCTTTTGTGGTTGTAGTATAATAGTTGTTTTAAACAAGGATCATTATTTTTATCTATGCATGGATGGTGGTGAGGGATCCAATACTAAGGTAGAGTTGTTGAGTTTATTTGGGCTACTTCAATTTGATTCTTCTATCGGTATATCTTATATTAGTAATTTTGGTAACTCCAAAGTTTTAATATAATGGATGAGTGGATTGTTCAATCTTCAGGTGTTGTCACTCAATCAATGTTATAAAAAAGTTCAATATTTAAGAAGATCCTTCAAGCAGATCTCTTGCAGGTATATCTCCAGGATTTTTAATACTAAGGATGATGCTCTCTAAAAAATTGTCATTTCTCTTAAATTTGGACACTTAAGGATTCAAGAAGTTTTGGAAGGCACTGTGATTCATGAAGGGGAAACTAACTTCATAGACTTGGTCTAAAGTTGGATAGGATTTTTTTTTGTTATGACTATCATGGTTGTTTTTTCAGCGTATAGTTTCCTTTTAGTATAAAGGCTTAGTTTATTAGCTTCTCTGTGTATTGAAATACAGATATGTAAGAAGGAAGAATACTCTAAGGACAATATGCAACTCTAAATCTGTTTCGATATAAAAATGTTAATCTTTCTTATTTACTTTTTTTTAATGAAAAGAAAAATCAAAATTGAATGAAATGGATTTGATTACTTCTCAAATTACTTCTATCAGTCCTCAATTACATACACTAAATAATATCCACATGAAAGCAATAGTTATGTAATACTAATATAGTTTTTTTACTATATACATTTAATGGTATATCTAATTATAATTATTATTTTATTTTAAAAACATTACTAATCAAAAGTGGTGTATGAAACAAATGACCTTGTAGTTTATATATATATATATATATAATTCTTATTACAATGGTTGACATGGAGTATGCATTTAAACATATGTCTTATAAAAGATATTAATGAGATGGTTGTTGATTTAAATGCATATATATCATTAACATATTTAACCATTTAAATTGAGATTTATAATCTCATTCACAAAGATCTACATAGAAGTAGGGGTGTTATCTGAATCCTATCTGGTTTTTCATTGTTTAGCCTCTTATATCATACTCTAACTAGAAAGGCTGACGAGGTGGAAACAACAATAACTGAAGAATAGATGAGGACAAACATGCCTGTGCAATTAAGTTAGCATCTTCAATAACATATTCTATTAAGGCTAATCGCTAGAATTTCCCAACACAAGAAAACGGGAAAAAAATGGCAAAGGTTGTCCCAGTACTCATCTCACAGTGGCTTATAGACTATAGTGACTATTCACTAACTATTGAATCAGCTAGCTAATCAGCAAACACTGAAGATACAAATGTCCTCTTATGTACACTTATGAAAAAAGTAGGGTAAGCTTAATTAGTCTTTTTGGTTACAGAGGCACTAAGAAAAATAAGCCCTTATTACCAATAGTTAATTTAAGTGAACATGATTCTCTTGATTTTTATGAGTCAAGTTTGATTCTTACTCACGAAGTTTATTAACTTTATTTGGAAAAATATATACTTTTATTCAAACAAAATATGAATATAATTTTATTAAAAACATATTTAATAAACATATACTATTACGATTTTACCAAAATATTATCCTATACGTCTGCAATATTTAACATTTAACATAAAACTTGTGTTTTGGTATTTTTTATTAAAATTAAGCATTTTTTAACCATAAATCACGTTGACTTGGCACATTTTTTAATTAAAATTCCTTTATTATTTCTACCGCATATCATGAATATGAATGCAATTTTGAAAAACCTAATTATCAATACCAACACTTTTGCCAAGCAACAATCTTTTCAAACCAAGTGAGAAATCACAGTCATCATGCTTGCACAGCCTGCATTTTATAAAACTGTGGAGATGAAGGAGAGAGAGGGGAAGGTAAGAATTCCTGGCGAGTATTTAATTTGTTAAATGGACAACGAAATGACTGTGGAGCCAGAGAAGAGAGAGAACGGTAAAAATGGATACAGAGTTTTGATTTGTTAAATGGATGACGAAATGAACAGTGAATTTGAAACTCGACGTCATATAGAAAAATGCCTATGACGTAACCGGTAATGAGAATTAAATAGTATTTCAAGGAAACATTGTAAAGGGGTCAAGGAAGAGAGGATCATTTCAAAGGGTAAAGGTGTCCACTCTGAATATGTACCGAACAAATACGTTGTGAAGTGCCAGCCAAACTGAACAAATTTCTCTGTGAAGAAGATAGCTTTTTTTTATATATTTGACCAATAAACCAGATGAGATCCTTGAGGAATATGAGGAGAAATTGAGGCTCAAAAGTAGAGCCATTTGGATCGAGGCAGCTGACAAAAACTCAAAGTTTTTTAATAATTATGCTTCTTATCACAGTAATTTAAATACAATATGGGTAATATGTGATGAAGATGGTGTTAAGTCCCAGAGAATTTTATTTTAAATCTTTATTCAAGGATTAGAGGAAAGCTTTTATTGGCAATCAATTAAAATTTCTTGAACTTTTTCCTTTTTTTCTTCACTAGGGAAGAAGGTATGGAGATTGGTAAAAAAAATTCTTCAACTTTTCCCCTCTTTCTTCACTAGGGAAGAACTTATGGAGATTGGTAAAGAAATATCTATTGAGGAAATACATAAGGTTTTATCCAAGTTTTTCAAGGACAAAAGTTTAGGCCATGATGGGTGGACAATTGAGTTGTTTTTAGCATTTTTTTTTTATATTATGGGTAAATATTTGTTAGAAGTTGCATATTTTCCAAGAATGAGTGCTTTATGAAAGGTTCTCCTAATTCTACTTTCACTAATTTGATGCCAAAGAAGGATTATCCTAAGTCTTTTTCTGATTATAGGGTTATTGATCTTTGTAACTTGGTTTACAAGATGGTGACTAAGATCATTGCGGAAAGACTGAAACCTAAAATTTCTGAATTTATTTCAAAGGAACAATTCGTCGGCAAATCTTAGATTCCATTGGTACCACTCATGAGTGTATCCATACTATCAAAAGGAAGCACATGAGTTATGTCATAATGAAGCTTGACTTAGCAAAGGCCTATGGTAAAGTTAATTGGGATTTCTTGAGCTTGTCCCTTCTTCACATTGGTCTTCCCCAACAAGTGATGAGATGGATTATGTCTTGTGTTGCTTGTGCAAACTTTTCAGTTTTAATAAATGGGTCTCCTACCTCATTTTTCAAAAGCTCAAGAGGGTTGTCGTGTCTCTCCTTTATTATTCTTACTTATGATTGAATGACTCAACATATTGATATTCAAATCTCATAATGAAGGTATGCTTTCAGGTGTAAAATTTTTAGATGGTGATATCATTACTCATTTGTTTTTTGTAGATGATGTAATACTCTTTGGATTGGATAACATTGAGGATTGGAAGATTATGTTTTATCTTTTGGATCTCTTCTGCAATGCTATAGTTATGGAATTCAACATAAAAAAAGTCAAGTTATTTTACTTATAATACTCATCCATAGTTTATAACAAATTTGAAGAATCTCTTTCATTTTAAGCTTGATCAAATGGAGAGAGGTTTAAAATATTTAGGGTTTTATTTAAAACCTATCAATTACAGGGTGAAAGATTGGTTATGGTTATTAAAGAAGATTGAAAAAAGGATTTCTATTTGGTCTTATAGATTTGTCTCTTTGAGTGGTAGGATTACTTTAATCATAGCTACTTTGCAAAGTATCCTTGCTTATTGGTGTTCTTTGGTTAAGGTACCTGCTTCCATCATTAATGCTATCAGAGAAAATATTTTTTATTTCTTATGAAAGCTCTCGTTCAGAAAGAAATTTTCATATGGTTCCATGGGAAATTCTGGCTACTCCAACTCACCTAGGACGTTGGGGTATTAAGAACTTGTCCTTGTATAATTCAGGTCTCTGTTTAAAAAATATGTGGAGATGTCTATTTGATCAAGGCTTGCGAAGTAAAGTTACGAAAACAAAGTACTTGAAGAACAATCATGTTGGTATTTGGATAATAAAAACAGACATTGATGTCAGTGGTGCCTCGATGGTCTCGAATAGCTTTCTGAAAGTGATCCATTGGATGAAAAAAGGTATTTTCGGGATATATGAAATGGTAAAAGTGTTAATACTAAGGATGATGTTCTCTAAAAAACTGTCATTTCTCTTAAATTTGGACACTTAAGGATTCAAGAAGTTTTGGAAGGAACTGTGATTCATGAAGGGGAAACTAACTTCATAGACTTGGTCTAAAGTTGGATAGAAATTTTTTTGTTATGATCTTCATGGATGTTTTTTCAGTCTATAAGTTTCTTTTTAGTATAAAGGATTAGTTTATTATCTTCTCCATGTATTGAAGTATGGATATGTAAGAAGGAAGAAGACTATAAAGATGATATGCAGTTGTAAATCCTTTTCTTTGATTAATATAATAAAAGGGAAAATGTATTTTGAGTGAAATACACATTAGCATAGTCATTTAAGTTGTAGTAGATACACACCAGATAAGTCATAACTTAAATGCCTTTTTTTAGTTGTAAAAATGTTAATCTTTCTTATTTACTTTTTTTTTTAATTATCTTTTTTAATGAAAAGAAAAATCAAAATTGAATGAAATGGATTTGATTACTTCTCCAGTAACACAATCCTCATTTAAATACATTAAATAATATCCACATGAAACTAATAGTTATGTAATAGTAATATAGATTTTTGACTATATACTTTTAATCATATATAATAATTATTATTATTTTATTGTGTGGAGAGGCACTCTACAACCCAGTATGAGAGAGATATTTTAACGTTTGATGTTGGGAAAAAATAATATTGCTGAGAGAGATGTTGTAATATGGGGGAGAATGTTCCTACCTAACAAAACAATACAAATTTAATAATTTATAGGATTTGAATCTATGCTTGTTTTAAATACATTACTAATCAAAATTGGTGTATGAAGCAAATGACCTTGTAGTATATATATATATATATATATATATATATATATATGTTTCTTTATAAAGTTGTTGACATAGAGTATATATTTTAAATTTACTCTATGTCAACAACTTTAATAAGAAATATATATATATATATATGTTTCTTATTAAAGTTGTTGACAGAGTATGGATTTAAATACGTGTCTCATTAAAGATACTAATGAGATGGTTGTTCATTTAAACACATATATATCATTAACATATTTAACCAGTTAAATTGAGATTTAAAATCTCATTCACAAAGATCCGCACAGAAGTAGGGGTGTTATCCGAAGCAAAAGTCATGTACATGGATTTAAGTCTTTTACATGGGTTTTCATTGTTTTGCCTCTTATATCATACTCTAATTGGAAAGGTTGATAAGGTGGAAACAACAATAGCTAATGAATAGACAAGGAGAGAGATGCCCATGTAATTAAGTAAGCATCTTCAATGGCTAGAATTTCCTAACACAAAAGAACAAGCAAAGAAAGGCAAAGGTTGTCTCAATACTCAATGGCTTATACACTATGGTGATTAGTGACTCAATTAACTAATCATCACACATTGTGGATACAAAAGTCCTCTTACAGTGACTCAATTAGCTAGTCATCACACATTGTGGATACAAAAGTCCTCTTATGTACACTTATGAAGAAAGTAAGGTCAGCTTTTAATTAGTTTTTTTTTGGGTTACAAAGGCATTAGGAAAAATAAGTCCTTATTACCAAGAGTTAATTTAAGTGGATGTGATTCTCTTGATTCTTACCAGTCAAGTTTGATTTTTACGAATGAAGTATATTAAGCTTATTTGAAAAAAATATACTTTTATTTCAACAATATACTAATATAATTTTAAAGTTAATTTAAGTGGATGTGATTCTCTTGATTATTACCAGTCAAGTTTGATTTTTACGAATAAAGTATGTTAAGCTTATTTGGAAAAAAAATATACTTTTATTCCAACAATATACTAATATAATTTTATTAAAAACATACTTAATAAACTTAAGCGCTATTGCCATTTTACCAAAATCTACAATATTTAAAATTAAAATTAAACATTTTTTAACCATAAATCAGGTTGACCAAGTTGACTTGGCACTTTTTTTAATTAAAAAATCCTTTGTTATTTCTACTGCATATTAATAATGAGTATGAATGCAATTTTGAAAAGCCTAATTATCAATACCAACGCTTTTGCCAAGCGGCAATTTTTCGAACCACGTGAGAAATCGCAGTCATCATGGTTGCACAATCCGCATCTTATAAAACTGTGGAGACGAAGTAGAGACAGGAAGGTAACAGGTAGAGCATTTTGATTTGTTAAATGGATGACGAAATGGAACAGTGAATTTGAATGCCGACCTCGTCTTCGGCGTAAGAAAGGATCCCCATTTCAACCGGTCAAGTGAACGAACCAAATACGTTGCGAAGTGCCTGCAAAACTGAACTCATTATTCCACCTGACGTGGACCTCGACTCATTCTCTTTTTTCTCATGGTGCTCACCGACAGGCATCTCGAAACGGCAGACAGGGCAAGAGCTCTGCAACTTCAGCCATGGCAGAATGCAGTGAGGGTGGAAGATGTGCTGACATGGCATCTCACGTTTCACGTCTCCCACCTTAAAGTCCTCGAGACATACGGGACATTCCGGAGGGACGCGGTCTTCAGAAACGGTAGCGGTGGGCATCGCTTCGACTGCAGTTGTAGAGGCCCCGGAAGTGCCGCAAATGTTGCCGCGTTGAACTTCATTCTCTCTGTTTCTGTTTCTGTTTCTATAGATGGGAGCTGCTCGCCGGCGGATTTGTTCTACGAAGCCAAGGTGGCAGCGGGAGCAGAAAATCTGATAATCTACAACAAAGAGGGGGAGCACAAGTCGGTTACAGTGGTGGCACCAGTACTCGCTTTCATATTCGTTATCGTTGTCGTAAGTAGGACGACGCAATGCTCCTCCCATTTCGCCTATAAACGCTATGCGCAACAATACCAAACAAATTTTCAAGCTCACTCCTATTGCCTGCCACTGCTTTCTTTTGGTTATTAATTTCTCAAGCTGAATCTTGATATACGCATTTGTTTCGAATAATTTGGTTAAATAGTGAGCAGTGTAAATATAATCCAATAAAAAACCCTTAACATTAATTAGTTACAAGTCGGCCCCAAACATCCAGCAAATCTCCAACCCCCCAAATTACTTTGTTCTCCTTCAAATCTCCAACCCCCTAATTTTTTTGTTCTTTGAAATGATACATTAACACATAAATAGTTGTTTGTTTTAAAAAAAATAGAAAATGAATGTTTATGTTACGTTAAACTACCACATAGTTTTTCTAATAAGGATATTTTGTGGTTAACAATAATTTGGGTTTTTTAGAAAATGCTTTATATAAGGGATACGTTTCAAGGATTTGGCCTAACAAGGATATTTTGTGTTTAACAATAATTTGGTTTTTTTTAGAAAATGTTTTATATAAGGGATACGTTTAAAGGATTTGGCCATTGTAATGGGAGATAAACAAGTTAATTAAGCTCCAAATGAAGCATATCTTTCCTAAAGCTTTAAACCATGACATGGGCCCTCTAAAGGGAATGCTTGGTCTCCAAATGGAGTATGGTTAATCCTACAATACCTTGGAAAGTAGTGATGTGTTTTCAGGCATTAACGTGGGCTTGTGATGAAAATAAGGACACTAGGCCCTATATGAAGTGTTTAGGGACCAAGGACCATGAGCAAGGCCTCAAACCAGAAAACATGCTCTAGGGATGTGTTTCTTAAGGCTTTGGTTATGATTAAGGGTGGAAAATAAGCTCCTTATGCCCTTAAGATCTTTTGTGTTTAACAATAATTTGGGATTTCTTAGGACGTCTTTTACACGAGCGATAGGTTTCAAAAATTTGACCATTGTAACAGGAGATAAAGAAAAGGTAATCAGTTTCGAAATGAAGCATCTAGGGCTCATGGGCCATTAATAAAGCTTCAAATCATCACATGGATCCTCTAAAGGGAATGTTTAGCCTCAAAATGGAGTATCGTTGATCCCATAATGCCTTCAGAGTAGGTTTGGGTTTCAAGGTCTTAACAATGGGCATGGGAAGGAAATAATGCCATTAGGCCCTATATGAAGTGTTTAGGGACCAAGGACACTGGACAAGACCTCAAACTACAAAATATGCTCTAGGGATGTGTGTCTTAAGTATTTGGCCATGATTAAGGGAGGAAAATAAGATCCTTATGTCCTTGATGAAGCCTGCAAGTATAAATGGCCATAAATAATGCCATAAATCACATAACATGTCTTCTATAGGGAAATCATTGTCCTTTGAGAAACATTTGGCTTCCATTATGATGTTTTGTGCAATAGAGATAGGTCTCAAAGAATTAACTATGGTTAGGGGGGAAATCCATGGAATTAGATCCACTATGTTATGAAGATAAAATAGAAAATAAAATAATAACTAATAATTAACAATAGTTTAGGGTAATTAATGACACATTAATTAAAAATATGAGGACGTGACCCTCCATGTGAAATGGCCAATCCTAATTAAAGGGTGTCCTACTTATTTGCAAATCATCTATCAACTACTATATTCATACATTCATTTCTTTCTTTAACATGGAAGTCAGATACGGTTCTCTTGTCTAATACACTGAATACGATGTGAAATTTGTATCAGAGTGGTTGCTCCTCCCTTGAGCTCGGTTCGACTCACCCCCCCACACATCGCTTCATTCAACTCTCATCCAATCCACTCACCCATTCACTATCATGTTGCACTCCTTCCTTCTCACCCTCCTCCCATCTCACCTCTTGACCCTCATCAATTATGGGTGATTCCATGAAGGTGGGTAACAATTTTTGGCCAAATTTGGCAATGAAAACCTGTTTTTTACTCATGTGCTAGATAGAAGCCATCGAGACGTATATATACCAAGTGAATTTCGACTTGCAGTAAAAAAACAAATTGTAGAATATTATGTTGGCTTCCCAATGATATTTTTAAAAAAATATTCCGATGTCATTTAATGTGTGAAATTTTGCATTTAATGAACTGCGTGACCTTAAAATTTTGAAGAAGTTAATAAGTGGCTTGTGTCCAACCCCAATAATTCAATCTTACATTAATAATTTAAAAAATAAATATGAGCATGATCTACATAAAATGCACTATGGTCTCCATATTTTTTTGTTAATTTTTTCACAATATACAATTATTTATTATTTTTTGAAAGCCACCGCATCTGATTTCAGCATCATTTTATACATGTGTGTCCATCCCATCTTTTTTTTCACTATTTTCAAAAATTGAAAAACCAAAGATACCCTTTTGAAGACAACACGTCGATGTGTGGGATGTGCATTTTTAAGAAATTTTTGGATGTGTATTTTTTACCCTGTGTATTTTTCTTTGACCTACTTTGAAGTTGTTGTGAGGTTTTCTAAGTGTAAGTTTTAGACCTAATTAAAAAAATCCCATATGAATTCCAAAATGCATGCATGATACCTCAATGGATAGAGGATTCGATGATGAATCTATCGGTATGAACTCCACTCAGTTATGTGCCATGAATGACAGGGTTTACACCCCTAGAAGACACAAAGAAACATTGATTTTCCTGCAAGAGGGATAATTCTCTATTTTTCAGGCAACATCCCTCGATCGAGGTTTTAAATAAGCTCGATTGAGATTTTATTAAACCATCGATCGAGCTATCGTTTAAACCTCTTTTTATAATTTGTTTTGCACAAGGACTTCGATCCCAGCCTTAAAACCTCAATCGAGGTTTTTTTAAAACCTAGATCGAGGTTTTTCTAAAACCTAGATCGAGGTTTTTTTAAAACCTAAATCGAGGTATTAAAACCTCTATCGAGGTATTCTTAAAAACTAGATTGAGGTTTTGTTAAACCCTTGATCGAGGTGTTATAACCTCAATTGAGGGTTTAAAAATTGCTTGATCGTGGTATGTTTTTGTGTTTTTTTTGAAAGTGCCTTGCCAAAAAGTCTAACCCAGCTCCATGGATGCACCCTTATGCATCACTCCTCTGCCTGCAATTTTCCCTTGATCTCTCAACATTGTTACGCCTCCCTCAACCCGTTCAATTGAAACCCATTATCATATTCCACTCCCCAACTCATTCTTGTCCTCCTTCCTACTCACACCCTCGTGCATGCTCATCATCCTTTTCCCGTACACAATTCCTATACGTTCTCCTCCCTTCCTCCCACTAAAATTCTCCTCAAACTACCACCTTCTCCACGCCCACACTCTCCCTCCACCACCTCCGCTCCTCTCTCTTCCATCATCTTCCTACTTGATGCTCCCCTCTCCCTTATGACTATGCCTCCTCCTTCGCACCCCAACTCACACTCAATGTGCATCCTCTCCCCTGCATGTTGATCCCACCATTTTCTTCTCACATTGTTGTGACCTCCATTGTGCCCCCCTCCTCACGCTTCATCCAGTCATTGCCTTTCTTATCCATGTAAAATCTAAACAAACATTAAAACAAAATAAGTGTAATATAATAATAAATAATATTATTCTTAGTAGTGATAATAATAATAATAATAGTAATAATGGTAGTTGTCCCCTTTATTCCATTTCAAACTGTATAATAAAAATAAAAATTCATAATATAATATTATTATTTGAATAATTATTATAACTACAATTTTTTTTCATTAAAGACAATAAATTGTCTCTCATTTCACTCCACAAGTCAAAATAGCATCCAAATACACACCTCTGCATACAAGGACCAAGACCATACCAGAATTAAAAGACCAAATCAAGAAATTAGAGAAGGACACCAAGGCGCTCGCCACCAACCAAAAAAGTTGGAAGGAAGAAATGAAAAATAATAATGTAGTGCTCAAGAAAGAAGTGAAAGATGAAGTTGTTCTAGTATTAGAAACAAGGTTAGATAAAAAATTGGATGTCATGCACGACAAACAAAATGACTTGGATGCCAAAATGATTACCATGACACAAGACATGAACACCATCTCACAGAACTTGAGCACCATGACGTAGAACCATAATACATTAATGGGGGTGTTACAAAATCTAATACCTTGTACAAACCATGTCAGCAGTTGAGACATGTTCGATGTCTCATCTCACATTTCCATATAGGAAACACTCATCAAGAATAAAAACGAATTGGAAAAAGAAATAAAGAGTAACAATGTGATGCTTAAACAAGAGATTGAAACAAAAGTACTTCCATATATGGAGGCATTATTAATCAGTAAAATTGATGTTATCACTAAGATAGTAGAGAAGGAAAAGGATAAAAATCACCACAAACAACGAAGCAGTTCAAATATGTCAGTTACATCATCTAGTACCTACGAGCTACTATCAAACCATAAAGCAAAAAGAAACCAATATCATCCTTACATAGTGCACCCACCTAAGGAAAAAATATAGTTGTCCAAATACAATGGCTGTGAAGACCAATGTGTTTCCTATCTAAACAAAGTGGAGGAGTCCTTCGACATATATAGCATTACATTTCATGAAAAGAAGCCAAAATATGAGTCAATGCATATGGAAGGGTACACCTATAACTGGTACATGTGGTGAAACAGAGATAGTTTTTCCTACACCTAGAACTTGTTCAAAATTTAAAATTGAAAATATGAGGACATGACCATCCATGTAAAATGTCCAATCTTATTTAAAAGGTCACCTACTCATTTGTAAATCATCCAAAAATTATTATATTCATGCATTCCTTTCTTCAAATCAAAGTCGAATACACTTCATGAATTCAAACAAACAACCAGATACGGTTGTGACCTACGAAGATTCTTTGGCTAATATGACATGATCAAGGCATTAAAGTACATGGGAACTCTAAAATGGGTATTTACATGAGAGCAGTATAGTTGTGTCATTAGGAGTTTTTAAGCAGTAGGAATGGCTCTCTCGGATTTGATCATGATTGGGGAAGTAACGATATTACCAGGACTTGATGAGGAAGGAAAAATAATCTTGGAACCTGAATAAATTACTGAAATATGAACTAGAAAGATTTGAAATCAGTCAATTTCAGAGTATACTATTAAATGCAATAACTTACCCACGACATATTCAACATGGGAATATGAGTCCTTTATACATCCACATCCAGAACTACTTGAGCGTTGAGGACAACACTTTTTGAAGGGGAGGGGCATGTTAAGCCCTTAATGATGACACATCACACCATATAGTTTGGCGCATTACTCCTTATATTGTGGTGCATGAGATATTATCAATGTCGACTTGGGTCTATTAGTTGTTATTGTACACCTTTATCTCCTATATATAGGAAGGATATATTCACATTTTAGTTATCATAGTAGCTTATCTTGTCTTGTGTACTCAATAAATTGTGTAAGGAGGTTCCTCCATCGAAGAGGATTGGTATTTATCTCTATTATTCATTGTTAAGGCATGGATTACTCTCTTACTATCTATTTCTACTCTTTTTATGCTATTTTTGGGACTTGGTTGCATAAAATTTAACAAGTAAAAGACGATCCTAGTTCATCATATAATTTTTTGTGGAATAATGATTCACCATAATATCGGTATCACCTATATTTATGTAGTAATTCCCAACTCAAATTTTTCGAATCACACACAGCTCCTATAGGAGGAAATTTAGGGTTCTTGAAAACTTACCATAGGAGCAAGAAGGAATTATTTTAGGAAGTCTTAAAACTGATGGGTGAATCCATGAAGATGGGTGTCTATTTTGGGGGGTCTTATGAGAAAATAAATTTGATTTTTTCATGTTTTTCAACTTTGGGCGAATGAAAGTGATATTTTCGTTTAGAATTTCAATTTCAAGTAAAAACAAAAATTTTAAAGAATTATGTTAGCTTTCTATTCATAGTTTTTTGAATTTTTTTTATTGAGATTTGATATGTCGTTTTAGAAAATATTTGGCAGTGTGTCCTTATAAAATGAAAGGACTAAAAAATAGTCATGTTTGGTTGCGCCCGTAAAATCATTGTTAAAGTTTTGTTTTGCAAAAAACAAATATGCTACGTCAATCTACACATAATATACTATTGCGATGACTATAACTTTGTAGGCAACGGATCTATATACTAATTATAATATTTTTTTGAATTCGATCAATGGAAAAACCTTGTCAGTTTTAAACATGTTTTTGGTTGTGCCACTTTTCTCTCAATTGACTATAAAACTTTAAAATCTATGAATACCCTTTTGAAGTAGACACTCCAATTAAGTGCACCATATTTGTTTCAATTTTTTTGGTGCTATATTTTTTAAGTTATATATTTTTCATTTCGTCGTATTTTGAAAGAGATGAAACTAAACTTGATACATGTTAAGAAACAAAAAAAAAATATCTGATCTCACCTATACACAACAAAATATATACCTACAGAAAGTAAATTTAATGACGAAACTAAAGGTATCAAGTCCGACAGTCGATTTGTAGTGTAAGGAATCCATTTTACCTTCCAAAAATGGAGAAACCTGAAAACTGTGCAGGTTACAGGTTTCAGAGGTTATTCGGCCGAACAATTGTTCGGCCAAATAATTTTTCGGCTGAACAATGTTTTTCCATAACGATGATGTTACAAATAAGGTTGTTCAGTTGAAAACTAAGTGCAAAAAAAAAATTGTTAGCTGGAAAAAATAATCTTATAAATAAAATGAAAGAGCTTCATTATTTTTGACCTCTTCATTTCTCATTATTTCTGCACCTCTTCATTTCATATAAGTAAAATGAAAGAGCCTCATTATTTTCTCACCTCTTCATTTCGTATAAGTAAAATTAATTTTGAAGGATTTTTCAGAGGAGATTTATTTTGCCAAAGAGTTTTTAGAAGGTATTTTTCCTCTTATTTATAATCTAGGGGTACATTCAAAGAAGTTTTTCCCAAGGCGTTTTTGTCAAATATTTTTTGTTCTAAAGTAGAAAAGAAGTTATTTCTTTGAAATAATTTTTTCATAAAGTATTTTTCCAAGATATTTTCCCAAAGTAGGTTATTTGTTTGCAATAGGTTTTTTTCCAAAGAGTGTTTTTTTTCAAAAAGTTTTTGTCCAAGGTATTTTTGCAAAGTAGGTTCTTTGCAATGGGTCTTTTCCAGAGAGTTTATTTTGCAAAGTATTTTTACAAATGAGTTTTTTTTTCCAAAATATTTATATAAGTTGTTTTTTCAAATAAGGTTTTTTTTCAAAGAGTTTTTTTTTTCCAATTGTTTTACAAAGAAGATTTCTTTACAAGGTGTTCTTATTTTTTTCCAAGGGTTTTTCAAAAGGAGATTAAGCAATCATGGGAAATAAAAGAAACTATAAAAAAAAAAGTGATCATAAACGTGATGACGATGCTAATAGAGAAAAACAAAAACTCAGAAATACAGCCAAAAAAGCAAGGGTTGCAGAAACGGAAGAAATAAATGAAGATATAAGAACATATTTACATGACAATGTTGATGAAATGGAAATTGAAAATATGGTACAAGAAGAACAAAGGAAAGTGGAAGAGACCATTGTTGACGTAAATAGTGGTTTACATGTTAATGTTGATGAAGTCAATATTGAAGATCAAAACCAAGATTCAGAAATTGGACCTAATATGTATATATCATGTATTTTCAAAATTCATTTTTAATAATGAATTGTAGTTTTGGACATATGTTAAATTTAATTTAATTTGATGTATAAGTACTTTCGCTATTGATGATGAAATGTTAGAAGACATTGATTGCGACAAATATGGAGAAAAATTACCCATACATGTTGCACGATATCGTGCTACAAAAATTTATGATGATATTCTCAAGGATTGTTCAATAGCAAGACAAGTGCAAATTTTGAGATGTTTATTGGTGTCCAAGAAGTTAGAAGGTGCTACATCATTATTGGGTATTCATAAGGAGACAAAAGATTCGAAACTAAAACATAATGTGATAGAAAATATAGGTGATGCAATAAAAAAATTTGGAAAATCCAGAAAGAAAGATACTAGTGCTGCACGTAGAGCAATTCAGACAGTAATTGTTTCAGCTAGTACTAGACAAAAACATTTGAAAACACAACTAGCACAAGCAATTGGAACCTCGAGAAAGACATTATACAAACATAGCAAATTCAGAATGCAAATAGATGAAAATGATGAACTTGCTTGCTGGGAAATTATTTGTAGACAACCTTAAAAAGATAGAATGGGAGAAGGTGTTAAAGATATTGTACAGAAATATTTGTTGGAACATGCTCAAGTTTCACCAAATTCAAGGGATGTGATACGAAAAACAGTATCACGAAATATATATGAAAGTAATCCAAAACATATAATGGAAATGACACAAGTACAATTGTTCTATAAATTCAAGGAAGATCATCATGGAATTAATATGTCGATCACTACATTTGTGCAACAAAAACCATGGAATGTTAGACCTATTGCTATATGTGACACATGTTGTTGTTTTTATCATGTGAAATTTCAATTATATTATGACATGTTTCTTGAATTTGGTAAAATGTTTTGGACAAATTCACCACCTCCACCCACAGTACATGAATTCATATCTCAAACCCTATGTGAGAGAAATCACGATGAAGTATTTTATAATAAGAAATGTGTCAATAGAAAACATTGTCATGGTTGTGGAAATCTTGTTTTATTCCACAATAAATACCCTATCGATAATGATTAGTCACCTTCAAATGTAACCGTCGATTGGAGAATATTTGAATACAACAATTATTCTACAAGTTCTAGTGATGCACATTCCAAAAGAATTGAATTGCGTGAAGATAAAATATGTGTGACATATTTTCTCAAGAAATTAGAAACTAAAATTTATAAGTACACCAAGCATTCACATAGAGCACGTTGGCAAGAACTTCAATTCAAACATTCCTGTGAAATTCTTCCAACTGGAACAATTTTGTTTATAGTTAATTTTACAGAAAACTACACATTTGCTGCACAAAAAGAGATTCAAAGTGAATACTATCATTCTGACCAAGTTTCAATATTTGTCCATGTTCTATATAGACATTCTCAACAAGATGTTGATGGCATTGAAAGCACATGTGACAATCGAGATGTGATTAAAGAACATCACTTTTATATCAGCGATGATCGTACACATGATACACATTTTGTTCAACATTGTATTGAAATTTTTTTCTATGATTCACTAAAAAGTCATTAAGTTGAATTCAATGAACATTGGATATGGTCGAATGGATGTGCAGGACAATTTAAATCTTCACGATCATTTTTTTGGTTATGTCAACTTCATAAAGCAATGAACATTAAACATTGTCAGAATTTCTTTGAAACTGGACATGGAAAAGGTGAACATGATGGTGCAGGAGCATGTGTAAAGAGAGCACTTCGAAGATGGAAAATGAACCATCCTTCTAGATGATTTCATTTAGCTGCAGAGGTTGTCCAATGGTGTAAATTAAATCTAATCCATGATTGTATTCAACAACCAAAAGATGTGCGCAGGTATGTACATTATTTTTTTTAATTTATATTAATTGTCAATTTTAAAAAATGCATGTACTAACATTGAAGTATTTGTACACCAACATTAAAAGTTTTCATTTGTGATTTATCATTTATTGTGTAGGTTTTTTTGTCTTGTTAGGGTCCATGATATAGATAGATCAATACCATACGAGGCTAGCACCATACATGGAACTAGAGAACTTCACTCTATTCAAATAAAATCCTTCCAAAACATGTTTGCATTTGACAGTAGAAAGAAAACATGTTTTTGTCATATTTGCACTGAAAATGTTGAATCTACAGAAATTTGTGAAAACATAACAAACAACTACGTAAAACATTGGAAACACACAGAGATTAATCCAAAAGGAAAAATGCCACTAGCAAACATAGAAGAATTAGAATCAGAAGAAATAAAAATATCATCTAATGGCATAGAATTTCAGATCTTGTTAGAGAAGGTAATGATGTTGTTGATTGTTCAATATTGTCCATCACCTTATGTTTATATAGTCAATTTAATTCACTTAACTCCAATGCTAATTGTAATTTGCATAGGAGATATTTTCACTATGATTGCAACTTTAGACAACAATGAAGACGTAAAAAATTATTTGATGTGATGCATCGAAGGAAAAAAGAAGTTATTGGAGGACTACAATGACAACGGATTTACATACTAAAGAGGATCCATCATTTTAAAAGGCTATTTTTTGCAGCAAACCTGTATGACTGAAAATTATGTCTACTTTCAAGATTATGAACCTGATGTTATATGTTGTCAATATAGTCATTTATTATGTGCATCTCGAATAAAATTAGAACAAGTTGTATAAAAAAAACCTTACAAAATAAAAAATGGAAACTGTCTAAATATGACCATGAACGGATAATTGAGGACGAAATTCCATTGCGATGTTTTTAACTATATCATTTCTTGTTCTATGTTAAGATTGGCTATCATGAATTCATTGAACTTTAATTTATTACAATTTAGAATCAAATTGCTAATGTTACCTTAGTAATAAAAAAATATTAGAATTCAAAATCAGGTTGCTTTAATGTTACCTTAGAAAATTGATGGATTGAGCTTAAAGTTACCTTAAAAAATTGATGGATTGAGATATAATTTATTCGAATTCAAAATCAAGGTACTAATTTTACTTTACGAATAAAAAATATTCCTATCAAAACTTCTTAACATTCCTAACCATTCCTAACATTCACTCATACATTCATATATTTACGCCTATCAAAATTTCCTAACATTACTAACATTTCCTAAAATTAATTCCTAACATTTCCTAACATTGATTCCTAACATTCCCCACATTGATTCCTAAAATTCTAAACTTTTCAACATTAAAAATATGTTACATATACAAACATACATAAATTTACTAATACATACATTCATATAATTGCACCTATCTAAACTTCTTAACATTCATTCTTAACATTCCTAATCCCCATTCTCACATTCACTCCTAACATTTCCCATGTTTATATAGTCAATTTAATTCACTTAACTCTTAATGTTAACATTCCCCATATTCATTCTTAACATTCCTAACATTCCTAACCTTTACATATACATGTATATAATCCAAAAAACAATATCTAAAATCAATGTAACAAATTGGATTGCTTTCATTCTTAAAGTTAACACTCCCCATATTCATTCTTAACATTCCTAACATTCCTAACCTTTACATATACATGTATATAATCCAAAAAACAATATCTAAAATCAATGTAACAAATTGGATTGCT